>VYXD01003419.1:1139737-1171434 GCA_013397195.1 Hylia prasina | reverse complement strand
TAGAATTTCCAGAATCAGGCTTGAAATAGCTATTATTTTTTAATGCACATACAGTTCAAATATTTACAGTATATTCCAATGATTTTTAACTCCCTGTAATTTCTACAGTGTAGATAACCAAGGAAAATAATAACCATCTATTTGTATTTTAGAGATATATATACAAAGATAGCTAAATTTCTTACTGGAATTAGAAATTATTAGAAATGGAAAAACTTAAAACATGAAAAAGAAGTGTTTGGTTGGGTGGTTTTGTTGGTGGTTTTTTGTTTTGTTTTTTTTTTTTGGGGGGGGGGTTGTTTTTTTTTTTTTTTTTTGTTNTTTTGTTTGTTTGTTTGGGTTTTTTTTACCTGAGCAGCATCCAAGACACAGTCTTGTTTTTTTATTTAAAATATAAAATTTTCAATTCCTGTGTCTAAAATCAGTAAAAAAAAAAAAAACAAAAAAACAAAAAACGTCTCTTGGAGTGAAATCCTTTTAGTACTAACTTGCTTCAAGTTTCACATGGATGTCAATGGACTCAGGATGTATAAGTGGGTATTGGCAGTTCCCTCTGTTATACATGTATCTGCTTAGTTGTGCCTTTAGTTGTGCCTGCATAAAGGAGAAATCAATTTCTTCTCCATTGATCTCAAACTATGAGTAAAGATTCACTTATTAGATTTTAACCAGCTATTCTAAAAAAAACCCAAAGTGTTGCTAAACTGAGTCCTGAATATTCTTATCCTTTTGCACATGCATGTTTTATTGACATGGTAATATATCATTTTTTCCCCTAGAAACCTGCTGCATTCAATCTTATAATGGGTGGTACTTGTTTAATGATAAATCACTCAATATATATCCTCTTTCCTCTTCATTATTAGACCCTTTGAATCATTTTCTGGAAACAAATTGCAATATTTCATCAGATTTTTTTTAACTCTACATAGCTATCAATAATTTAATTTCTGCACCATTACGAGACAAAGGTTCATCACTATCCCATTCTACAGAAGAGAAACAGAACCACAGAAAGAAAATTAAAAGTGTCTTCTAATTTCAGGTGTCTAAACTTACAAAAAGCGCTTGATATTTTCAGTGATATATTCCCACTGGTTACTAATCAGATTTCAAGATCTGAAGTTCAAAACATGAAAATAAAACTTCATTCATTATTGCAGAGAAAAATGGTAGCTCTCAGAAGCTATTCACATAGAAACTGTGGCAGAGAGACAAAATCTAGCTCTGCAGGGCAATATTTGATTTAACCATCTCTTTTTTTTTTTTTTCCTTCTTTTTCTTTTTTTTGTACTTTTTCAGTCTCAATCACCAATATAAACCCCCAAACCCATAATGATTTCCTTTTTTATTATTATTTTTCCTAGAAGAAGAAGGACTTCTTATTTTAGGAATTGTTTATTGACATGTTCCTACTCCAACAATCATTGAAGTCAGGTACTTTATAAATGCCTCCTCCTAAAATATTTCTTCTTGCTCCTGCATGCAGGAGCTCAAATTAGACCATACTGACCACTCAGATCTGTACAGATTTAGTGCTTTTATTAAATATTTATAGTAAGTACGCAAATGCAGCAGAACCGAAGCTGTGAACTTCCTAATGACTTCGTCTACTTTCTACAATATTAATTAAACCAGCATTTAATGTTATTTTAGTACATTTTATACATTTAATTTCTATGATTTTGATAGGAAATAGTTGGACAAAATATGTCAAATTAATCATGACTAAAAATACAAATTATTATTGACAGATATATGAAACAGAGAAACTGTCAAGAGCTGCAATTTACAGCCTCCAAATTACATAGTGAGACATTGCTTGAAAAATATGTCTATTTTCTAACATCAGAGAAATGCTTAACTGTGGACTTGCCTTCAAATAGAAATAGTTTTTTCTACCTATTCTGATTTTTCAGTCATGTCTCCACCCTTTGCCTCAGACTCAGGCATTTTCCTTTACATACTTCATCCAAACACCACCTCTCTCAAGTGTTTCATATTTTCTCCCCTTTTCGTATACAGTCACTCCTCCGGTATTGCCTCAGATTTCTCAATCCATGTTCACTTGCCCAGATGCCCCATTCTGCATCTGATTTCCCAAAACTAGCTCCCATAATTGTGCTGCTGCTCACATCTCCCTTTCCAGGCACTACTCCATGCCCATCCACTAACATCAGTCCCAGTCTGCCTGGGTTTCCCCCTCCTGAATGCCATCTCCACCCTTTTTCCTCCTTTTGCTCAAGTTTCACTCTCAGCCTTCCAGTGGGATTTGAAGGATCTCTCCCATTCCCTGTTCCAATCCCGTTCCCATTAAAAGGGCCAAGGTTACTCCCTGAGCTTTTCACTCCCTTAAACACTGTGCATTTCCACCCCTCACTGTGGCCTCTCTAGGACCCACAGACCTCCCCTCACACTTCAGAGGCATGTATTAGTGGATGCAAGAGACAGGAAAGAAGTCAGGACTCTCATACAACCTCCTGTGGGAGACAAGCTCCATGGTAACCCTACAGAGATGGGCTGGGTTTTGTTTTGGAAAACAGGGAGACAATGCAGCAAAAATACATATCAGGCCTGCGAAAGTACAGCAAGAGAGCAAGATGACTGCAATTAATAATATTTCATTATTAATAGTGTTGAAATCTAATGCACCAGATTGTCACTGGTATTAAGTACACAGAGGGTGAGGATATGAACACACTGGCTGCATGGTGCTACCCTTTATTTAGGGTAGGAGGCTCTTATTTTACAGCACAGAAAACTGTTTCCTCCTTTCACTTGCTTTTGGTTCGAGTGCCTGAATCTAGCCTTAGTCTGCCCCAAGGAAAGCCTCTTCCTGCCCCACAGGGTCACACTCCAGTCACCCCGGGCTCCCACTGCACCAGCACCAGCTGTGCCCTGTCCAGAACTCACCCCTTGGCCAGGTAGGCTGTCCTGGGAAAGGCAGGAGTGACATCCTGTACAAAATTCCTGCCAAGGCTCAAGTGCCTGTGCCACATGCCAGACCTTTCCAACAAACAGCTGCTGGAATGATTACTTTTAAGCAGGTTAAATCTGCATCTTTTCCCTGTTATTTGTCTTGAAATCTGCTCGGCAATTTGGCTCCAAATGAGTGAAAGCTGCCTGGAGGTGAATCAGCAGTTAAGCACTAATCCCTGTGACAAGAGATTGAGAAGTAAGAAGGTGAGGAGAGAACGTCCTGCTTAATTACAGAGCAAATTTAATTTTGCTGAGGTATTTACTCTGTACATTCCCCTTGCACACCTGTCAAACCTGTGCATCCATCGTGGCTGCAAACTGGAGCAGTAACTGCTGGTCTAAAGGGTGTCAAGAGGTTTGCTTCACATCAGCTTTTCACAAAGACAGAATGTTAAGTTTCATTTCTTTGTTTCCACCTAAATCACTCCATACCAGGATCAGAGGGGTACACAGACCTGAAATAAAGGTTTTTTTCCTCTTTATTTATATATTTGGAGTACTCAGCTGAGTAAGAGAAATGTCATTTCTCTTGGATTTCCTTGGCTAAAGTAAACATTATGAAATATAGAGCATATGTTTCATAGTCCAGCAGACTCTTCATCCTCACAGCATTAACAGTCACAAAAACTGACCTAAATCCCATAATCACCCTGCCATAGGCATTTTGCTTTGCCTAAATGCTCATGAAAATCTTAGAAATTACCAGGTATTTCCATTATTGTCAGTAAATTCTAAATTGCAATAGAAAAGGAATTGGGTTACTCTCTATCCCCACAATTATTTTAATCATCTACATTTTTAATATAATATTTGCAGGTTGAATAATTTCAATTAGACATGTCCTGTGAGTCACTAATGGTTAACTATTTAAAAAGCAGTAATTATTATTCTGCAAATCTCACTGACAATTCCAATTATATGGCACTATATTCTCCTTGGAATACGCTTCAGATTATGAAATGGAAGGAAAATTTGTACTCCTTATTCTCACTTTGTTTTGGGCTTAGGAGGAATAAAAAGGTGGCTACATATTTATACCACCGTGATGCCATAATTTATAAATCCCTGTCTGGAATGTAAATTATCGAATTTCTAATTTCAGACTTTCTATATTTTTTGCTTATCTTCCCCATCTGTCAGAATAAGAAAAGCACTTTGGGACCTTCATAGAATTTAATATTGTTGGTCTACTTTCTCAGTTTACAGGTCCTTAATGTTATTTCCACTATCAGTGGAATCTGTTGAGATTACTCAAAAAGAAAAAGTAATTGTGGCTTTAAAATGAAATTCAAAACACATGCAACAAAACCAGATATACAGACAATCAAATAGCACTTTTAAAAATATGTATTTGCAGTATGTGTTTTCTGTGGGTCAAATACAAAATATTCAATATGAATCCATAATTCTCCTTTTTTTTTTTTTTTAATGACTGTCTTCATAAAGTATTAGTGCATACAGTGAGCAAAAAGCAGGTATTCCACTGAGTGTATGTGTGTGTGTTTGAGCTTACTGGATGAAGTCTTGTAGACTTTGTGAATTTTTTTTCTGCATTACACTAATTTTTACTCCACTGGTTGTCTGGCTCAGGCTTTTGTAGTTCTGTTAGGATGAATAAAGCAAAAAAGTTTTCTTTCAGTATTTGAACATTATTTCTGGAAAGCTGGTACAATTTAGGATCAGAGAACAAAGGTGCAAAATTTTCAATTATGAAAAATGCTTCATTTTATTTCATTCAATACTTCAAAATAATTACAAGCAAAATGTACATAATTACATATATGTTTAGCTATAAATACTAAAAAAAAGTCACTAAAGTAACAATTAGTCTAAGTTAAAAAATTCAACTGTCACTTTGTTATCTCACACAAACATTAAAATCTCCAGTGAGGTCAGCAAAGCAGTCCCAGCTTCTATCAGTCAGCGCTTTGCCTATGAAAAGAATTATTTTCTCACATAAAATCTCTGAAATCCCATGGAAATATGTCATAATTACAAAGGAGTCTTACAGTGACTTTCATCATTATTAAAAGGAAAATTGTACATAATATTGCCTAAAGTTCAGGGAAAATGCCAATGTTTTGTGGAATTTTCTGGTACTTTGTTTATATCCAGTGATACTTTTGGCTGGTTCTCAAAATATTTTCATAAAGTTTTTATACTTCCAATAAATCCTAAGGCAGCACAAAAAGATACAAAACCCCCCAAATGATTTTTAAGCTATATAATATTTTGGCTGTAAGTATATTTCACTGAAACACTAACCAAACATATTGAGGCAAGATAAATGTTTAGCCAGCATTTACATATCCTAAAAAGGCTGGTGCTCTTTTTTTTTATTCTGTTTTTACTGGGAAATGATTTCACACATCTACATTTAAATTAGGAGGGTAAAAAGTCAGAAGTGTATGAGTGTGTTCTGCTTATCACAGCAGTTTACATGTAAATCCAGTGATAATGAACAAAATGCTCCTCAGGAAGGTACCTCACTGGTTTCACCTCACAGTGTAAATGCCTCACAGTTCTATCCTCCTCACATTAATTTTTAGTTAAAATGTTGTCTCAAAGTAGCAGAGGCACTTGAAAAAAACATTGCACTTTGCTTCAGAGGTCTTCCATTGCATTTTGATAAATTTGCTTAACAGTCAGGGGTTTAAAATGCCATGGATGCACATCAGTTAGTATTGAGGAGTGGTATTCCCAGTGAGGTTGAGTATGCTTAAGCTTGACTGGAGATATTTGGTGTCTGAAGCTTTTTGCCTGAATTTTATTAAGTGTAAGTTTTACTTTGTGATGCTTGGTTGCATAGCTTATAAAAACTAGAGAAGAGTTAGACAAAATGCAAAGCACAGCAACCAAAAAGGATAAAGAGGATAAAACGTGAGGAAAACAGAGATAAAGGAACAGAGTAGTCTACAAAACCTGAAAACTCCAGGGAATCTTCAAGGTAACAATACAAATTAAATTGCCCTTTTTCTGAAACAGTGAAATGAAGAAAAATCACCCATGAGAAAAAAGTGTGGACTGGATAAACTAAAAAATAAGAACATCATAAATTAGAGTGGATGAGAAGCATCACACAAAAATATTTGCAAGCAGTATGGATGTGGTTGCTTAACTGATAATGTTGGTGGTCCTGCAGTGGCCAAGACCAAAGACAAATCACATTCTCTATTATGTTCCAGATTAATCCTCTGTGGGTACAGTAACCTTCAAACTATTACAGCTCCCACTGGGAACAACAGCTTTTCTAGGGAATGGGAGTCTACAGCTGAGTCACAAATACTTGCCTGTTACTTCAATCAGTTCAACAGAAAGTATGAAATCTCAAAATGTAATGACAGTTCATAACCTTTCTCAGAAAATCATCTGAAAGCACTTTGATGTGATTGAACAAAATGCAGCACCTTTTGAAAACTAGAGAAAAACTGATTTCTATTTCATAGAACACTTAAATACACACCTGAACCCCTCTCTTACTTCATCACTAGATATTTATAACACTAACAGTTCAACAAAAATTATACACAAAATGTTCTATTCTGGACTGCATGCTCATTTATCATGATGTCAGTATTTCTATTATGAGGATTAAAGGGAAGAAAGAAAAACCCCAAACAACTCGAAGTTTGCATGCCTGTATTTTCTGGAATTAAACTTCCCCAAAGTGATACCCCAATAGAAGCTCAGTTCTAAAAAAACCACGTGATTCTGAAAATCCCTGAAAGTGTAGTTTTATCTGCTTATATTTTCTCTTCAACTTTATACTGAATTTTACCTATGGAACAGATATTGAGCTTTTCAGGCATTTAAATACTATGGTAAGCAGAAAAGAACTCCAATACTACTTTCTACAAGAAATAAAGTTTTAAACTAAATCATGCTTCTCGCAACACATATAAAATCTTATTCCATCCATTTCACCTGGACAATCTTTCAGTGACTAAGGCACAAAAAATTCAGTTTTAAGGGAAAATCTTATGACTATTAAGAATTATTCTCAGGTTAACTTAAAGCTGGTTGATAGTTACCTGTCAAGATGCAGAAACGACTTTGTTGCAGCCTCACCACACAGCTAAAATGTGCAGGCAGGACTCTGGAGAATAAAGTGTGAGGCATCCTGAGAGTTCTGCTCTGCTTCCTTCAGCTCCCTCTACATCCACATCAGCACCACCATCTCTACTCATAAATATGACATATTTATTATTTAAAATAACTGCCCAGTTGCAGTTCACTCTGTTGAATAATGAACTAGAGCCCTTCTAAAGTAATTTTAATTCTGCATGAGATAGTCTGCATATGTTTAAATACACTTAAATTTATGTATGCTTACTTCATATCTTGAGCATTTAAAATAATTATAATTAGATTTTACCTGTGAGGGTGATCTGTCTGATTTGCCTGAATCTTGGTCTTAGAAGGATCAGGCAGCAATATGTGTTAACATTTATTCTCCTCACAAGAAAATAAGGGCTAAAATAGTGAATCCTATAATTAACCTCATAGGTGATGAATTATACAGAAAATATGGAGGGCTGGATCTGAAGAAGTATCACGTCACCCAGTTTAAACCACTATCAATAGAAATATATTTATAGAAAGAAAAAAAAGTAATTAAAAAGAAAAGATCAAGCATGCATGCACTTTTTCTTTTATGCCTCAAAAATCTTGCTATTCAGAAAAGAGATTTTCTTCCCAGTTTTTTGAATGAACTGCTAATTATTACTTGTTCAAGTTGCAATTACTATATTCACCAACTATATTGAGGAAAAGAGAAAATCTCTTTGGTTGAGATTAAACTAATGTAACTTTCTATCATTTCATACTTAAAAATTATTTTGAAAATAACACAAAACAGAAGAAATCTTCCCTCTGCCTCAACTGTTTAAGCTTAAGAATTCCTCTGACAATATAAACAACTTTCAGGTGGGTATTTCAAGATATGGCATAAAACCACCTCAGTGTAGATGTTCTCACCACATTTTCTGTTGACAGAATAAGGATGTCCCTGAAGTCAGTAACATCTCAAAAAAGCCCCTACATTTTGCTTACTACTAGTTAGGGGAGTATCACTCAATTATATGAAAGCTATGAGTGTTTGAAATACATTAATATCCCAACCACACTAGAAGGGGACAAAAAAAAGGAGCAGTGAATCATCTCCCAAGCCCATCTTGAAACTACCACACTGAAGGATTATGGAATATTGTGACTTACTCTCTATCAACTCCTTAGTCTTTTTTACTCTTAGGTTACAAAATTCCATCTTGGACCCAAGAAATGATCCTAGCATATACAGAAACACTTTTATGTAAAGCAAGTTGTTTGGTAAAATGCAAGTTTGCAATACCTGTCTGAACTCCTTGCTTAATTCTTAACTTCACAATTTGGCCTCCAATCTCAAATAAAATAATCAGAACAATTTATTGAGGTTTAAATAAATGCTAAGTAAATTGACAGTTTTTTCTCTTAAAAATTTTACAGTTTATGTAACTTCTGGTTTGTATATGCTTTTTTATACAACTATAGAGGGTTGCACAAGTCTTCACCTAATCTACAAAGAGAACAAGATGTGAGAAATGAAGATTAAAACTCTGATTAAAAAAAGAACAACCCATCAGTGAGTCTGTCCTTCTACTTCACCGAGCAAAATGCACATCAATGGGCAGTCCATGGCTCTCCACAACTTTCAGTACCAGCTTTCCAATTATTAATGTCTAAACATCTGAATGAAAGAAAGGAGAAGTTGAGCTTGGCCGTTTGTTAACTATGCAGGTATTATGGATCATTCCCTTTTGAATTTTCTTTCTGTGTAGGAATCATAAAGGAGCTCTAAATTCCACATGAGTAAGTAGATGAAATGTCAAAATTCCCATATTGAGATTTGCAACGTTCACTGAAATAAAGTATTTTTAAAGGATTTGCAAGCAAAACTGGACTCAAATATAGGAACATTCTATTTATGTGTAAGAAGCACAGCATGTTAGCAATAAATCTGGCACAAAAATTATGCCAACTGACCTTTTGCTTGTCATACATTTAAACATAAATGTGTTTTTTGTATATTCTTTGCTGGCATTTTGATGCATTTATTAAATATCAATATTTTAATCTCTGACATGTTTTTATGTAGCAGAGTGTACATATTGCATCCAGGATAGACACACTAATTCTGTCACGCCAACACTGCAGCTCTTTTAGCTGTGTAAAACACATCCTTTCATATGTTGCTCCTTCCTTATAATTTGGCCAGTAACCCACCATCAGCAACATGAAAGAGAAAATCATTTTACAATTAAACACTAGGTAACAAAATATTGCTAGGGATTTATCCTAAGGTTTGAATTCCTTGCAAATCTAGTCCTTGATCTTAGTCTTCAGAATAATTCCATAATTACAGGAATTTGTGTACTCTTTCTTCCATAATTCCAGTATTTCAAGTATTTAAGCTTTCTGAATTTACAGTGAATTTCCTACTGTGATATTATTTTCTGTGATTATAACCACAGTATTTGAATACTTTACTCAAAATTATGCAGGCTAAAGAAAAAACTTTTTAAAAGTGCATATTTGATCATAATTTCATTATGGAAACTCACTCCCTGGGAAGAAAACAATGTATAATTTTCTATTTTCATGCTGACCTTTTTTAAAACCAGGCTTTGACTTATGCTGGTTCAATTCCCAGACATAAGTTAAAAGGTATTTTAACCTATATAGTGTTGTAAAAAACCACCACTCTATGTCCCAGAGAAGACATATTATAAAAGAATAAGTTTTGAGGGAATCTTTATTAGCTACTCTTAGTTGTAACACCAATCCATTATTTGGATTTGGGCATGTAAAACTTGTTTGCTTTGTAATTCTCCACACATAAACTAGATTACAAGTTTTTTGTTTGTTTGTTTGTTTAGACTTTTTGCTATTTTTAACACGAGAGATCAATTTCTGTATCTATTTTCTATAGCTATTTTATTTTACAATGCACATAGTGCTCTAACACAAAAATAGCTCTAATTGTATTTTCAGTAAAGTCCTTCTGGAGCTTTCAAAAATAGATTGCGTGGGGTTTTGTTCTTCTTTTTAATTAAAGACAGAGATGGTACAAACTTTCCATAGGAGGTGTTTTCAGTGACAAAAGATTTACTACAAAGTCATTGGTATTTGGTATTTTCATTTTTCAGGCTAGACCAATTTGGAAACAAATGAGCCACAGTCATTCATAAGTGAATGAGGAACTTGTCTCTGGCTNAAGACAGAGATGGTACAAACTTTCTACAGGAGGTGTTTTCAACAACAAAAGATAACCAGGAAGTGAACCAGGAACTTGTCTCTGGCCCTCCAGACTGAAAGTATCTGCATCCACTCACATGGTAATCACAGAAATACCTGAAGAGAAAACAGACACAGGGCAGAATCAGTGTGAGGGGGAGATCCTAATGCTAGTCTTTCTGAATTTGGCTTTGCTTTCTAAATCTTTTATCCTTGGAAAACAAACAAAAAAATCTGTGAATTAAAAAGCATCAGCGTGACTTAAAATTAATTTTCTGTTTTCACCATGAGAGTTCATATTCTGTTTTCAGTCTAGGATTACAAATAGCTGCAGTCAATATATGTCCTACTACTGATGTTCACAGGGAGTCTGTTATCATATTTATGCATTTCATTATTCCTTACTAGTACCAAGACATCTGCACACTATAAAAAAATCACTCATAAAATATAGCTCTGCAATATATGAGCAGAGGTTGCCAGAACCAAGTTCTGACAGTATCCTTGACATGTAATATTCTAAACATGGCTGATTCTTCTTTGTTTCACCATGGAAGTGAAGATCTAGGTAAAACTAGCAGATAAATAACAGGCAAATCCCAAGAGGAAGGAAGAACGTGCACACTTCACAGTTCCGCAGGAAATTACTATCCTTAACTCGTATTTCCCAAAATGGTTTGTTGTGTTTAGTTGCGTTGGTTCTTTTGTTTTTTGGTTTGGTTTTTTTTACAAATGTGAGATGGTTCAAATAATGGGGATTTAAACTGATTCTGCGATTCTAAAGTAACTTTCAATCTAAAGTAAGTTTCAATCAGTTTTTCAGTTTAACATGAATGCAATATCAAAGTGCTCTTATACTTAACTTTAATCCCCAATTTATTATTTAAGGTTGTTCTTGTTCATTGGGCAGTGGATTTTTTTGTTTGTTTTACTTTGGTTTTTTTTGTTTGTTTTTTTTTTTTTTTTTTTTTTTTTTTTTTTTTTTTTTTTTGTTTTTTTTTTTTTTTTTTTTTTTTTTTTTAATTGGCTAGTTGGGTTTGTGGATTTTTAAGGGGTTTGGATTTATTTTTTTTTAATGACTCATACTCTAGCTCCCTTTTTAAAATTTCATTGCAAAAAGTTCATAATTGATGAAAAACTTTACAACTGTATGATATTGATTAAACAAAATTTGAAATTTAAACCCATTATGCAATCACTAGAGGTAAGAAAACTGAGTGCTTTTAAATGTCATTTGAAGACCCACCGCATGTATTTTGGGCAATGAGTATACTTGCAAAGGAAGAGAAAATAAAGTTTTGTTAGAGGTTTTGTAATGAGAACAAAGGCTTAAAGGTAAGTTTCTTTATGAGAAACTTTAAAAATACACTTACATTTTCCTAATGATGAACAAATACACTAATAACCTAAGAAAAACACAACAAATGTTTTTCTTTGTACTTCTCTCTCATTTAATTTCAAACTTGTTGGCTCAAGGTTGATTTCTCTTTATTATTTTTGCCTATGTAATATATGGGAGCACCCATGCGTGCTTACATTTGTTTCTCCAGGATGGTTCTGAAGTGCCCATGGGCTGTACACTTACTTTCTGTTTGACCTCATGCCTAACTTGTTAATTCACTTTCCTTCAAGGGATTTCTCCTGCTTTTGTTTCTAGCTTATCCTAAACTAATTGAAAAGTAAACTGCATCAAGGATATGAAGTTCTGCAAAATCATTCTGCCTCAGAAATAGTAAAATATTCATGTGCAATCAATAATCTGCATAAACAGAGCAGCAAAATTTATGGTCAGAAGTATCCTTTTGCATCTGCCTATTCCTGTATAAATAGTTCACTTTAAAGAGATCCTGGAAAGACCAATGCAGAAAAAGCAGAAGGATAAACATAATAATTAAATATATGTGTTTCTGACAATAACTCTCAGAATAACTTGATACTGAAATTATACTGCAAAATTTAACAACTAAACTTTAATGCACATACAAATTAACACAGTATTGTGAAACAGATAATTTACAAAAAAACAAGTAGGACAAGGAATAGGCTGCAACACATACAAGTTAGAGAGACAAATTCTCAGTTTTCAACGAAGTTTTTGAAGAAGAATTAGCATCATAGATGAATCTGGGAGAAAAATAAGTCATCATTTCTGCAACAAAGTTCATGGGATGTCTGTCTTGAGCTTTGACATCTTTGTAAACTTGTTAGGTTTCAACACTTAGGAAAAGCCTTCTGCAATTAAAAATACGTAGAGTTTTCAGCTGGATTCTACAACAGCATAATTCATGGATACAACCTGTGATGTGGCAAGCAGCATGAAGAAATATTCCTCCACCTCAAAAAGCATTCTAAGGTTCCCCAGCATTAAACTGATTTGCAAAAGTTTTCAAGCTTCAGCAAATTCTGAGTATTGCTGGTAGAATGTGACAACTGTTTCTGGCTCAAAGATCTCTCCACACACAGAGAATGGACAAGGCTTTGTGAAAGGACATCAACTTTGTGGAAACCAGACACACATACCCCATTATGGAAAAGGTCACAGGTGCTCTACAGAGTAAGTCTCTATGTAGCTAATAATATAGTGATATTAATACCAAGAAAAAAGAACAAAAACAAAACAAAAACTCTCGTGAAAGGTAACTGGGTTAAACACTCTAGAGGTGTCAGTTAGGAAAAATACACTGGGAGTTTGCAATACTACATAGTAAGTACAGATTACTGAAATAACATTATGTCATCATTCTTTGTTTCACTAAAAGGATAGTTTCTTTTTGAAACGTGTTACAAAATTCATGAGATAGGAGGAGATATTTCCATATATAACTTGGAAAACCAGGAAATTTCACTATTATGCAGAAATGGAAAGTCTACCTACCTGAAGGCAAATGTTGCTTTCCTTCTAATACTAGCATTGTCTGTTTCTATTAAACTAAATAGGTGTTATGTTTAAGTGACTATAAACTACTTAGCACTATTACTAGAAAGCAGAGTAGCAAGCCTCCTCACAGGCTAGAGACAAGTGCTTCTTTGAACTACAGAATTTGAGAGCTAGGCTTCAGACACTTGCAATACAAACGAAACAATAAAATCTCTTTGCTCTGACTGTTATTGCCTGTAATACCAGTTATGATGGAACACTGAAGAAAATAAGTAGGGGTAGCAGTAAAGAGTGTCCAGTGTGCTTGCAACCCTTTCATCAATTTAACAGACACAAACAAAATGCAAGATAGATTTTTACTTAATGGCACTATGAAAGAGTGTCCAGGTGCTGTAGGGAAAAAAAACAACAACAACAACAACAAAACTTAAAAATCTATGGAATTCACTTGAATAGGGAAAAATAAAATAGTGAGATAACATTTCATAATGGCTTCAGGAAAAGTATTGTTTTTGAAGAAAAGTACTTGTTTCGTGTAAGCAGAATTCAATCTACATTAAGCAAAGGAATCCACTGCATGCAGCAGTCCAGGTTATACAAGACTGTTCCTTCACAGCAACCTCTCCTAAATGACATAGGGGGAAAGGGCTGAAGATTAGTGTCCTTTTTTACTCCTGGTCTTAATCCTTTATTATAAAGCTGACACCCAGTTAAGAGACAATCTGAAAACTCCATTGTACATAGGATTCTCAACGATTAGTAGAGTTTTTAGTCTTCAAATCAGTTTCCTACTTTTTAAATACCGTTAAATATAAGGTGAGGTTTCAAAAAAGACTAACAGTACTTAAGCTGAAACCTTCAATGAAAGTCAGCCATCAGCTTTTTATGACTCACAAACATCTCCCAGATAGAGTTTTGAATGGATCTGATTACTTAAAATGCATGCTATAGGAGTACTTAATTTGCAACATCAGAAACTGCTTCCTAGAGAGTAACTTGTTAAGAATGCTAAAATGACAGTCTTGTTCCCAGATAGATTCCTATCTCCTAATGAACACTGCAGGACTCCAAATTGGTAATGTGCAATAAACAAACATGTTTAATAGATATGGCATGGTAAAAAGGCAGAAGTCTGAGCCTACAGTTCGAAGCGAGTAAAGATTTACTACCTGCCAGGTAATAAATGCATTGCAGGACCTCACGAAACTGGGAACAAAATACCTAAACTTT
Source organism: Hylia prasina (assembly GCA_013397195.1). Lineage (NCBI taxonomy): Eukaryota > Metazoa > Chordata > Aves > Passeriformes > Sylviidae > Hylia > Hylia prasina. The sequence goes on along the minus strand of VYXD01003419.1, from coordinate 1,157,075 downwards.
ATGGTTTCCACATAAATCAACATGAGGTTTTTGGTTAGTTTTTGAGGTGGTTTTTTTTTAGGACTGCTATGTTAACTCATAACTTTGATACAATCTTAAACTAATTTCTAATAAACTCAGTTAAATATTATATATAATGACCAGGTGGGTGAAGACCCTTGGCTATTAATGAACTTGAAGGGGCTCTGACCCTCAGAAGAATGATGAAGAAAAGAAAACCCAGAGTAAATTTTCACAAACTGTGAATACTAAAAAGACAAGTGTGCTTCTCCACCTGACTCTGGTACATTGCCTCCTTGAGAGACTTTCAGCTAGCCAGTGCAATTATTTTCCTAGGAATTCCTCCCTGTGAGTTATAGTTATGACTAACCTCTGTGGAAACTTCCAGAATAGGGAAATGAGAATAAGGAAGAGATGAGTATTTTTTGGAAAGTCTTGCTTTAGGCAGAATTGAAGACTATTTTGCTGAAATGACAAGAATCAAGCTAGAACCCGAAACATTCCAATTTCAAAACAAAGGTGTTTAACAGCAGCTACCACTTACTAAAGCTGGAAATTATATCCTCCTCACCACTATCAATAGACATGCCTCATCTGATGACCAGCTGGGATGTTATGATACCTGCAACCAAAAAACCTATTTGAATTAGTCTAAAGTATACGATTTAAAACATTTGATCATCTTTTAATTTTTAGGATTTTCTCAAAATTATTTGGTGAAGTAGTGAAACCTGATGCCCAGTCATGTTGCTGGTTTAATTGTGCAGCTAAAAACCAACAAATAATAGGCATCTCTGGAGTATGTGGAACACTGAACTGCAGAGGATAAGGGTCATAATTCTGGATGTCCTGGAAACAGCTTTCACTGAACACCAAACAAATTTACACACATTGCTATGCAGAAAATATGATATTGCCAAATATCCTTCCACTTGGTGACTTAGCCAGCAGTGCGTATGTCCCACCACACAAAGTATGGTGTATTCTCACACCTATCATCATGCTTCTTCATACTGGAAACCAAACACCTCACACCAACACCTCACACCAGCACCATGGTGCTGGAAAAATCCAGCACCATGCCTCACATTCTATTCTCCATCTCCCATGACTAACTAGAAGTTCAGGCCCCAGAAAGGCATATGAAAGGGCAAAAGTACATCCATGCAAATGAAATCCAAAATGAAAGGACCAAAGTTGTGCAGTTTGCCATCTTACGCTCCTCACACATATAATTATGAATGTCTGTCTTCTTTTCCTGCAGCTAAACTTTACTGGGAACTAAACATTTCTAATTTTATTTTCTGAAAATGAGAATAAAAAGCTATATAACATCAGTCTTTCTCATTTATATAATTTGTAATAGATGATGGTGTCTGTATTTCCCCCATTTTAAATTTTAGAAGGTGAAATAGGAATTCCAGACCAGAGAAATGCTTCTTTTCATAGATTTTCTCAAACATTTTACAGTACATAAGCTAGTTTTACCCTAATCAATGCACACAATTGCACCCTTCAAATGCCTTGAGGAGAAAAAGTCTGACCTCTTGTTGCAAATCCATGATGAAAGTGAATGATTATCATCACATGCTCAGCTGACTGACTGCTGATTACAACCGTGTTTTGAGGACAGGATGTTCCCTGACCTCACAGAACAAAGATTCTCAGCTGTTAGAAATCAAGAACCAGGCACAGGATCAGGAGGGGGCTGAGAGCTGGGCTTCTCCCCCCAAGGGAAAGATCTTGGTGCTGAGCTGGTGGAGTATCCAAGTGTAGGGACAGTCCCATCCCTGGACATCTCCAGCCAGCCCATCCAGCCATTGGTGGCCCAAGGACTCCCCAAGACAGGGGTTATAAGCTCTGGTTTCAATTTCCCTTCATGGACCACTCTTTCATGTGCTAATCATCTTGCACCCACTTTAAGTTTTCTAATGAATTGCTACCTGTACCTTTGTTCTGTGATAAAAGATTTCTGAGGATGGTGATAAAGGATCTTAGAGAAATCAAAGAATATAACATTTTGTGATTGAGAATCCCAATATAACATTTATAAAAGCATAGCATTTAATTTTTTTAGGCTAGGAATGCAGTATGAAATTAATGGAAACCCAGAGAACATTAAGACATCCAATTCAATTATTATGAAGTGGTGAAATTTTAGCAGTACACTTTCAGTTCTATATAGCAGCACTTTCTATGATGTGGGAGTTACTGAGAAAATACTTATAAGCAGGGAAACAAATACATGAATTTAAAGATATTTTTCTTTCAATGCAATAATAAACTCCATGATTTATTCTGAGACAAAAATCTAAAAAGTAATTTGATTATTCTTTTCTGCCTAAATGTAGCTTGATGCTGTACCAGTCAGTATTTAGAAGCAATAGAGAAATAATTTTGAATTATTTAAAATATGACAGGGATTTTTAGCTATCATTTATAGTACCAGAAAATCATTGCTTTCCTTCTTTAGTACTAATGTTGATGATTTTGATTATTAAGACTCTCTGAGCAAGGCTTGACATGAGTGATATAAAAATACACATTTTAAAAATTGTCTAACATGTCTGGATCAATGAATGAATTTTACTTCTCTAAATTTTTATGAGTAAATAATGAAGTATATAACTTTACAACATACTAAAACATGTGCAAAGGAAAGATTTGATTTCTGTTTCAGCCTCCAAAGACAGATAATTAATAAAAGTAGGTGAAGATGAGCTTAAAAATGAAATACCAGTGCAAAGTCTGCCCTGACAGCAATATATCTACTGAAGGGATCTTCTGTCTTTTGATGGATCAGCTCAAGGACAGGTGCATCTTATTAAAAGCAACCAAGATTCTCAGTTTTAACAGGGTACTTCACAGCACTCAGAGACAGCTGACAGAACGTGCTTATCTCATGTTGAAATTGATAGTGCATGAGATATTCATAACAAGGTGGTAGCAAAGCAATTAGAGAATCACAGAATGTCTGAGGTCAGAAGGTGTTGCAGGAGATCAAGCAGGGCCACACAGAGCTGACTGCCCAGGACAATGCCCACACAGCTTTTAAATATCTGAGTTATAGAAATGACAAAATTCAACAAACTAAAATAAGAACAAGAGAGGATGAGTTAAAAATACATTTCAACAGGTTGTTTTTTAATCAATATTTTTTATTTTGAAAAGAAATACTAATAAAGTGTGGGTATTTGGTTTCTCAGGGTTTGCATGGCTTTGTTTTCTTTGACGACTGGAAAACCCAAGAGTAAGTATGACAGGACTTCAGCAGACTTGCAGGGTAGTTTAGGTCAGAGTGACACCAAAGTTGAAATCCTATGGTAGCACTGATGCAATGAAATAAATAGAAGTTTTTTTTCTCACTGACTTTGAAATTGTGCCCAGAGAATCTGAGAAAATTCATCCCAGAAATCACAAAATTCTCTCTTAGAAAATTTTTATTTTAATAAAATAAATTCTCTGGTGAAAATTCTTAATGTAAGAAACAAACCAAGAAAACTAAAGCAAACACTTCCAGCATAGTCTATGCAATAGTTTAGTGGAGTAACCTGCAACAGATGCTATTTTCTCACCTGCTACAAATTATCAAAATACAAATGCAACGAAATAGAACACTATTAAGATAATTTAAATAGAAAGTACCAAGTAAAAGCATAAATAATGGTAGAGAGGGCTTTAGACAGGACAAGTCAAATTTAATATTGTATATTTTATTAGATCTTCAATTGTCTTCTCTCATGGACAGTGAAATATGGCACATATGACATCTTAATTACTTCTTGGGCTTAGATAGGTTATTTTATTATGGAACGTGTTATATTGTTAAGGTGTGTTTCATACAGATTTACAGATCATTAGCTAATTATATCTAATATGAAACATGGTGATTAAATTCTCATTAATGACATATAATTGGATGTTATTAAAAAGTGATCATTTTATTCTACTTAATTTTAATGCAGAAATGAAGTGCACTATAGCTTAATTACAGCTATGCAAATAATTTAAATAAACTAAGTTAGAAGTGTTCTAATAATAGCATTTTTTCTCCTTTTAAAGGTACATTCATTTACTTTTGTCTTAGTCTGAAATTCAATAATTTGCATTATGCTTCCTTAATTAATGAATACTTCAAGAAATCACAGAGCAAGTAGTACTGAAAGCACTGGAGATAAAACATTCTGGTATAATGTATTGCTTTAAGCATTTCCATATGGCAGGGAACAGAACAGATACATCAATTCTATAGTCTGTGACTTGGAAAAGATTATTTCAAGCAATACTCACCTCTGAAATTAACAAATATAATACAGAAAACAATGTAGACAGCACTTAAGGCATTCTACATCATCATAGTCATTGATTATTCCAGGCAACTTGTTGATGTGCCCTAAAAAATTGTATTTATTTGTTTAGGATTTGATTCTGTGCTCTTCTGAAGAGCAATGCCTTGCTCCTCTACTTATCTTTCTAATTTCTAATTTAAAACTCTCTCTTAATCTGAATGTGCATATCAACTTTACCTAAATAAAATAACCCAAACTCTTAAACTGTAATTGACAGGAAATACACTTTAAGCTATAAAGATTTTTTTTAGAATTGTTTCAGATTTTTACCAAGTTATCTATGGTTAATTTCCCTTGTATATTTTCATCATTAGAACACAATGTTTTAGAAGACGTTTTAGAATTCTTTAAATGAATTATTCCTGAGGGACAGAACTGCTGGAACTTGTAGCACAATCCTTGGCATGATTCATAAGAGTTCTGATGGTTTATAATATTCCAGGATTTGTTGTGTGTGGAAAGAGCCCAGACCTTCCTTAGGCACTGGCTTTGTTTTTTTTTAATTCATGACTTATGAAAATTCTGAACAGGAGAATGACATCTTCTTTTAAGCTAAATATTTTCAAAATACTTCACCAAACAAAAGATTTCTCATTCTGTGAATGGGAATTAAGGTATATTTGTTCATGTGTCAGTAATTCTACTGTTTTCACCTACCTAATTTCATTCTGATCAGGTAAAACCTCGGCTATATGGAAAAAATATAATGATGTTCATTTGTGAGGAAACTTCTTTCTAATTTATGCAGCTGTCAGAAATAAACTGCATTTATCCTGAGTTTTTTCATCTTTTTGCAGGCTAGTGCTGGTCTGTGTTACTCTTAGAACTTCCCCATTTGCCTAACAGGATGAAACTTTATTCTTTGCAATAGCCTTTTCAAAGATTTGAAAATAGAAGGGATATTCAGAGAGTTATAAAAAGTTATTCTTTGAAAAATTAATAAATTATACATCAGCAAGGTTACCTACACTGATAGTCCTCAGCCCTGACAGTGGAAATTAATTAATCCATCTAATTTATTGATCAATTTAGATGTAAAAACACTTCAGACCTAAAATTAGTCTTTCAGTCATCCTGAGTTATGAAGTAGAATTTATTGCATAACTTCCATAAGAGGGAAATTAAAAAGGAAACACCTATCAGTCACCTAAAAGGCACTATGTGCTGCTAAATTTGTGTCTAAAAACTGTACCAGTCTGGAATTTATAGTGGTTTCTATTTCACATTAATTTGTAAAAGAAATCTGTCAGATTAATTACTTTCTATACCTTCTAAACAGTTTGGGTAGCAGGGTTCTGCAGTTTTATTCATGTTTTCCAATTAGGAAAGGAAGTTAAGCTACTGGCTCATAGGCCTATAGAAGAAAAAACCCTGAGTTATCTTGAGTTTTAAATTATATAGAGACAACAGTGGTTTATTCCAGGTACTTCCTCTTATACTCAGGAGTTCTCAAGAAAAACAGTAAAGCCACATGTTGCAAGACACCCTGACACTTAAATAGAACAGAGGTTGTAGTTTAAGAGAATTTGAGTCACAGAAATTTCACGTACAAATCAGTCAAATAAATTCCTATGTCATGGTTCTTTACCAAATATAAGATATTTTCAAGATATGTCTTTTATCCTGAACTCTGATTCAGCTCCAAAGTCTATTCCACAAAAAAAAAAAAAAATTGCTTAAAGTATCATAAGTTATCTCGATACATATGAAGGTGTGATATACCTGACACACGCAGAGCTTTGTGTATTAGATTAACACAAAAATAGCCCCACTAGCAGAAACCCAAGTTTGAATTGCATTTTGTTATTTTTTATATCTTTGTGTGCTGAAATACCAAGAGGATTAATGTTATTTCCTTCTCTCAGAGGTATCCTCCAAAAGATACATAAATACTTATTAAGCAGGATTTTACTTGATGTCAATAGACGACTCTAGCACCAGTAAGGACTCAGTCCTGTAAAATACAGCTCATCTTTCTTTCATATGTAGAAAGAAAACAACTTTTTTTAAAGCACTGTGATATTTCAGTGGGGTTGGTATAGAATGCAGAACTGTAGATGTGTTCTTCTTCATTTGATGCAAAAGATTGCTGAGATTTCTTCTACACTAAAAGACTATTCAACTGGAAGAAAACCTGTTGGAATTACAGCACAGTATTAAAAAAAAAATCTCTCTCCATATGTTCCCTTAATAACTTTGTTATTCTTTTCAAGGTCTATGAACAGAAACTAAATAGAAATTCTGCATGTTTGAAAATGTGATGACAATGAATGTTGTAAACACAAAGTGAAAGACTGGTAGGTTGGTACTTGGTAAAAATGAAAAGGACCCAAGTCAGGAAAATGTCTGCTAAAACCAGGAAACAAAGGATAAAAATGTGAATGCATAAAAGCACAACTTTGCTTTGGATCTTCAAACAATCAATCAGTAAGAACTGTCTATATATTCAAGCTCTGATAATGTTATTACATGAAACAATGCAGAATTATAATCAGACTAACAAAAACCAAACATATACATATGTGTGCATATACTTTATATTCATACATATTTTCCTTTAAGACAACTGGAGGAAGGAGAAATGCTGCTCCCTTTATAGAATAACAGAAACCAAATATAATTCAGCATGCAATGTGAGGATTCTTTTTTAAACCAAAATTTATAGCAACTTTAACTGTATATAAAAAATAGATTTCCCTGTTTTCTAATCACCTGCATTTGGAGATTATAGAAGTGAGAAAAGCATGGGTGGGTAACCATTTAAAAAAATGTACCTTTTACTTGACTGAACATAAAGTAGAGCCCTGAATCATATGTTTTTCTTTCTGCCCCTGCTTTTTTGAGGGACCACCTGAAATAACTAACTGGATTTATATAATATTTAAAATCAGAAAGAAAAAAAATTATTTTCTTTTTCTTAGTACTTACGCTTTGACACACAAATTCAGTTCAAGCAAGATAAGTAATATCTTTGATACACTAGTTAGCACTCTTCATACAGAGAGAGGCCTTTAGTGCTATGCAGGTTATTAAAGGATTTCCTCTGGTCCAGGAAAGTTGCAGTTAAATGACAGAAAGTAAATGCCAGAGGTAGTTTTCAAAGGCACCCCTAAAAGAATTAGAGGACTTTGTACTTCTAGTTATATAATAGATTTACTTAACAGCCTTGGGCATGTGAGATTTGAAAAATTCTGCTTTCTTTGAGGTATTTTCCTTCATTGAATTGCTTCCACAGGAGTTGGAAGAAACTGTGGGATGCATTTTTTTGAAAGGAAGCCTACAAGGTAAAAAGGTAAAGTGATTTCAATAGAAAAAGCTGACAGGAAGAAGGAAGGAACTTTATCTTCTGAAGGAATGTCCTGTTCAGAGCACAGCCAGAGGGGTGCCTGGCTCTGCACAGCCAGGTCCCAGTCGTGCCAGGTGTGTGCTCCAGGCCTGCCTGTGATTGGTACCAACCTCCAACAGGAGATCAGCACTGGTGGAACACTGGACTTAAGTTACAGGTCCTTCAAACATCAACATGTGTGTGTCCTACCACATACTAATAACATAAACACTCAGGTCAGCAAAACAAGGCTGGGCCTGTGGGGAAAAGAAAAACTCAGAGCAGGACACCAGAGTGAGTTTCAGGTGTGCATAAAGAAAGATAAAGGTGGATTTCCATCTGAAACCCTGCCATTGCAGGTGAAACTTATAATCACTTATCTTTTTAAGGAACTATGTATTCTTATAGACTGTGCTTTTCTTTCTCCAGACCACAGCTTCCAACCACTGTTAAGTATTTGTTTAAAATGCAGGCAATCCTATATGAAGTATGAAGAAAAGCAAAACTTGCCTACAGAAGCTGGTCAATAGAACAACATTCTAAATCAGTTAATGAAACTAAATAATAAGAGGAGATATTGGGCACAGCTGCACTATACCAAAAAATCTATTTTATCTGGTAAAAATTTTGGATTGCCTTTGAAGTCAGAGCAAACCCCTAAACCTGTGTCCTTTTATACTATATGTGAAGATTAACACAGCCCATTAAAAAGGGATTCTGCAATTAAAAAAAAGGAAGAAAAAAAAAGCTCAATCTTACCATATTTTATAAGCAATAAATAGTAGACTAATAAATTTGATTTAGAGTTACAATACTTTATATTAAATAATATGTGTCTTTCAGAATTCAATTAGTGAAGTCCCTGATTACTTTTGCTCTTTTGCTGATGCAATTTATATATTCAAACAGCAACTTTAAGAAGAATTCTTGACTATGGAGCAGTGTCATGAGTATTAAGCAGAGCTACAGCTCACTTTAAGGAAAATACAGTCAAAGGAATCATGAAGACAAGCAAATGAATTCTTTCATGATGGCAGACAACCACACCAGCCTACACATCAGGATTAAGACAGTTGATATCCATGGAGAAGCTGAGCTGACAGCATCAAGAACAGTGTAGAAAGTGATAAACCTTATGCAGCTTACACAAAAATCTAATGGGAAAGAAAAACTATGTGGTCAAGAAACCTGATCTTTCCTTTTTTTCATTTTTGATGTTTTACTTATCATGATGGGATCCTCTTTCATAGGGCATTACATATTTACATAAATGTAAAACCACAAACACATATATAACACTACTACACACAAATGTATGTCATATATTGTATATAATGCATATAAATATATTTTTTCTCAGTATTGCTTTACTCTCCCATGATGGCTTCTAAATTCTAAACTTTCTCATGACAAGGTGCAAAGCTTACGTGAAAAAAAGAAGACAAAATTTTAAAATTTTAAAGTTGCCCAGGGAAGTTATGGATGCTCCATCCCTTGAAGTGCTCAAGGCCAGGTTGGCTGGGGCTCTAAGAGACCTGGCCCAGGGGAAGCTGTCCCTGCCCATGGCAAGGGGTGGGACCAGGATGATCTTTAAGGTCCCTTCAAAGGCAAAATATTCTATGATTCTCTGTTCAGTGTAATAGGTATCTAGCCATTCCCTGAATATAATTAATTGTATTACCAGATGTAATGACAATTCCTTCTTCAGAATACAATACCTTTAGTTACACAGATTCTTGTGTTTCACAATCATTTTGGAGACCTACTTACCTTTAGAAGGATTTATGATTAAATTGCAAAATAATAGTCCAGAAAAATTATTATTATAACAAATAAACTCCTAACCTTTAAGAAGGTAAATCTAAAAGCCAAACACTTTCTTATAAATTAGTATCTATTTCTCTTCAGAACAGTTCTAAAATTCATTAATAATAATTTCTGTACTGGACAATGGACGTTGACTATGGTGAAAACACAGGCCAAAAATTCATCAGTATTTCTATGGAAAAGAACTTTTTCACAGTAAAGTGATTATTTGAGGAAGGATGGGACCATAACACATGAGGAAGGATGAGACTATAATACAGCAATGAGATTGCAGAAAAGCTGGATTTAGTAAAAATATAGAATAATAACACATAAACAAAAATATTGGTAGTCTGATTTCCATAGATTCAGAAAGAATATGTGCCTGTGCTACATATGATTGAAATGGAAAAGGTATGGACAAATGACAGAAAATGTATCATATTACTTTTTAAAAGGACACTTATTTAATCCCAAAAAATTATTTACAGCTTTTTTTTTTTTTTCTGTGTGTGTGTTTGTTTTTTTCCTTTAAAATATTATGAAATACCATTATGACATGAATTTGACATATGAGTGCACCAAAGTTCTGAATTTGTCCTTTTTATCTCAAACACTAATTGGAATGACTAACTTATATAAAAAATCAAGTGTTAGCAAAGATCTGAAAGCCAATTTTATCTTCACAAATGTTCAAGGAGATTTTTTTTTTGTCCTAAATTATTTGGAATAAAATAACACACTTATGATAAGTAATAAAGCTGCTTTGAAGCATCTTCTGCAGAGGCAGCCCACCAAACATTTTGCTGAACTACTACTGCCATTGCAGAAGTCTGCCACAGAACATCCTCACTAATACTCCTGGAAAGGTTTCTGTTGTGCATGAAAAAAGATGAATAAAAGCAAAATGACAAGAGGCAACTAAAGTTTACAGATCACTGAAAAGAGAGATTTTGTTTGTGTGCTTCCCTGGCTTGTAACAGACTACTTAGAAGAGGGGAAGAACATGTATCAATATCTTGGAGGAATATAAAATTCGTTGTAAACATGTTCTTAAGCTATTTGTTTCTTCCTAGCATTGTTAATGAACATACCTCAATGTCAGACACATCATCTACCCTGTGCAAAACAGCAGAGGTGCCACAAGAAAAGATTCTCTTGCTATGATTTAGTACAGGATAAGAGATAATTGGTGTTTGATAGGCCAGCTCCCTAAAATAGAGCTCACATCACCTGTTCTCCTGCCCGTGTATCTCAGACCATTACTGCCTGAATGGAAATCTCTTCAGCTGAAATACCAACAGCAGTGATGGATCCCCAGAGCTCTGATTTGTATCACAAGTCAAATCATCAGTTCTTCTGTACAGGTACAGCTGACTATAGAAATCACTTCCCCACATCAAGGGACTACTGTACATCTCATTCTCATCACAATATAATCCTCAATACAATCCTTTTTCCACAATACAAACCTGAAATAGAATTTTTTCCTCCAGATAATTTCTATTAGCATACTTGCACATAAGATCACTTTTTTCTTTTTAGATATATATCTTAGCACAATGAAGTTCATACACTTGAGAGGACTACAAAAATGCCATGTCCCCAACATATATAATCCCATTAGAAAACTGAAAAATCAAAGCCAAATTGTATAATCTATTAACAATTTAAGCATTCTATTTGTTCCTAAAAAGGCCTTTCTGTTTGAATATCATATTTTTTTCTCTCTTGTTGTGTCTTCTAATTCAAAATATATTTAGAGTAATATTTAATTACTGAAGGAAAATACTAATAATATTGCCCTCTGATATATTTCTAGGGTTCTTATCAGCAACTGTAGATGCTTGGATACAGGTATAAGAATTGTTGCATTATGTAGCTTTGTAGTTCCAAATGCACAAAAAGAACTATCTTAAAACCAAGTGATTTTTGTTGTATTTTTGACATTAAATATGATAAAATTTAAAAAAAACCCACCAGCTGAATCTGCCTCATTGTTTTCCTCAGCTACATCGTAAGGTGAAACCTGGGATTTCATTTTAAAAAATTAAAAATCACAGGTTAAATACAGGAATTTTAAGAAACTGAAGTAAACCAAATCATAATAATTAAACTAATATTCCGGACCATCAGAAAAACACAGTCTTATCCTGGAGGAGCTTGCATGGACAATGATGACCTTCTTCTTCATGTTGGGGTGCTTTGCCACCCAGCAGAACGCAGCACTGTGGTATTCCAGTTTTGGAAATTTCGTATTTCATTTTCCATACTGTGGCAATTTGATTGGCCTGTTGGTGATATACTAGGATAAGAGTTCTGTACTCAGTGAATTTCAGCAGCTATTCAGCCCTGTCCTATGTTTCTGGAATTTTCTTTCTGGTATTTTCCCTCCTACAAAATGAGTAAGAGTTTAGTTTCAGCAAAGGATAATAGCCAGAGAAATAGAAAAAAAATGTCTGTCATTAGAGAAGAGAGAAAGCCAAAAGGCCTATTGGCAAGGAAGAAAGGAAAAGCTGAATAAAAAGAAGTGCAGGACCTAAGGACATTATCAGATCACTCAGGAAAAATGTGGAAGAGAAACTTGTAGATTTTCACTTTTAAGTGAATTATAATGTTATGGAGGAAAATAAGGAAAAGGTATTCCCTACCCCAAATACTTAGAATTAAACATTTCAATTAACAAAAATAGCCTAAATACCACATGCAATTTTGAATTATCTGTTTAGAGGACTAACAATTGTTCTGCAAAAAGGCTTTCAGAAGCAAACAAAAAAGAGTTTGTAAAAAACAGAATCTCTTGACACCAAGAGAATACAAGGATGAACAGAGCATTTTTTGTTCATTAGCTTGTTTTTTGTTTAGGACATCTGTGTCTGGTATAATAAGTTGCACTGAAGAGACTCCTTACTGTAACAGAAATTTTATAGATATTAATGAAATCCCAGGCTTGTGTGTTATGTATATACTTACACAAGGTACTAATCTGCTAGCAGCCCACATACATCACAGGCAAGCTTGTCAGTGAGATGGTGACTAATAGAGTGCTTCTTATTAGCATTGGACTGCTAACTTTTTCTGACTCATGTTGGCAGGTGTGCCTCTATTGCTGGAGGCAGCTGTGATAAAGATAGGGAGATCTGGAAGAAATCATTGAAACAGCCAGGTTTGGGAATTCAATCAGAGATTTGAAATCTGTTATTACGATTTCAGTCATGAGGAGAATAAATTCAGCTATGTGAGTTTGAACTTTCACACCATTCACAGCTCTTATCGGTAGGAGAAAGCAACCCCCTCAGAGTTTGGTATTTTCACACACAGGCATTGTGAAGCTTTATTGTTGTGTTTGATAGCTCAGTGATTGTGAGGCTCCATGTGGCTCTGCCCCAGAGGCAGCTCTCAAAAGCCCTAGTGTCTCAGCTCTGAGTCACTCAGACTGCCTCTGGCACTCAAAAAGGCTCAGCAGCGCTGATGATACCAGGACTCTTTGCCATCCAGATGAGGTCAGGATGCAAAATGGAAAGAATGAAAAGTGTTTTCACTAGAATCCTCCTTATGTCTCACTGCATACACTATGCTCCTAGGCAGAAAAAGCCAGAAAATGTCCTGGTTGAGCAAATGAGCACTTTTAACATGAAGAATTAAATCACAGTAAGCAACACATCATCTACATACAAAACACCATGTATCAGCTATTTGCACTATTCCACTATTAAAAATACATAGGAAAGGGCCTTCTGATGCACACAGAGAGAGAATATTTCTGAATAATTCAAGAATGCTTTTTTAAATGCCAAGCTGACACACAGTTGCCCTAGCTGGGCACAGGAAGCACTCATTTGGCTACCAGGAACACAAAGGCATGAGCAACAGCTGGAATTAACATGGAGTGTTAATCCTACAAATAGTTACAGATAGCACCAGGCTGGTGGTTTTTCCTGAGAGATGCAGCAGGCTGCTGGCACATCAGACAGACAAGTCACAGTTCTCTTCCATGCTCAAGCTGTGCTTCATAAGCCATATTGCCACTCCACTATAAAAAATGAACTGAGGTTATATATGGTGCTGTGCAAACAAAGACATTACTTATTGTTTTTCTCCACCTAAAATTTAGGTTTTAGGTGGGAACATAAGGCATGTATTTTCTCAGATATAAGGAAGTATCACACCATCTTTAGCAATGTTAATCCAATCAATGAACTCAAAATGTCAGAGGACTGAAAGAAAACTGTGAATGTTTAGTATATGTAAACAGTGCCCATACAGAAAAAAAACAGTTTGTCAAGTACGTGCTAAAGCTGAGATTGAAATTGTCCCAATTAACATATATTGCGGTATGCTGTTATAATCTTACATTAAAGGGGCTATTTTACTGTTCAGAACAACTGCACGTTTCAGCGTGTAAAATATGTCCAACAAAGTTTTTACACTCACACAAAGATCTTAGAGGTACATTTTAACTGTATGCCCGTGTAATTATAACCCAAATCTGAATACACTTCGATTTTTAAATTAATTCATATGTCCTATCATAAAGGAATTGTAAGAGGGAATTATTTTTCTCTGTCCTTGCCCAAAGACAAAGAAATAATCAGGAGCATTGAATGGATAGACTTCTATTTACAATCATCAAATAAAAAACACAAACAGTTGCCTGCAGGCATGAAAGACACCTCTGGGATTAGCACTTTGTAAAATTCTTTTGGGTTAATAGACAAATGGCTGTTTATATATGATATAGATAAGTCCCTATTCCTCAGACACTTAAAATCTCTACTCAGAAAAGGTACACAATTTGTGATTATATATCCATTGGCAAAAACACCAAGCAAATAATCATAAATAAGACGAGGAGAGAAGAAAGGCTGCGTTTCAGGCTTGCAGATGTTACTCAAATTTAGGGCTAGATTTGAGCCACAGTTACTCACAGGGTTTTTTTCCCAAAAAAATATCTATTTGCTTTACAGAAATTGATTGTATGTCCCATATTCAGCACAGAAACTTTTTGCTGATGTTCTTTGCAACACTATAGCAAAACTAAAATGTAAAATACCAAAAACATGAACCATTTGGGTTTTATTTGAATCTCAGGCCCTGAATTCCTGAAGTCAAATGATTTGAAAAGAAAAGGAAAAAAAGAAGACAGACCTCAAATCTGTCTGAGATAGAAAAAAGGGAGTGGCAAGGAAGAGGATAAATTCTTAGCCCAAGTCTAACAATGCATTTAGCCTCTTGCATTTGGAAATACAGAGGAATGTAGGGATCAAGATGAAAAAAGAGAGACAAATCAAACGAATCCAGATAAAAATCCAATGAAATAAATAGCAAAAGGCAGATTTATTTTAAGCCTAATATTTCTAAACAAAACTTTAATTTCCAGAGGTCCATAAGATAATCATAGTGCTTTGAAAAAGTACTACACTATCAGGGTAGCATTTATTATGTATCTTAAATATAAGTATTCTTTAAAAAAAAGATTAAAAGACTGAATTGAGAAATAAAAAATATGCTTTGACAATTAGAAATTATTCACACTGAAAATTCAGAAATAGAGTAACTATTTTGTCAGATCAGCTGAAACTCTTCTATGTATCTCAGGCAGAGTAGACAAAGCAATGTCATATTCATTCCATTTTTAAAAAACTAACATATTGTTGAAAATTATTCAGTGGGAAGATATGCATAAATGTAGTTTTGTAATACTATGCAGTACTGTCTTTAGCTTTAAGAAGAACCTAAATCTAACAGTGTACTTTTGTGGTGTGTTTATCAACAGTTCAAAAATCCCGAAACAAAAAAGGTCCATTAATATCACAACACATAAATAAAACTAGCTATAAGACAGTTTTAAATTATTTTTATTCAAACTGGAAAATACTTTTAGGAGGAAAAACTCTTTGTGGTGGGTTGACCTTGGCTGCCAGAAACCCACGCAGCCATCTTTGTTGTAAAAGAGAACCCATCACAATCATTCTTCCAAAGGTTAAACAATCACTCTCTAAAAATGTTTGCCTGACAGCTAATATGGTTTTCTAGCTCCCACTTCCTGCCATGTTGGAACTTTCAGTATTCATGATTTTTCCTCCTACATCATGGATATTTGCATTAATGTCAGTGTGCATTAGAAAGAATGATGACTTTAAGCATTTATTTTCATAATTCCATTTGCTATTTGCTGCAATAATAGTTGAAATAAATTTGTTTTGTATTAATGCAGATGCCATATCTATTTCCAAAAAAACTCTGTTCTAATCTACACTGGTTTACTATTAAAATTAGGTGCCACCAGACAATTCATTAAAGATTTGGGATGTAGACATGTAGACAAGCTTAGCAAAAAAATGCCTGATTATTCATTAAAAAATGACTCCATAGAGGCTGTGTAGATCATCCCAAAACTTACCATCAGGAAGGTTTAACTGATTAAATTCTGGAATAATATCCTCTAATAAATAAATAAACTGCAGCACTCAAAAATCCATCCTTGGCTGTTCAGCTTCCGCCTAACAAATCTCTAACTCTGCAAAACACACATCTAGAATTATCAGTTGGTCAGTTTTGAAATACTAAAGTGCAGGACACCATCTGCCCTTTCCTCTGACAATGCAATGAACACAAAGGATCCCTTCTCACAACAATCATATCCACCATAATGGAAAAAGTACTCTTTTGCTACAAAACTCCCATTTTTGTTGTAGTTTTTTTGTTGTTTAAAGCACTACAAAACAATCAGACAACTAAAAATATTTTTTTTTAAGAGAAAAGTTAATGAAAATAAAGGAGTAAGGATAACTATACCTCTTGTTTTATTTTTTAATAACCATAGAAAAGTGCTGACAGATCTCTGACATGAAATTTTGGAGACTTTCCAGTCTTGAAATTTCTCCCAGCATTTCAATGTATATTTTAAACTTTGTCATTTAAAAAAAAAAATTCAAAATGATTAAATGCCAGTAGAATAGAAGGTTTTGTTTGTTGGTTTGTTTTTGGTGGGGTTTTTTTTTAAACACATAATTATCAGTTCTTAAGAATTATTTAAATGTCAGTGTCATACTTGTTTTAATTAACTCTTTCACCATCACACAGCAAGTGAAGGCGGAATCAGTTTTGCAAAATAAATGGGGATAAAACTACCCTCTACCAGCTGTTTTGGTGATTCACCGATTAAAGGTTTTTAAAAGCAGAGTAAACCAGAATTTCATGCCAGATTGCTCAGGTTAATTAGTCTCTCTGAAGAGTCTAATAGTATAAGCTGAGTGACAGCATTTAGAAGGATAAGTTGTCTCTTTACCACAGTAATCATTAGGACACAAAAATATACAAATATTATGCATGATTAAGACTGACAGGAAGTGGCACTAATTTCACAGAACGACAGAGCAGTTCTGCATGTCCATGCAAGAACCAGCCCAGCAGGCAAACTGAAATATACCTCAGAGACCTGAACATTCACTGAGATTAGTTCCTGGGGGTAGGGGAAGGAATAGAACAACAACCAAAAAATTCTCACATTCAAAATGTGGGTAGAAGTGAATTTTTACAAGGGTGAGGTCGTGGATCTGCTTTCCTGGGAGGTTGCCAAAGATGAGAACACCTCCACTGAGCAGGAAATCTACTACAGCAGGATGGAAGCAGAGTCTTATCCAACAGGAACAATTCTTTTACTCCAATTTTCTGTGAACATTTTTGCTTGACTAAACATCTGCATTGTCTGGGTTGGGAAGACAGGCTGCCAGGGAATGCTAGTTCCCTTGGAGTGGAGAATGTAAACCCCATCCCTCCAAATTATTATAATTTTGCAATTAAAGGCTTTCAGGCAAAGATATGGAAATAGGAATAACAGTTCTTTACTAAGAAT
>VYXD01003419.1:1104792-1139429 GCA_013397195.1 Hylia prasina | reverse complement strand
ATGGGTTGTGGGAGAGATAAGGAACACTGCTCCACCTGATTTTAACAGCTGGCTCCATAACAGAAAGACAACTGCCCCCTCCTCTGAGGAGTTATGAGATAAAGAAAAAAAAAAAACCTCTTCAACCAGTTTCAACAGGTTGGAAATAGAATACATCTTGCACTGCAACCCAAGACATGCATCTTTGAGGAATTTTTATGGTTTGGGTTTTTTTTCCCTTGGAATTCATGGAAATATGCCGAGTTAACTAAAGATTTTGCTAACCAAGCAACTTGACAGTGTCTCAGGAGGATCTATTCATACTTAGGAACACCACATGTAATTACAGAATTTAGATTTAATGCTGCTTGTGTGCCTCAAGTTTTTAGTAACCAATGAATTTATATGCCTAAAATTTGAGTTCCATAATTTTAACAACAAACGTCCACTATTCTAGTGTCTTAGTTGTGCATTGTCAGCTAGAAGTTTTTGAAGAAATCCATGAGCTGCTGAAAGGATGAAATCTAGAACTGAGTGATGAGACTAAATATCTTCTGTTGTCTTAGACATGCTGATGATTTAGGGTTTCTGCTTGTGGCAAAAGCATCAGAATTCCCACACCTGGCACTCTATTCTCTGCCAAGGCATGACAAATGATAAAATAAGATGTTCTGAATACTAACATACTCCATGTCCCAGAGATCACAGAGTAGTACTGTCACCCCTCAGAAACACCTTTTAAAAAGTCATGGTATGCTTATTACAAGAGCTCAGGACTTTGAGTCTCAGTTGATTACCTATTTTTAGAGGTGAATGTTATTAAAATGGTTTTCATTTTGGGTTTTGTGGGTTTGTTTGTTTTTGTGGGTTTTATTTTCCGCAAGCAGTCATCTGGACATAGAGAAACTATTTCATTCACAGTACATAAGATCTAAATCCAAACTGCAAAGATGTGCAAGGAAAAAGGGCTTGGACAGAACAGATACTAGAGTTTCTGTAAAATGAAAAATAATAGAAAATTAAAATACTACTGGCTTAGCACAAAATATTGAAACCAGACCACACTAATTGCAGTAATAGACAAGACATTGAACAATTAAAAAAAAAAATTGATGGTACTACTATTTTAGATTTATTAGTACTCTGTATGTCATTATGAAAAGTTAATATAGAATACAAAATATATTACTTTTGATGAAGATAAATGCTGTTGGGTCGCAATAAAATTTTATGGGAAAACAATCTATTTGAACATGTACAGGCATTTCAGATTTTCAGCAGAACTCTACATAGCATAACTTCTGTTGTATCGTGACAAACAAGGAACAGAGAAGCCAGAATATATTGTATAAACTGTTCATTTGGATCACTGTCCCTTGTGATTTCTGTAAAGAAATCTACAAATCTCATACATAATTCTCCCTCAAGGAAAATTAAGCCAAAGCCCCTTAAATCTGGATATCACTCTCTGTTTTTGAAAGGAATTCTAGTGTTCAAGAAAAATGGAGGTATTGAATAAAAAGATGTTTGCCTAGCTTTCTTTAGGAATGAAGGGAGAATTTATTACAGATAAAATGACAAATAATTATTCGAATACAGGAAAATTTCAACAAATCTATCTAGATTTTATTTTTTGTTATCTTTGTATTTTGTTTCATATCTGATAAAAGTAATTTCCATCATACATTCAATTTTTATAAGACAGGGTATCTTTCACAGGTGACCAAAGGCCTCACTTAAATTCACATACACAGGTTCAGTATGAAAGCCTTCTGCTTAAAAACACTAATCAATACTGATGTTTTCAGTTTGCCTCAATAAATGTAGAAATTTCATTGCACACAAATGAAACCTGACCAGAAGAGGTGTCAAGCCTTGATGCATTTGTCAGAGAGACTGCATGATTTGGCTTCATAATCGAGATGTTACAGTGATCCATAAAAAAAAAAAAAAAAAAGGAAAAGTTAAAAAATTGGAATCTGAGCACATTTGATCTTTGTTCCTCGCTTTTCCTCCAACAGAAGTTAACATTTGATAGAGAACTATCACCTTCTAGTGATAAATGAACCACAGAAATGTTGTCTCTAGTGAGGTGAGATGCCTCAAAACAGTTTTTTTCTACTTTTCCTTCTATAATTTTTACTGCTGCTGAAGGTGTTCTGTCCCTGATCAGGTGTTTTTTGTAAAATGCCTTTTCACCACCTCAGTGATATTAAAAAAAAGGAAAAAAAAACCAAACCCCAAACCTACACAAGCTAAGAGTATGCTGGAAGGAGAAAGTTGTAGTTCCATTTAGGATTTCCTCCTTAACTTTAGAGAAGAAATCTGGTAAAAGAAGGAGGCATGACCTAACCACCAGGTTGATTGGCACTACTCAAATAACTGGTGAAGCTGTGGAACTTTAACAGGTAAGCAAGAATAAATAAAAGAAACTGGGGGCATGGGAAACGTACCTAGGCTGTCTCAAGGAAATTTACTTTGAGATGGATGCTAGAAACAGATATGAATACATTTTGGGTTTATCACACTCGGTTTATTTTAAAATAGGCATAGTTGGTGTAATCAAATACAACCTTCCAAACAGACACAGCAAAGTTTTAACTACATCAAAATGTGAATGGGCTTTAAGAATGTGAACTGAAGCACAAATCCACAGGGAAATTATGTGATTATGAGCAATCTGATGACATCTAGTCCTCCTACTTGTCACAATTGATTCCTCCCATGGTGTTGGAAATGAGTTATACTGAAAAATAGTCATAAAGACAGCAATGATGCCGAAAAGTTGCTGTGAACCTTTTGAAAATTTTCCCATAATTGGGTTTTATTGACTCAGAAGAGCTATACTGCTATCACATGTACAGAATCAGTCCTGTACTTAATAGGTTTCAGTATATTTCAGAGGAAAAAAAAGTTTGTCTGTGATTTGTCCAATTTTTCAGGATAAATACTTCACTGTTAACTGTCATTGCATTAACAAACTCCGTGCAGTTGTTTGGTATTTTTTGGTTGGTTGATTTGTTTGACTGATTTTTGTTTTCTGTTTTTTGTTTTGGTTTTTTGTTGGTTTTGTTGTTATTGTTGTTGTTGTTGTTATGCTTGTATGAAAAACAAATAACAGTGTTCAATGCCCCATGGCCATGGGAGGAGGTGAGGGGGTTGGAGGGTTAGAAGTGACCTCTGCTTCACTACTGCTTGTATTAAAGTGATCTCTTCTGTGGCATGATCCAGTAAATATATCCAGAGAGTTTGCCAGTTCTCTTATGACAAGGCTTTGGAAGATAACTTTGTCAGAAAGCAGGGAGAGTTAGAGGCTAAACACTTTAGTGTACTAAAGACTTCTCTCTTCCTCAACCCTTTATTTCAAATTAAAGAGAAGGTAATGTGGCATGAGTATGCCTTATGTTTTCTTTTGAAAGAAAACATATTCTTTCTTTTCTTGTCTACAGATCCCAACTTCTTTCCCAGCTTTATAGTCCAAGAGTCCCAGTCCCAGAGAACCTACACTCTAATCAGTGATTTTCATAACACTGTTTTATATTTCCCTGTAATGGCATTCTTTACAAGCTGATAATAGTTCTGTTCAGTTTCAGGTTTTCAGTAGGACTTGTTCTTTCATTTATAGAGATACTTTTAGAAGTTCCATCTTCACAGCAGCAATTCTATGCATGGGTAATGGTATCAATAACCACAAGAGAAAATCACTGATACAAAAACCAGCACTCTACACAGGCACACATTATGTTGCCAAAAAAAAAAAAAAAAANNAAAAAATTATGTGAAAAAAAAAAAAAAAAAAAAAAAAGATACTAGCAAGAAAGTGAATGCCCGGAAAAAAAAAGCTAAAGATGCAGATTTCCATTTGACTGGAGTTCTACAGAAAGTTGAAATAAGAAATGAGGGTTATGTAACTGTTTAGCAAAAGCAATTTTTTGGCCTATTGGTCCTGTATATTTTTTTTAGAATTCACAACTAAAGAACATTTTTTTTTCTCTTTTCCAGGCTGCCTTAATTTATTTTTTTTTGTCGCGGATTTTATGTCTAAGTAAAATGGGTAGATAATTATTAGCAATGGAAGAAATAATTACATGTTCACAATTACTTCAGTGAATAAACTGTAATCATTGAGCCTTCTATGAGAAGACACTGGACATTAAGTTCTTCAAGTGTAAGTTATACCATGTACTCTTAAACTCGTGATTGTATTTCTTTCTGAACAAGTAAAGGAAATTGTTGATTGGATTTACAGTCTATGTCTTGTATTACTATGGTATATTTCCTACATTTACAACTGAAGGAAAGCTTGTTGTCCAGACATTTAGTGATATAAATTGTAAACGTTTATTGCAGTCAATAAGGACGGTGAATTTACACCAACTAAAGATGTATTTTACTTTCTAAGGGGTGACTTAAAATGTAATGCATAAAGGAAGGAAGGTAAGCTAGTTGTAAACTTTGTTTAATGTTTTAAAAATATACCTGGTTCCTCTGTGGGAAAAGAGTAGTGAAAATTAATGGAAAACCCAAATACAACTAGTGATGCACTTTATCAGCTGAACCATAACACAGTAAATCCCAGGTACATTTTGGGAATATAAGTTTTTAGTAATTAGTTGCCTTTAAAACAGAAAGATGCAAAAGAACATATTTTTCACCACTTACTTTTGTTTCCTATACTCTCCTTATTTCAAAAATACTTTATAGATGAGCTAGTATCTTAGATATTGTCTGCAATATTCTTTTTCTATTCTTTTTCTATTCTGCAAAATGAAGAGAAACAATCAACTTGAATGCACTCATTTCACAAAGATATCCTCTACTACCACATAGGAAATAATACTTTCTGAGTAATTTCTGTAAAGTTCATGCTCTGATAAATTTCCTTAGAAAAGAGAAAATACTATGCATATGAAAAGTGGATATTATGAGACCTTGGTTTAATAAAAAAATCCTTATTTAAATTATGGGAAACATTTTGCTGCATTAAGAAGATGGTTTTAACACCAGATTGTAATGACATTACAACAGTACATAGTAAGCATTATAATTTAAATAAAGCATGTTTTCTTTGATCCTTACTACAGAGACTCCTTAAAAACCAAACACTCTGATCATGTTCATACTTACCCCAGCCATTAAACTCTACAAGCTCTTTCTCCTTCTCTGACCTTTTCTTAGCTTTCAAACAGTAAAAAAAAAAAAAAAAAAAAAAAAAAGGCAGGAAACAGAAATTTTGACCTCTACAATTAATTTGCTTCTCCATATAGAAAGCTTTGGTGACACAAGGAGGGTGGAAAGGGGAGAATGCATAACCTAGGCTGGGTGGCGGTTTTCTCTGCAGGTTATTCCTTCATTGTACATGCATGGGGTGTACTTGGCAAGTTTTTGGCAGTGGGAGAGCCACAGGGCTGGATTCTGTGAGGAGATGCCAGAAGCTTCCCCCGTGTCCAGCAGAGCCACTCCACACAGCTCCAGGACTGACCCACCACCGGCCAAGGCCGAGCTTAAGGGCTACCCTGGCAGTGCCTATGGGATAACATATTTAAGAAGGGAAAAAAATGATACACAAATGTAGCTGGGAAAGAGGTGTGAAAATATGTGAGAGAAGCAGCCCTGCAGACACCAGTGAGGACGGAGGGGCAGGAGGTGCCACAGGCACTCAGGAGATTCCCCTGCAGATGATGAGGCAGGATGTCCTCCTGCAGCTCACAGGGGCACACCGTGGAGGAGTTATCCACATGCAGCCTACAAGGCAGCAGGCAGATGTGCCCTGCAGGAAGCTGTGACCCTGTGGAAAGCCTACACTGGATCAGTTTTCCTGGGAGAACCTGTGGCCCTGTGTTCCTGTCCACACTGGAACAGGTTTGCTGACAGAGCTTGTGACCCCTTGGAGGACCCATGCTAAAGCAGTCTCTTCCTGAAGGAATTCACCCTGTGGGAAGTATTCCTGTTGGAGCAGTTCGTGAAGCACTGTTTCCCATGGGAAGGACACTACACTGGAGTGAGCACCTGGAGGAGGAAAGGGTGACAAAGACAATGTGTGATGAACTAACTACAACCCCCATTCCCTGTGTGCCTGGCACTGCCCAGGTGGAGGAGGTGGAGGAATCCAGAGTGAAATTGAGTCTGGTAAGAAGGGAAGGAGGGAAGCAGGTGTTTTTCAGATTGGTTTTTATTATCCTATGCTCTTACTATTATGAATAAACTCCAATAATTTTCTCACTTCAAGTCTCTTTTACCCATGACAGTTACTGATAAGTGATCTCTTTCAGTCCTTTATCTTGATTCATGAGCTTTTTGTCATATTTTCTCATCCTGTCCAGTTGAAGAGGGGGAGGGATAGAGCAACTTGGTGGGTACCTGGTGTCTAGTCAAGGTTAACCTACCACAATAACATATTAATCTTTGGCATGTTCCTGTTCTGTGTTCAATTATTTTATCTGTTGTTATGAGATGCTTTTCACATTAAACACACTCCACTTCATTATCACCACTTTTCACCATGCAAGCTATCATCTCTGAGAAAGCATTGAAAAGTCTCATTCTGTGTCTGGTATCCTGAGTTTGAAACTTGTTTGCTGTATTTTGAAATTACATCCTTTGTGGGTTTTTTAGTGTTTTTTGTTTGTTTGTTTTGGTTGGTTGGATTTTTTTTGGGTTGGTTTTTTTTGGTTTGGTTGGTTGGGGTTTTTTTTGTTTTTTTTTTTGTTGTTTGTTTGTTTGTTTGTTTTGCTTGAAACAAAGAGTTTTCCACAAATCTCAAAGTGGACACTTTAAATACAGGACACACACCTCACTCAGAAAAAGTAATTCCTCAAGCCCAACAGCTGGAATATGGGAAGGGAGCCAATTCCTTTGGAGTATAAATACTAAACACCAGTCAAGAAGAAATGAAAAATGGACATAAAACTAGTCATGTTTACAATGAATTACCAATTATTCTATTTCAGCTCATGCTGCACTGGGCATTAGTTAATAAGTAGTGCCACCAAGATAAATTCACTAAACATTTAGAAAGACTATTAGTAAGACTGAATTTTCTTGGCAGTAGAAAAAAACTTGGCTTACATTCCTCTGCTTTTCCAGAACCAAATGTAATGGAAAGTAATGCTTTTCTCACTCCCAATCTCTCAAAGTATTTTATAAGCCATTTGCACATATTGAGTAAGATAAGAAAAGCACAAGAATCACCCTTTATTCCCTAGGTAATATTTATGATGAAGTCCTAGGATACCTTCTTAGCTTCAGAACTGCAGTGACTGAGAAATGTTCACGGCATTTCTGCATAAAATAGTGAGAATAAAATATGTATAGAAGTCATCTTGCCTCTCTGATCAGCAGTGGAATGGTGGATAGAAAAGCCACAGTAATATTTCTTCAGCTCATCAAATTACATAAAGTCAAACCCACAGCAGGCATTGATGATTTTCATTTTTAAAAAAGCCAACAAAGTTACACAGATCAAACTCTAAAACACAAAATGCAAAATTTCCACATTATGGATGAATTGACCATACATTTTACACTAGTGAAACATCCTTGAGTGGAAATTTATCTCACTGACATCTCATTGAGATGAAACATGGATCTTTGTTTGTTTAACATACATTGTGTAAGTGCTGATTTTGTGTTACTTTCAGGTGTGAGACAGGACACCCAGAAAGGTCATATTCTTTATTCTGACTGCTGCACTGTGGCTCAAATGGGGATGCTTCTGGGGTAAAAGGGCAGAATTCTCATCTTGAGAGTAATGCTGTATGCTCAGAAATAATCTCTGAGTGCAAATGCACAGCTCAGAATACGATCATAATCATGGGATCAATAGAGGCAGCAGTGTCAGAAGTTTCCAAAGTATATCAAGAATGCAAAATTTTCCTAGAGATCCAGAGAAGACTACAAAATTTTTGCAAACCATAGAGCCACTGGAAACTACTGGAATGAGGACCTATCCTGACAGTACACAGCAGATTGGGAAGACCTATTTTCAAACACCTTGTATTCTGCCAGATCCAGAACATCCAGGATTTGTTGATGGACAAAATTACCTTCTGCAGTTGAATTTCCCTACAGATGTACCTCTGACCATTAGCTCCTTTCACACTCTTATTAGCCTCCATAATTAAGGGAAAGGATGGGGCTCTTCCTCCACATTGGTGATTCATTATTCCATCACACATTAATATTAGAAGGACAAGAACTTTCTTAACAAACTGGAAAACTTGGTAACAGTTAACAGGTGCTCATGCTGGTAAAAGAAGCCTGTCCAGAAAATGGCTTTGAGAAATCAAGTGGAAGAATCTATACTTCTGAAATCAGAATTCTTCCCTGTATTACCCCCAATTTTTATTTCTTTAGTTTAACAAAATTAAATGTTGTGTTTTGGTTTTTTTTTTTAACATCAGATTTTGCCTTCACACTTTACACAAGAAGATCACTACTTTGTAAGGAAGGAGTTGCAGAGAGTTCTGATGCCAAGCTGAGGATAGTAAGGAAAATGTGACAAAATTAGAGGGTGCCAAGTCAAAGGATAATCCATTTGAAAGCTGGGAACTCACAGAAGGAAAGCAGAAAATTGATTGAGAAGGAAAAGTTAGGGACAGCAATAACCTTTATGAATACTGCAGTTGGTAAAGACTCTCTCATGATTTGTGTCATCCTAAGATGACAGTACTTATGTAGCCTTTTTTACTAAACACCTCTGTGACTTTATTAAACTAAGTCCTATTCTAAATCTAAATGAAAACAAACTGAAACACTACTCAATAAAAGACCTTCTGCATATGTAAGTATGGAATGCTGCCTTTTTCCTAATCTAAAGCCAAAAGTAATTCTTTCCATAGGAGCTCTACCATATCAACATTGTATGGAGAACAAATCAAAGGTTCTCATGAGGCAGATATACTTGCATTTGTTGCCCACAGCAGTCATGAGATAGGCAGACACTCTGACATTCAACAGGGAGGAACAGCAAGTCTTTGTACTGGAAAATCAACCATACTGGCCTTCTGTACAACAGAAGGAATAGACTGATCTATGGAACAGATTTCTTCAATGGGTCTCAAATTTCTCACAAAATAATATTCTGCATCAAGCTTTTCATACAACTGTTTCACATGATAAAAATGTTCATGCCCATGAAGCATCAGTGTGCTGCAATATGCCATCAGCTGAAGCCAAACACAGGCAAGATCCTGAACCTTTGCAAGCCTAAGACCTTCTTAGATATCTATGTTGTAGCTGATACATAATACATTGGCAAACACTGTGATCTGGACGGGAAGATCATGGAATGAACAGCATGAGCAGGGAAACAGTTTGCAGGAATCCTCACTGCTGGTTGTGATGGCATCCAACCTGAAAAGCCTCAGGCTGAAGTTTCCTTGTGTTTATTATATGGGCATAATACCACACATGCAAGACTTACAAGGAGTGATCTGCTGCTGTGGTAACAGGATTTGACTCTTTACACTTTTGATGGGACTCCTTGTTTCCTAGTCCATGCATTCATCTGTACCTTATGTGACCTGCAAGTAGCATAAGGAAAGAGGCTCTATGAAAGGCTCACTTCATCCTGAGATTAGGAAAGTCTCCACCTTTGGATAGAATTCTTTCTCCCCAGACTTCAAACAGGAAGATGGAAGGACTTGATTAAACCAAAATCAGGAGAGATCAATACAGAATCACAGAATCATGGAATCACTAAGACTGGAAAAGACCCCTAAGATCCCTGAGTACAACCATTAATTCAGCACCATTTGCATTCACCACTAAACCACCTCTCCAAGCCCACAACCACATTTTGAACACTTCCTGGGATTGCCATGACCCTGAGTATCAACACTCAGAAACACCTGTTTACATGGACAGAACAAGGCAGTCATGAGACATCCTGATGAAGATACGGTTTCAAATAAATGTACACAATTTAAAATACACACTTAATCACGATACCTCTGTAGCTGGAATATTTTCTTTACTTTTTTATTTTCATTTCAGGCTATTCTGGGATGTCTGCAAAAGAACCTTCCTGAGCGAACTCTCAGCTCACTAAACTACTCCTGAAAAAGAAAAAAATAATTAAAAACCTACTTCTCTGCCTTTCTGATAAGGCTTAGGGTTCATTCATATCAGCAGCATCTGAAGGGAACAGGTGCATGAAGATTCCTGGCACCTTTTAAAGGCTGTTTTAAGGGTCCCTGTTTGCTGGGAAGTGGGCTCTCATCTGTACATGACAGCAAACAACTGTCAGTTCTGAGTCATCAATAACCCAGCAATGCAGGAAGCTCAACATTTCTGTGAAATATGTAATATATGATTATAATAATTAGGTTAATCAACAATACTTTAAAATATTTTTTTAGACAACTTGAAAGGAAAAATAAATTTTTTGAGCATTATACCATGCTTTTCACTGATACAGGCAAACCTTTTAGGAAGTAAATATTCATGGCTAACTCCCACATATTCTTTGTGCCAAGACAGTGAGAAAAAATATGTGTACATTACTGCCACAGTAGGATTGTTTGAGAACTGAGTCATGGACGAATGAAGAAGAAAATATAAGATATCAAAAAAATGCTAAGTATTAAGATAACACTTCAAGCACTATTATCTCATTACCTTTTCAACAGATGTACGTCCTTGCTCCTTTTGTAGTCCAAAATGAATAAAAATTTCCCTAAACACTTAGATGCCACAAATAAGCAACCTAAGCAGTGTGCATTATTAAAAAAACTAAATAGTTTGCTATATTTTCTTTCTTCAGGCATATAGATATTTGATCTCAGCATGTTGTACATTTGCATCATGTCCAGTATATACAAAATAAATACAACAGATATAATTTATATGTATCCTCTCGGCATTTACTTGTGATAAAAAATTGCACGAGCCACACTTAAAGCTATTCTTGATATTAAATGAATGGTCTGTCAGAGATAAAAATAATTAAATTGCACTTTGGAATTCAAGCTGAAGAGACTAACACAACGTGTTTATTCACTATTGTTGCCAACAGTGTTCCCTTTGGTAAACAGAAGTATTATTTTTCTTCCTCCAACCCTCTCCCACACCTCATTGCCCATCTACACAATCTTCCCGAGACGGTAAAATGTTCTAAAGTACAAGGTATGTTTCCTCTTAAAAATCATTTTGGCACAAGGAACCATACTTGTCAATTTCAGGCTGCAAAGTTTCATTATATCTTAATAAAAGGATACAAAAATGTTGTATTTACTCATCAACATAACAAAGTAAGAAGCTGCATACACCAGGGATACCTTTAAGTATGGAAATGCATACCACCCGATGGTGAAATTCAAAAAAATAGTCAGTTCTTTTGTTAAATACTGTATTTTCATCAATGTTGGTAAACACACTGGAGTAAACATTTTGACAGGCATCACTAAATACAGACCTCAGAAGTATTAAAAAGTCTTGGAGGCTCTTTAAAGTCTATAAATCTTTCAAGAAGCCTCTATTATACTTTATATCCATAGCTAAATGTTTTTTGGAACAGTGACTGCCAGCTGCCAATATCGAGATGGTGAAAACTAAGGAAACTAAGAAAAAAATAACAATTTAAGTACTTGGGTTTTAAAAATACCAAAAACCAGCAATCAAACCAAATTAAAAATGCCCAAGCAAGTAGGTAGGAAAAGAAATCTCTACTTGTTCAATGAATACACTCCACAGGACTTAATTTAGCTGGTAATCCTGAACCTTGAATTACCATTAAGTAATCATGTTAGACATATAGATTTTGTACAAGTCTACGTCAATATTAGTTTCAATTTCAGTGCATATCAGCATCAAAGCAGGATACAGAAAACGATATACAGTGGAAAAGAAGTGACACAAAGCCTGGCTGTTTTAACTGTTGGCAGACCCATTAGTGCCTGGTATTGTTTCCTTTTTTTCCTTATTGGTCGTTAATGACTCTTTCTTGCATGGGTTAGATGGCATTATTTTCAGTGACTGAAACCAATAAAAAATGTTATTTTTTTCACAAATATCTATAAAGAAGAATAAAGATAGAAACCTTATTTTCATTGAGATCTTTTCACCAGAAAAATTACTGCTTAAACCTGCCACATTTGATTTTGAAGGCTCTGAACAAGCACCCACTGAAATATACTGCACTGATGTCCAACAGACTTGAATTTAGCCTTTAGAAAATTGTCAACTTTTACCCAGAAAAATGAGTGTGTGGTTGAATTTACATTAGAGGCTGCTGCACATCTCAACATACAGGTTCACACTAACAGTACTGTGTTGCCCAAATGCAGTCAGGAGGTCGTGGCCCTGTGATGTCAGTGGCCAATGTGGAGCAAGCAGCAGGTGACAAATGTACAGCCTCCTGGAATACACCTTAGCTTTGTGAAGTAATCAATGCAGTAGATTTATATTATAGCTCCGTCCTAATTTAGGAGACAAATTGTAGGAATAGTCCTTGAAACCAGAAGGAATGTCATGACATGGGCATAGATATAAAATGACTTAAAGTATCTTGACTGAACTCTTTCCAAAATCAGGATCTTTGTTGTTACTTTAAAAAAATGGAGTTCACCTGTGTAATCCAGTTCCATGGGTGGCTCAGTAAAGTCCAGGAGCATCTTTTTATTGACCCCAGAGAATATTGAAAGACATATTTACAGTAGATACATTTTAATATTTGTCTTAATTCAAGACATATAAATATCAGGAAGTTCTTTAATCATCATGCAGGGTATTCAATTTGAAAAGATATAAATTAGACAACTGGAAAGTCTTAATGATTAGGTTTGAACAAGAAATGTATTAACCTACTATATTTCAGTGAAAATACGTCTATTAAATGATTAAATTCTATTTCTTGTAGAATATTCTATTATTACAATATTCTTTGTTAAAACATAAAAGTACGATGAATCTGATATTAGATATTTCATTATATACATTATATGCTCTTATATATAATTCATTTAGATTTCTTTCCCCCTAATCATTTCTTCAGCAGTTATTTCATTGGACAATAGAACAGCAGCCTCCTTACAATCAATGTAAAAGAAATCCCTAAATTCCAGGCTTCATGGGAATCTCTGCTGTGACCACATTCACTCTAGGGAGTGCCAGAAGTCTGGCAACTCTGAATGTTCTCCTATTAACAATTTCTTGTGATCATTCTATCATGACTGATCTATAAAGCATGTATGCACACAGAGTACAAGCAAGTAAAAAAAAAGCCCAAACTAAAAGTTGTAATTAAAATAAATTCATAAACATTAAACAATCTTCTGAAAAACAAAAATTCTTCAATCTTGAAAAAAAAGATCACAATCTGAGAGTAGTCAAAAACTGAACAGCAATCATCAACTAATTACCATGAATGGTAATTCTATTTAAGTCCTCTTAGTTTTCCTCAGTAGTCTTCTCAGACTTTCCTTCCCAAATCTTTTGTTGGCTAAACACAATTAAGCATTTCTTTTCCTCCAAGTTTCATATAAATGATATCCTTGCTTTCATCAGTCTCTTAACTTTTGCAAAATATACTCAGAGCTGGTAAAATGGCATTACAGAGAAGAAACATATGATTTGACTAGTCTGATGTATTTTGCATCATAGATCTTACATAACAATAGCTGATAATTGCTTAAATGCTTAAAAAATGCATTGCTTTGCTTACTTCCAACAGGTAGCATCCTGAAAGGATTCAGTATTCAGTCATCTTTAAATGATACTGCCACAGCAAAATGCACCACTGGTATTCAGGTACTTGTTTCAGCAAATAGATTTTGCTGATATTTTATTGTTGAGTTGCTTTTTATTTACTTCTCCTATATATAAATATTGCTACTATAATCTACAGTAAGGCTAAGTATGACATTCTTCAGAAAGAAAATGTCAACAGTCACCAAATGTTACCACTCTGGCACGTCTACCTTCTTATATTGACTTATTTAGATTTAGGTGCCAGAACTTCAGGTCAAAGAGGAGACCTTGAGGCTTCTAAACTTCAGTGTGTTATTTATGGGCTGACCACAGGGCCATGCACTGCTGTCCCCTGTCTCAAGAAAGGAAGAAAAAGGGAGGTAGGGAGGCAGCAATGCACTAAATGCAACCTTGCTTTGTGGGGGAAAACTATTTTGATTTTGTGTGGTATAGTGAGAGAAATAACATATGGGAGTGATCACAAAGGAGTGATCTCTTTATATTAATTAATTAATCTACATTAATCAGATAACATTTTAATCATTACATGATTCTACTTAAGACAGAAATTACTTTTGCTTAGGGGCAAAGGTAAACCAGCAAAAGGAATACTTTCCACTAGCTCTAAAGAAAAGGTTTATACAGTGATCTAAATTAATGTAAACATAGCAATTACTAACAGCTGTGAACAATTCTATTGTTCTTTTAAATGTAATTCTTTGCATTTAAGTCATCTGGACCAAAACAGAAGATTCCTAAAGTTCTAGTGTTGTTCATTAAAGCAGGGATTACTTGATTACATATATTCAGTCATCCACTCAAATGTGTCAGAATCTTAGAGATAACTTTCTGTAGTTTTAACAGAATTTTTATTGAAGTGATTTATCCTCGGCACACCAAGTGTGAAGAGTTGAACTCTGCCTACAAAACAATTATCTAGAAAAACAGAAGGTAGCAGATTCAGTCTAGTGGCCATAAGAGATTTTTTAACTGCTTTGATTAGGATCTTAGGACAGTATCACACCAAGTTTGCCCTGTCCCACATTCCCCAGTTCTTCCTGAGTTATTCAAAAAAACCACTACCCAACAGCTGAAACACAAAATGTGCATTCCATATGTAATGTGTAGCTTCCTCACAGGAAATATATTATTGATATCAGAACTGTATTTTATTTCTTGATTCTCAGCCATTTTTTGATGATGTGACATGATCATTTAATTTCTGCTGAGAATATGCAGTGAATTTACAATGCACAAGCTTGTAAGTAAGACTGCATAAGTAATTAATCTTCTCTATTAATGTTTCTATCAAGGGTCACAGTTAGGTGGAGCTACACATAATAGAGATGCTCATAAATACTTGATTTGGTGTGAAGAACCAAGAACATTCAGATATTTTGTAGTATTATAAAAAAGAAAGGGGAATGTTTTCTAATGGATTCATACTAAGCAGTTGACCAAAGAAAAGAGAGGTAAGATATATGAGAGGCAAAAATCAAAGCAATGAGAAGGAAAATAATGGCAAGATGTAGAAAGGGAGGAAGAAAATCTAGAATTTAAATAAAGTTGAAGAAACAGTATGACACAAGTGAGAGATATCAACATGTAAGTTTTTAAAGTGATTAGTGTGTATAAAAGCAGATGGTTATTTCAGTAAGGTTTCCAGCAGAGCTTGACCATTTGATATATGGGCCAGAAGAGGAATTGAAGTAGTGTCAAAACAGTTTATGCAAAAGAACATGAAGGAATGGAAATTTGCCAGAACACTTTTTACTTCAATATGTTAGAAATCAGAATTTTGCTACGATGCAAAACTGCAAAATTATCCAACAGAATATGTAGCTATTTCACACTATTTTCCCCCGACACATATATTTCAGTTGCTTCAATAGTCCAAATACCATAATGCTTTTTTTTTATCCAACCGAATGACCCCATTTTTTGCCGGTTGGATTCCGCTTATTCTTGTGGTGACAGGAAAATCACACATTCCCAGCCCCTCCCCAACAATGTTATAAAGTCTCAGTTTTCATCAAGAGGAAGAAAAAATAAAGAAAAATATTTAAGTAATTATTTTCTATTTATAGACAAAATTGACATTAAATCGTTAGGAGCAACACCTAAAACAACAATGGACAGGCAACACAGAGAAGATCAACAAAGCTAGTAAGATGTTCAAAGGATTCTTGCTTCATAAAGAATTTAAAGGAAAGTCATTAAAAGTGGGTTTAATTTGGTATAAGTTTCAGTTTAACAGTTTAACAGGACATGAAAGACCTATCAACACTTGCAATGTTTTGCCTTTATCAGATGTTCTAAAATAATACTATTAAGTTCAGAATGCTTTCCTAATCTTTAGCTTGGTATTTCATTAGAGATTTGTGTCAGGATAGATGAGTTTCTCATCTTTTTAAATACAATTAGACACTCACACTAGATTTAACAACCTGCTACATTTGCAGAATAAACAAAATTAATTTTCACACTTTTATTCATCAAAGTTAGCAAACACATTATCAGGTATCCTGGTTAAAGTTTTGATTTTAGCAGAAAACCTCTGCTTTTGGAAGAGTTCATTAACAACCTCAAACTTATCCAGATTATTTGCTTTGTGAACAATCCATGATTTCAATTCCAACAAGTTTTTCAGGACTGGAAATACTGACTCACTTACTGGGTCTGTTGCAGGTAATTAGATTATCCTCCTTATCTTCTTTTTTTGAGAACTTCAGATATTACAGAGTTCTTCAGGGATATTACCCTGAGCACTTACAGAATGCTCTGGCAATCCCATCTTTAACATGAAAACCAATCCATTGCCAAGTTATTGAGTGTCCTATTACCAACACAGATTTTTTAAAAATATAAAAATGCTATTCATTTGACCCAACTATGTATAGAATTGTTCTCAATTAATGATAGGTAAATTCTAAAACATCTATTTAAATAGCTTAGGTCTTAGTAAACTGCAAGTTAAACCAGTTTTTTAAGCACTTATTCTGAGTTAAAACTTTTAGTATTTAT
Organism: Hylia prasina; assembly: GCA_013397195.1. Lineage (NCBI taxonomy): Eukaryota > Metazoa > Chordata > Aves > Passeriformes > Sylviidae > Hylia > Hylia prasina. The sequence goes on along the minus strand of VYXD01003419.1, from coordinate 1,122,737 downwards.
CTGTGGGAATGACTTTACCCTTCTGGTGCAGGTGAAAGGAGGACTAAAAAAGTTAATAATTTTACTGAAACAAAAATACATGCCAGCAACAGTAACAATTTTCATTTCAATAATTTTATGCAATCTTCCTAAAATCAAAGGATAGGCAACTGAGGGCATGCTTAGTTAAGATTTTGGTGTGAAGATGTTTGTGGGTTCTTTCCTATCTACAAGGCTGTAACACAAGTCGTAAGTTTCACAGTGTTCTCATTTTTTTTTAATGCAGAATAACCTGTATTTTCTTCTCTCTTTCAGCATCATGAACATGGCCCAACATGATCACAGCAAAGGTAAAATGAGTAATCAAGAATGATGTGAAACTGAAAGTAAAACTACAGCTGCTTTGAGGAAGCAAAAGGCACAATATGCTCATTAATTTATCCTCTACTCTCACGGGAAATTGGTTTTGCTACCTTTTTTTCGCCAAAAGACTTCTACTGGAAAAGTTACATGAAATTCATATCCAAATTTTAGCTTGTGAACTTACATTACAGTCAAAAGAAAAGTTTTACTCATTTATTCAATGGAATACTTAAAAAAAACCTATAATGACTTTAGGTAATGAGTAGGAGAGTTTAATTGAAGTGCAAGTTATTTTTGTACACTGTTTTTAGGATCTTAACCTCTTGGGTCAATGCCTACTGAAGTGCTGTAGATAATAATGATAAAAATGACAACAATGATAACAGCGATAATAATGATCATCATCATCATCCCCATCTTTTCAAAGCATAGAATTTTCAGCAGGATATTTTAGTATTTGTCACTCACACAGATTTGAAACATATGCTGAAGTTAATTCAGAATACACAGTGTCAGAAAGTAGGTTTTGCATTCTTGTACTGAAGGGTTCTTTACCATTTCTTGGTAGAGCTTGCCAGCCATAGAGTACTAGTGTAGCTGAACAGTAAGAAAATGTGTGCACACACTTCAAATTCCCAGCTGGAATGTAGCAATGCATGCAGGAAAACATTCAGCAGTTAACATTTATTTCCTTTAAGGAAAGATAGTCCAGTAGAAGTTAAACAGGTGTCCCCTTAAACCAATTTTATGGAAAAGATAGCCAAATAATGAAGGCTTTGTGAATATTCTAGAGACCTCTGACCTAAAGGAATGGAAAAAGGTGTTTAAGAAAAAACCTAATAGTTTTAAATTATGCCCTCCATCACTCTTGAAAGAATCATGGAGTTTTTATGTGCACAGGTATTATTCCACTGAAAAGAAATAAAAACAACATACTCTCAGAGTGCTAATATCTTCAGCATCCTTCCTTTTCCTGACCTTTTATTTATGTTTTAATCTAACAAGACCTTTCACAAAGACAAAATGAAAGGAATTCACAGAATCCACAAAAGATTGCATACTCATGTCATACAGCTAAATTATTAGAATTTCTCTGATAATCATTGGGTCCTTATTTCATCACTTTGTCTGAAACTACATAGCATTTCCTGTCTTGGAATCAAAGTGGAACAAATAAATCATCACTCAGTTTCTACAGCAATAGGAAAAGCACTTGGAAACACTCAGGGTGCAGTAATTCCTGTCTTGCCCTCATTTACAACAGTTTTGAAAATCTTCTCTATTTGCATATCATGCCTATGATTTAAATATTTTATGTAAACTAAACAGTCACAAATTAGCCACTCCCAAGATCTCTCTTATTACACACTTCAGAACACAACTGATTTTTTTTACTGCTCCCTTCAACTCCTTCTTTCCCCTAATTCAAGAATGGGTAATAGAAAAAAAGGAAATGGAAACCACTGAGGCTAAAATTCTGCACACACACACACACACACACACATATATATATATATGTATATGTAGCTTTTCACTTTCTTTAGAGCTCCTGGTGAATAAAACCAGTGAAAAATGTGAGAACCAAAGTCCATAATATCTGCTGGAACTATCTAGATCAGTAAGAGTTATCAAGATAAGGAGGGAAGTTAAAATATTTTATTGTAAAAAAATCAATTCTAATTTCCACAGTCCTAAGAGTAAGAATGTGTTGTCTGTCTCAAATAGCATACATTTTCACAGAACACCACGTACAAAATTTAGAGACTCAGCCTTTCACACAGAATTTCAAACAGGTCTCCTATTAAAGTCAGTGAACCTTCACTTTGTTTCAATATTAATAAATGAAATAAAATAACTTACTTTGTTACAAGAATTTTGTAATATAGGAAGCTTTCTTGTAATGTTTGTTTCTAAAATTGCTAAAAAAATTCTAAAATAAGAAATGCCTATAAATATCAATTGTCATTTAGCATGATCTTAATCATTTGGCAATCAACATATGATTGTCCACTGTTACATTTATATTCATTTCTGCTGACCTAAACCAATAGAGAGATACCACAGGGAATAGTCCAATGGTTTGGATAGATGGATCTTTTCTTTAGAAACTCAGTTTACTTTTAGGCATAAAGTGGGTTAAGATAAGTCACACAGAGGTTGCAATATTGATATGTCATACAAAATACCCAGAGAGAATGTCATCATATTTGCAATGTATAATATAAAAGTATTAAAAATCTATGTTATATTTAAAATTAAATACAGTTAAAACATCAAAAGGCAACAAATAAGTGTAAAAATGACAGAAGTTGAAAGCATACTTCATTTTTTATCTTTTTTTTAAGGTTGCAAATCCAAAAAAAGTAATAGTATTCAGCATCATGAATAGTGAATCACCATGGAAAACAGATCCCAGCTGTCCCCCAAGAAGACTTTCAAGACCTCCTAATTTCATCCCCTGCATTACTCACTGGCTCTGCAGCTTATCTATATGTACAGCAGCAATAATTTACCTGAATTAAAAATTTCAATCATTCTACATTATTTTAGTTTGTGCATTTAAAAAGAAATTAATATACTAAAATAATACTTAGTCAACATAGGGATGTCTGAGTAAATCACTACCCCCTTATGCAGTCAGCAGTTCTATTACCCTGAAGAAAGCTGTAAGTAAATTTTGTATAATACAGCCATGAGTAATCTATGGGTCTGATGTGTCTTTTCAAAGGGTATAATATTTTTTTCTAATTTTAGTGCCTGCACAGTACCTGTTGGTGAAATCTCTAAGTTCTGACAGTAAAATTACTGATTGCAGATTGGTATTCTCTGGAGTGATTCATGCTCACATTAGATTTTTCATTATTTCCTCAAGCTCCCATTAAACATCGTTGTTACAAGACAACTGTGACTTTTTCAGTTTGCCTTCTAAGAAAGTTAATTGGGTTTTACAGAGGTTGCTCTGTAAATACATATTTATGGAACACCTGTACTTCTTTAGATCTTACTGTAAAGAACTGACACTAAAAACCCAGTAATTTTTGGCAAAAGAAATAGCAGATAGATCCTCAGAGGATAGTGCAGGACTAAGGGAAGCATTACATGCTACACCACTGCAGGGTCTCACCCAGAAGTGAACCCAGAAATTGATTTTAACTATACACATCCTTCAGCAGTAAGACAAAGCATGGATGAATGGTTCACTGCAACACGTAGCCATCCTAACTGATCCAGAAGGAAAGCAGTTGCTTTACTTCATTTACTCCATCCTTGTTTGTTCTCCTCTTAAAACTTCCAGTCTGGAGCCTCCTCTACGCATTAACCAGTGGTCTGGGCAGCTCTGGTCTTCCTCTGAGGCTGGGAGAAGCCAAGGTCAGAATTTGCTTCTGAAATCAGAAAGTGCAGTGAGCACTTGCTCCCAAGGTAAAATATGCCTAGTGCTTAAACCCTGCAGTACCACATAGCAGTTATAATGCTTCCTCAGTCACCAACTTCAAAAAATGCCCAAGGGTGACTTGAGTAACTGTAAATGTGTTGGCTCTGTAGTCTACTGGAATATTAAATGTCACATACAACAGATAACAATAGATGCTGAAAAAAAAGAGATTTTGGGGTAAAAAAATAAAAGGAAAAAAATAAAGAGCCTTCTACTCAGAAGTCTGAAGCATCAAAAATATTCAAATCATTGTATTTCAGACGAGTCTCCAAACACTGTATTATTGGAAAGTTGTCTTTACCCTAAATATTTCTAAAAATTTTCGCACATGCCACAAGCAACATAATAAATACAATGGAAAGAGACAATAATAAAGAGACAATAATTTTGTACCACAATATGACAGCATATGCAACATGAAAACATGCCTGAAACACACAACCCTCTGACACAAATTGCATAAATAACATGCAATAAAAAAAAAGGGAATGAATCACATTTGTTTGCACATGTAGGCAGAGTTTCACCTAACTTATCAATATTCCTTTTAATAATGGCAGCATTATTGCTGGATAAGTGGTGGCTATGAATAAATAATTTATGAAGGGCTTCTTTATTGTAGGGAAATTAATTTCATATTTTTTAATTGGAATGAACAACAAATTCTACTTATGCTTTTTATTTTTAAATGCCTTTGTGTCAATTTCTGTTAGAATTGAATTTTTATCCATTTTTTACAGAGTAGTTTCCTTTCATAGTGAAAGAATATGATGCAGTTATGCAGTTACTTTGGATAATGTGTGTCCTATCCAGCCAGAATCCTCTGGCTACTTCTTTGACTCTGGGAAATGAAAAATTCTCTGAATAGGGGTTTCTAAACAGATATGATTGCAAATTTAAAAAAAAAAAAAAAAAAAAAAAAAAAAAAAAAAAAAAAAAAAAAAGAGGCCAATCCCTTCCCCACTGGTTTTCTAATTATTTCCTTTAATGGCAAAAGTATTTAGTTGAGGTAGAAACATCCAAGATACTTTGTTTCCTAAATATTTCTGGTTTAATACTTTGCTGTAGAGTTTCAGACAGCCATTTGTTTTCTGGTCCACTCTGATGTTCTGTTTTATACAGCAAGCTTCCCAGGTATTCCACATTTTAGCCCTTCACAAATTCTGGAGATGCATAGTTTGACATTTTGGAAAAAGAAGATGATTGGATTCAGAGTAAAATACAGGGACTGTGTGCATGATGAATATGGAAGCACAGATCCTATAAACTGGCAAACATCATAGGATATCTTTTTAAGCTTTGACTGTCATATTCTAGGAGAGGAACATTTGAAACCAAATATGTCTATATACACAGATGTACAGATACAGACAAGCAGAAACTTAGATCTCACAAGCTTTATTAGGTACATGCAAATTAAAAAAAAATCAGAATCAATATTCTGTCACATAAATATCAACGCATTAGAATTTCTTATAAAATGTTAGTAAGAGAAAACAAGGGTTTGATTTGAATTTATGTTTCTGTAGAAGGACTACTGCCTCAACCCTTTACAACAAATATAGGAGACAGCTTAAAAAAAAAAAAAAAAACAACAAAAAAGCACCAAAGTTTCAGAACCACCCCACCAGCCAGATAAAGAGATAAAGTACCCCTGACTTCCCTTTTCTTAAATTCTAGGATTCTGTTCCAGGACTTTAATCTGAAATAATAAAGTATATGAATATGCATCACATTTAGGGTGATGCAGGCTTCACAGTAATTTAATACCTGATTTTTTTTTTTTGATTGCCTCTTTCTGATATAAAGGATGCCCAATGGGGATTGTAACTGAATAGTATGGTGTTAATTTTAAGTGGTTTTCTTTATTTTTTAATAATTTTTAATAACTATGTAGTCTGAGAAAGTTGTTTCTCATATTCATGTTCAATTACATGTAATTCAGTTATCGATTTACCATTTTTTAAACAGGGATTGCCAAGATTTGGTAAGTATTGTGTCTTAAATTCATCGTTAGTTACATAAAACCAATTATTGCTTTTTGCAGTGGAATTTGCAAGTAGAGACCAGAGGATGCAGAAGTTCATGTACCTAACATTATTTCTTTTCCCAATAAGTTACATGGATCTAGACTTGTGCAGATATTTACTTTCATATTTCAAATCTGTTTATGAAGATCTAAATCCAAATATTAATAAATTGGATTAAATGACACTAGTAGTAGAGGGCAATGGATTATTCTCTATTCTTTAATGTCTACCTGCTCTCCTTCTCAATAATACTCTTCTGTAGCACTTCATATTTTCAAAGACCTTTACATCTTTAATCCTTCCTACAATATTGCTTTTAAGAATGTCAGTGTATTGTATATTTCTGTTTTAAATTCAAGGTGCTGAATTTGAACTTTAAATCCACAGAGAAAAGTAATAAAGAAATACTTTTCTGAATAATTTCTTTCAAAGACCATAGCTCTTGGGTGAAAATATTGTCTTCCTTCCTGTGTTTCATATACAACAAAATTTAACTAAGGGAATAAAAAATATTCACAAATTTAGAATAATATAGCTAGATAATGTCTTGATGATGTGAGTAGATCTATGGATGAAAATTATTCAAGAGAAACACACTGAAATTATCATTAAGTAAATTAATTAGGAAATATGTTCTGATTTAAGAGTACTGTTGTGATACTAGAGTACTGTAGATACCCATGGAGGCCCCCAGTGCAGCAGAGATGCAGCTGCAACCCCTGGATGACCCCACACTTGAGCAGTGAGTTGTGTCTGAAGGAGACTGTGACTCATGGGACATCCACACTGGAGCAGGCTCCAGGCAGGACCTGTGTCCTGTGGAGTGGGGAGCTCACCCAGGACCAGCTTTCCTGGTAGGATTTGTGACCCATGGGAGATGCACACTGGAGCAGTTCGTGAAGAACTGCAGCCCATGGGAAGAATTCTGCTGGAGAAATGGATTACTGTCTCCTGTGGGAAAACCCTGCACTTGAGCAGCTCAAGAGTGGGAGGAGTGCAGAGGCAGGAGTGGCAGAGACAATGTGGGATGAACTGACTCCAAGCCCTGAGTCTCTTCTGCCTATGATGGCAACTGGTGAGTGATCTCCATGTCTTTATGTCCACTCACAAGCCTTAGTTACCTCTCCCCTGTCCAGCTGAGCTGTGGAGGGACAGAGCAGCTTTGGTGGGTGTCTGCCCTCCAGCCAGGGTCAACCTCCACAGTTACTCACACAGACTCACAGGATTATAGAACAGTTTGGGTTGGAATGGACCTTAAAGATCACACATATACAGCGACCCTGCCATGGACAGAGGCACCTTTTATTAGATCAGACTGTTTGAAGTCCCATCCAGCCCAGCCTTAAATACTTCCAGGGACACAGCATCCACAACTTCTCTGGCAACTTGTTTCAGCGCCTCACAACCCTCACAAGTAAAGAATCTCTTCCTAATATTCAATCTCAACCTACCCTCCTTCATTTCAAGCCATTATCCCTCGTCTTGTGACTACATGCCCTTGTAAAAAGTCTCTCTCCATCTTTCTTGTAGGTTCCTTTCAGGTAGTGAAAGGTGCTCTAAAGTTCATCCCAAAGCCTTCTCTTTTTCTGGCTGAACAATCCTAATTATTCTCAGCATTTCTTCATAGAAGAGGTGCTCCATTTTTCTAGTCATCTTGGTAGCCTTCCTCTGGACTTTCTCGTGAGTAGCACAAAAGGTGAAAAGCCAAATATTTTTCCTTTTTTTATTAGTTGCATCAAGATTTTTTATAAAATGGAAAAGATCAGAATTGTTGTATCTTCTAAGTATTCATTTTTGTGCTATAAAACTACAAAAAAAAAGTCCTACTGGAAATACAGCCCAAGTTTCATTTGTAAGATAAAGAAGTAATTAGAACAAAGTACATACTCTTCATTCTGATTTGTAGAAGCACATTTTTGAGATGTTGCCTTGCTCTAGTCTTGTGTCTCCCGTCATTTAACCAAAGATGCAAGCTTTCAGATAACAGAAAAGTACAGTGATATCAGTCTGTGAAGTTACATGTAAAAATGCTGTTTTAATAAAGTGTGACTGGTACGAAGAAGATAATTTTTGTTTCTGTGTATTTTGAGACAAAGTTTTACAAATGGCTTGATATTATCTACCTGCAATCTTGCTTCTTCCTATTCCCAGTCCTTGTCCATTTATTCTCACCTGTAACGCACTTTGGACATTTCCCTTCTGTCAGATTTGTCACCCTATGTGACTCTGCATGGACATGTGATTGCCAGTGCTGATACGAGAGTTGTCAGGGGGGGCAGAGTCTCCTTTGTCACTAGCAGCCTTACATCACCAATCCCCCTTAAGTTTAGCTGTGGCATCAGGGACAAAAGAATAAGGCAGAAGAAATGTTGAATTCTCTAGGGCATTTGTAAAATCTCCCTCAGGGTAGCATGACTGATGGCCATTATAATGTGTTCGCTAAACAAAATAATGAATCAACCTACAAGTTATATTTTCTGCATTAAAAAGAGGCATATTACAGAAAAAAATATAAACTACTTTCTTATAAACAAATCATTACATAATCCTAAACTCTGAAAAGTTTATGCACACAAATATAAAATTAAAGATAAAAGATACACCCACCCACATACACACACATGCCAGCTCCTTATATAAATACAATGGTAACTTTCCTACCAGCTGTATTTGATACTTGGAGACTAGTTAAAATTTTAATACAATAAAATATAGAAAAATATCAGACTTATCCTCTTGTTTCAAACACTTCTTTTCTCCAGTATATCATGCCAGTTGGTCAGGCTCACACACTTAGACACTCAAAACTCCCCACTTGTATGTGGTTGGCAGATGTGATGCTGCAGTGAAGGAAGGCTCTGCATGGGCAGCTAGAGGCCAGGGTGGATTGCTCACAGCATCTTAAACAGTGCTACACACTCATACTTAGGCACCTGAGAACAGCCCTGAAAAACTGTTCTACCACTAACACCAAAAGAAAATAAGCTCTTAACTGTATATAAATAAGAAAGGTCCCACCATTTTGAACACTGAAACTTAAGTCTTCTTCATGGAACACCATTATCCCTAACATCACAACATCCATGGGAAAAATGGAAATTAACAACACATTCTTCTAAGAGATATTTTACCATCATTAACTACAACTAGCTTGAGGTGTTTAAACAGCTTTGAAAAATGGCATTTAGATTGCCAGATATGCCACAATTCACACAAGCAGTCTAGCAAAAGGAGGAAGCAATCAGCTCCAAGTGTCCTTATATCCCACATACTGATTTCCTCATTCCATTCCAACAATTATTTCAATAAATTGTCACTCTCAACTCAGCAATGCTGGTTCACAGAATCTTAGAGTGGGTTGGGTAAGATCATCTAGTTCCAGCCCCCTTGCTGTGAACAGGAGTACCTCTCACTAGATAAGGCTGCTTGGAGTCCTATCCAACCTGCCCTTGAGCACTTCCAGGGATGCGACACGCACAACTTCTCTGGGCAACCTGTTCCAGTTAGTTTCAGAACACTAACAGCAAAGAATTTCTTCCCAACAGCTCATCTAAACCTACCCTGTTTCTGTTTGAAGCCATTCTCCCTTGTCCTGTCACTACACATTCCTGTAAAAATCTCTCTCCATGTTTGTTGTAGTCTCCCTTCGAGTACTGGAAGGCCACAGTTAGGTCCCCTTGAAGCTTTCTCTTCTCCAAGCTGAATAATTCCAATTCTCTCAGCCTTTCCTCACAGGAGAGGTTCTCCATCTCTAATTATCTTGGCCCTCCTCTAGCAATGACAGCAGAACGTCAGAAAATGGAAACCTAACCCTAACAACTTCTCTTTTGGTAAGTGGTTGACAATGAAGTTGTTTGTTTTGTTTAAGAAGAGAATTTCCTCAGGAGAACATTCCTGTCACTTTTAATATCAGGAGGTATAAAAATAGTATGTGCAGAGCTATGAGTCAATACTATGCCACACTAGGTAAATTTCAGTTTATCCTTCCCCTACCTTAGTATTTCTTCAGTTACACATACAGCTTCAGAAGTTTGTCAATTTTTTCCATATTGTATGTTTTAAATTATTAATTTCCCTGCTAATAAATTCAGATATGCATTTGTATGCAGAGTGTTTTCAGCAGTGAATTATTCAGCCTATGTACTTAAATGCCAAGTAATACTAATAATTACAAATGTACACACATATTAATAGAAATACTGAATAATAGGAAACATCCACAAGCGATGCAGCTTCTCCAGTACAAGAGAAGGGGCTAAAAACTAGGGAACCAGAAGAAAGTTTTGAAATATCTCACCCTTTCACCCTTTTAACGTACTTTCTGGCAGCCTCTAGTAATGACTATACTCATTCTGAATTGCCTTCACCACATTCATGTGAGGTTTACATTGAGATTCCTGGATTCTCTTCAATCTGACTGAAATAACCTATGTGCTTCTATTTGTTACCTTCACAGTAGCATTTCTAGAAGAAAGCTATTTGTTTCAAGGTTTTCTTAAAAGACTTGCTTATCTGAAAGTTTTGCTGTTAAGAGTATTGTCCCAATTTTTATCCTGTTACATCATCACATAACGTCCACAATTAGGTTGTGAAAGGTCAAGAGAATACTTGACATGTTTAACTAAAGAGCTATTCAACTGGATGACACAAAACTCATATTTTACCTAGGAGCTTTTCACAGTCAGTGCTCCATTTGTCAGTGTTCTCCTGAACTGGCTCCAATCCCATGGGGTTCCTCTATGACATGAAAAAGCTCCACAGATGATAGCAGCAATGAGCTACTAAGGAACAATGCACTGAAAAGCAGAAAAATCTATGTAAGACAGAATCTACATAAACAACTTTTTCTATTAAATTATCCAACTTTTTGGATATATTTGATATAACTATTATAAGTTATATTTGATATAACTATTGATAAGAGAGAGAGGAAAACATTTCTAAAACACCCCCTTAGTGACCTGAGTGCTTTCTTCCATAAAACTGCAATGCAAACAGTAAGCCATAAATAATTTTTGAAAAAAAATTGTTGCTGGCTGAAGCCAATATTTATTATAAAATACCTGCCCAAAATTTGTATGTTTTTTTCTATATAGGCCATATGGATCACATTGATGTGTTTTGTTAAAACTTATGATTGTTCTTGCTCCCTGTGTTACTCAAAATAATATGTAAATTTATATGCTGCCTACTTATACAAAAAAAACCTAAGCCTGAAATTCCTGCAAGGTATTTAGTATTCATGGTGGTTCTTTTTATTTCCCTTGAAAACTCATGTAGAAGACACTTTAATGTTAGAATTGTAAATATGTCAACCTACAGCAAGTTTCACCTTCATGAATCAAGATCAAATGTTAAAAATAAGGGGAAAAAGGTTATATATATGAAATCAGATGGGGGTATGTACAGGTAATTGCCAGGGTAATTGATTTGCTTCAGCCTGCAAAGTTTTGATTATTTCCTGTAATTTTATTGACTTCTATTTCAGTGACTTCTATTTGGTTTTTGTTTGTGTGTTTCAGAAAAAGCTCTTATTTATCTGTCACCTCTCTGAGATGACAGGGTCCCTGCTCTGTTTGGGTCTCTAGCTCCAGGGCTAACACTGCTGGCTCCTGCCTGGGGGACTCTGTCATGCCAGAGCCCCCCCTGCTCTGGCTCTGCCATGCAACAGTGTGAATTAGGGAGCAAAGAAGAGACTCAATCAGGCAGCATGGAAATCAGGCAGCATGGAAATCAGGCAGCACAGGACTCTGGCAAAACATTCTTTCATCAGCTCAGCACAAGGAGAAGGTTGAAATAAATACAGTTGTGCATCCATTTCTGCTATGGCTTTGTACACTAAAATGTTTCATTGCTTTGCCTTTGCCAGTTACACTTCCTGGGGGGGATTTATTTATTTTATTAAATAGTGCTTTATGGAAGCACAGGTATTTCCATGTGGAACCAGGAACCACACTGGTACACAACAAAATTTTACTTAGGAAAATCTTTCCATATTGAGGCCTCTTCAGCATGAAGGGAAAATAAATTACACCTCAGTTTAAATTAAACAGCAGCACTTCAAGTATAGACGCTTCATTTAACACAAGGAAAGGAAAGAGAGGCTAGTTGGTAAGTGAACTAAGCACGGAGTTTGTTAATAGGACCTGTGGGAGAGTAAGAAATTTTTACAAGGTCATTTGATTATCAAATTATACTTTCTTCATAAATGTGTCATTCTATTAACTGACACCCATCATAAATAAAAAATGAAACAATAAATCTTTGATTGCTATGTTATGAAATACATAAACCATCCTTCCCTAGCTAAAAATAATATTGAGGCTTTAGAAAAGAAACCTTTAAAACATGTGATAAACAACTCTTTTTGGCTATGGTAAATCTGCTGAAGGCACAGATTAATTTAGCTTTACAACTTTACACAGACTATTTAAAAGATCCTCAAAGTGACTGTTAATATTGATAATCCTTCCGGTCATTGAGTTGTAGTCACAGTGACCTACTTCTCATTGACCTAACCCACCTAATTCTCATGGCAGGAAAAGTAAGAAATCAAGTTTAGTTTTGAGGAGCCTAAGCAAAAATTAAAAAAAAACAAAAACAAAAACAACAAAAAAAAAATCCAACCAAACGAAAAACTTAATATATTCACAATGAATGTCAATATATATGCATTTGGTACTGAGTAAGGCTCTTAAATTCCCAGACCTTCTTGAAACATTCAAAGTTTATTCCTCCTTATGGCACTGGCAACCTTCTAGATGAAAATTTTCACAAAACATGCTGCAAAACTCCCACAAGAACCCACAAGTTTTTGAATAACAACACCATCATTTGGCTCAGCCAATCCTCAAATACCTTTATGAGTACAATAAATGTACAGTTTAGTGAGCAGCTAAATCTCAGACATAGTAGGCATAAAATGAATCAAACTATCTTTAACATAATTTCTTGACAGAAAAGCTTTCAGCTTGTGCAACTTTTGAGTAAGACCATTTCTGTTGAAGATAGGGCTTATAATTTTGTCTTTTTTGTCTTTTTCGGTAAAAAAAAAAACCAAACCAAACCAAACCAAACCAAACCAAACCAACCAACCAAACCAAACCAACCAACCAAACCAAACCAAAAAACAAACAAACAAAAAAATTAAAAACCCACCCCAGATCATAATTAGGCAACATACTTTATGCTTTCTGGGTTAATTGAAACACCATCATAATCTGAATTGTTCTGTTTTACAAAAAAAGAGTAATTATTACCTAACCAAGACCATTATTGCAGCACATACTAAGGACAGAAAAAAATATCAGTTCTTAACCATAACAGTTATTTGTAGAAGTGAGTTCTGAACAAAATTCAGTCTGTACTGTTTCACAAAAAGTACTGTTTATTTACTTTGTCCTCTTATGGCACCTCAGCTACACTCACAGCTTGTTACTTCAAGAAGCTATAATAAAAATAATTCATTACAACCTTTGTGAGTGAAGTAATGCATGTTTCATGAAAAAGAGTACATAAATTAAACAAGCTCAGTTATATTATCTAATTTAACTCTAGCCAAAATATCAAATGGCAGATTTTAAAGGTTTTGAGAGCCTCAAAAAGTTTTGATGCCAGAAGTATCATCATGCTGGGGGGAAGACCCAGGCAAAGGATAATCTATTCTCAGCAGTTCTCTCACAAGATTAAGTCTTGGAGGAAAGCACAAACTGGAATTTAAAAATGAAACATGCTAAAACAATGTAGTCTGGTCTTACTGAAGAGAATGAGAACTGATGCAGAAAGCTCAGTAGTTTTGGGGGAATGTTGCAATAACTTGCTTTTTGTAACTCCTTCTTCTTCCTTAGTGGTACAAATACATTTGTGATTTGGCTCCAGAAGTCACATCCCGACACACAGAGGTGCACTCTGACAGTACATTCAAATCAATTGGATTATAACGTTTCTAGAACTGCCTTCAGTAATTGAAAAAAAAATTAAAAATTCTCTTTGTCTCTCATGTAGTAAAGGTTTGTGAACCACCAGTGAATTTGGGGGATTTAAAAACATTAAACTTCAGCTCCTTAGCTAAATTAAATTGGTTAAACTCTATTGATATAATTATTTCAGTGCATATTAGTATCATACACTGCTCCCTAAAGCTGCATTCACACCAAGAGAAAACACAAAGGAAGGCAGAGTTTACCTTTAAGTAATTAAACTTGTACCACTAAAGCAGTGTCTTGGTTCCAGCTACATGCTTTGGAGGTTTTATAAGTTCAAATAATTAGACTGAGAGGCAATCCTACATGTGTGTTTAGAACATATTTTGACCCTTTCTATGTTTGAAAAAATTAACTGCTACTGCTAAAAAAATTGGGTTTGAGAAGCTGCTGAGTATATAGCTTTACTTGATACCATAATGAAAAGAGTTGGTTTGGAGTTGTGGATGTAGCAGGTTGAACAGGACACTGGTTACAGTGTGGTAGTAAGGAACTAGAAGTAGGGGAGGTTTTTTAGGTTTCTTAAGTGACAAGTATGAAAACCCTATTGAACTTACAGGAAGGTTGTTTTATTGGGTTTTTTTAAATAAGAAAAATAGAGCAAAAAGACAGAAGTGCCTAAACAGACTCATTAACAGCTCCACAATAAATCCAATCCTCATATATTGACCTGTGTATAGACATATAACAATTTAGAATACAATGCTTTTTTTTTCCAAATGTTAAAAACCAGCCGCTAATTAGCTGAAAAGCTTACTGACTAAAGTATTCATAATGAAGCAACATAATGCACTTTAACTTTCTGCTACTATTTATACAAGACTGCACCAAGATCTGTGGATGTATCCTCTCATGAAAATAAACCAAATTTTAACCCTTTTTTGTTTTCATGTGCTAAATGGATTTCTTAATTATTTTACTCCTTTTTAACTTGTTAGCGGAACATTAAAGGATAAAGATCATACTTCCTTCATCCCTTGATTCATCAGTTCATTCTTTCTTCTTTTCCTCACGGCTCAGCAATCTTAACATATAATACATTTGTCTTTTTTCTTCCCTTAAAAAAAAAAAAAGAAGGAAAAAAAAAACACCAAAAAAAACACCAAAAAACCAACAAAAGCAAGCAAATAAAACAGCCTGAACATCTACTTGTCTAAGCTTAAACATTCAAATCTGAAACTTCCGAACCAGAAGATGAAAAAACAGTATTTATAATTCTGAAAAATACATTTCGATTACGCAAGTACGCAACTGAGTGCAGAAAGTGACTTAATTTTACAGATTGCACTATAAAATATCAGATAATGCAATATTCCCCTTCAGGCTTTAATTTAATAGATTTTATTAAAACAAATCTTTTACTACAAAATTTTGTCTGGTCTCATAGTGATTACTGGGATTTCACACAGTTATCCAGAGGAGGTTATTTTTAAATTGTTCCATTTAGAAAATTATTATTAAAATAAAAGTATCAATTGACAACTTCTAAGTTTGCCTGAATCTGTTACCTTTGCTCTACTAGATGAAAAAAAAAAAATCAGTAAATGTATTTTGATTGTCATGAAAGATGACAGCACTCTAATTAGAATGAAAAGACAGGAAAAGGTGACACCACAAGAATATTTTTTTCACATTTGAAAAAATGAAATCACCTCATGATCATTACTGGATTTATTAGTACTTAATGAAATGTTAATTACTGCATCTGACAAACAGTGATTAAGCAAGTTACTTTTATTTAAACTAGGAAAAAAAAGAGAGATGCTATGCTAAAAATGTTAACTTGATTTAATAACCATAATAGAGATGGTAGAATCTGCATTGTAGTCACTTTTCTAACTTTATCCTAGCTGCACTTATCGATAAGTAAGTCTTTTCAATGCTGCTGACAGGTAGATTTAATTAAATGCATGTATAACTAGGGCATAATATAAAATGTTTTCAAAGACCTTGCCAGTAAATGTAAAGTGATGGATTTTTTTTTTTTTCCAGATTTCAGGGAAATGATGAAAAAAGATAAAGACTTCTTCATATCCTTTGGTTTTAACAAATGATTGAATAATCTAATTAGGTCATGCAAGCTCTCTAGTGCTCTGTTGAGTCTGTTCTTACTACATATTAAATTCTGAAACAGAGCTCTTAAAATATAGTAAAAATTGCCTGGGGGTAGTCAATTTTACATTGTAGTGTCAAAGTCTGAAAGGACTACTACACAGTACTACTACACACAATCCAAGCTACTTAGCGACTGCCAAATTCTGAATTCAGTCTCAATGAGCAGCTTAAAAACTGATTCTGACACTGATCCTGACAAAGAGTCAAAAGTAAGTGTTAAAAATTCCTTTACGTTATCATGTATAAGATTCAGTTCGTACTAGAATAATTTTCGTTACTAAAAGATGCTGTGATATAGTCCTGAAGTATTTCTGGACAAACTGGTTTATCTCTTGAATGAACTGACTGTATTTAAAACTCTGGATTTCAACAAGTTATTGGCTGTAACTTTATTTATAAACTAGCTCAGGGTATCAGGCCATATATAGGAATGATTTTCAGTCCATGGAAAAATGTATTCATAGAATGAGAAGTACAATCTCAGACAATACTTGACCTTCTTAAAGCAAATCTTGCTGAGCTATTAATTTTCCAACAGAGCTAAAATGCATTGTCTGTTTCCTGGCAGATCTAAGAGCCTTTTATATTAGTGAGGGTTTGCAGAGCAATACTACTAAGACATATTCTTTAAACCTCAGGAGAGTTTATGAGTTTCATGTAGCAACATCAAATTGGCTACATAATATTAGAGATGGTGCTAAAGAGGATGTGAATATCAATTTTTAAATAAATATTTTCTTAGTTCCCCCTACCTTCAAGTTACATAACATTTTAAAATCACTCTTATACTATTCATCAAACATAAAAGTATAAAATATTTTAAAACATGATAAACCACCATATTTTATTTTTATTTCCATTGAATATAACTAGAAATATCTGAAATAGTTCTGCTCTCAGAAAAGTGTATACCAAATAATTTACACAACAACACTATGGATCATATCCATATAGTCAACACTGTAAGTTAAAAGAACCTTTTTTCCTTGAGAATCAGCTACAGAATATCATATTACCCATCTGAAAATCTTCTGTATGATTTTGAAGTGGCCTGGGGTCCTAATGAAAAGAAAGTCCTTATCTGTCCCTAAAAATCTACAAAACAAACAGTAGTGTCACAAGCCGCTTGTATTGTACTTTTTATGTACTTCACTCTCTTATGTGAAGTGCTGAGATCCATAAAGACTCCCTGGCAACCACACTTTGCACTATTGTTCTACTTATTCTAAAGCTGAAAAAAAAGCCCAAGTCTCGCTTTTTTTAGAGGAAATTATTTCCTGATTACTGGTGCTGATAAATCTCCGAAAACTAGGGTCCAATAAGAACACTGAGCACAAATATTTTTATTGCAGCACCTAGCAGTTCCTTAGGAGTTTGAGGATACTTTGTGAAATATCTGTCTTTGCTATAATTGCATTCTCACTGTGCTTTACTGTGATCTGATGAAAATTGATAGAGCATGTTGAGAAACAAAAATAAAAAGTTATCCCTCAGTTAATTTTCCACAGTTTTATCTTACCAGCCTCTTGGAAAGTGCAGGTACACTATTGTGATATAACCAGGAGAACTAAGATTGTGGCCACACTGCACCGTTGATCAAAGCAGTGGAACAGTGGAGGAGAACTTATGTGAACTATAAAAAATGCATTCTGTATCTATTTCCAAATTTTATAAGGAAAAGTACTATAAATTTTCTAATAAGCAAGGATTACCATGTTTTTGATTATAACAGCTAGAATAGAATTTGGAAATCAGAACAATCCAAATTCTAGTTTTTCTTTCTGATACTTAATTTCATCCTAAACCTGAGAGCACTGCCATCTACCAAAAATTAATCTCAAACCCACAATAAATCAGTTAAATGAAGCAAATAATTAATTATGTATTCATAGCCCAAACAACCTAATTTTCTTTACAGTAATGATAGATACCCATGTAAACCCATTCTAGTGTTTTGTTTCACAGTCTGAAACACAAGAGAAGATGGATAACTAATATATTCTCAAGTAGTGACTGTTTTTTAATAACTTTGATACAAGACAT
>VYXD01003419.1:1047429-1099661 GCA_013397195.1 Hylia prasina | reverse complement strand
CCCTCAGTTTAGGATGGACATTGAGTGCTGTGTCCAGTTCTGGGCCCCTCAGTTCAGGAAGGATGTTGAGACGCTTGAGCGCGTCCAGAGGAGGCACCGAGGCTGGTGAGGGGCTTGGAGCACAAACCCTGTGAGGAATGGCTGAGGGAGCTGGGGTTGTTCAGCCTGGAGAAAAGGAGACTCAGAGGTGGCCTTATCACTCTCTACAACTGCCTGAAAGGTGGCTGTGGTCAGGTGGGGTTGGTCTCTTTCTGCAAGCAGCAATTGACAGAACAAGAGGATGCAGCCTTAAGCTGCACCAAGGAAAATATAGATTGGATATTAGGAAAAAGGATTTTACAGAAAGGGTGATAAAGTACTGGAATGGTCTGCCCAGGGAGGTGGTGGAGTCACCATCCCTGTACACTTTTAAAAGAAGACTGGATGTGGCACTTGGTGCCGTGGTTTATTTGAGGTGTTTGGGCTGGGTTGGACTCGATCCTGAAGGTCTCTTCTAACCTAATGATTCTGTGATTCTGTGATGTAGCTTTTTAAGACAGTTGTGTAGGTCTGCTTACTTCAAAGACAGATTTATTCAGTAATCAAAGAAATTAAAATATTGACTTAATTTTTTGCCCTGTTGAAGAAGGTTGAACTTGAAGGTAAGAATATGAATTTCATAAATTTAAATTCAACTTCTGAGCATTTAAAAAAACAGAGATAAAAATAAGGAATTTTCAGTTTTGATCTTCCCTTCACTCTGCATATTCAATTTAAGCAAGTAGGAATGAATACAGTTATTATATAGAGTCAAGGAAAGTATTTTAAAATAACATAGTACAAAAACTCTGAGAACTGTAGCTGGACAAAGGTACATTAATATATTTAATGGTCAGTTTCTGCCTGGGGAAAAGAAATGTGAAGCAATGTGCAATGCTGTCAGGAGGTCATAGGAAAAAAAACACCCAACTATTTTTTTCCTTGGAACACTGAGATTAAATACTACATCATATTACTCAGCAGAATGTTACCTTCATTAGACCACTCTGGGTTCTTAAGTGCAATGAGAAAGACATTAGGTGTTTTAGAAAATTCTAGTAGGATTACTGTTGCTGAAAAGATGAAAAACAAGCTTGAATAAAGACCACTGTTTTCAGCTCTGCACATACATCATGGAAGAAATCTGTCTCCTTCACAGACTATACAATGGTTTTATCAACTGACTAGATACTGGAGGAAAGGAAGGGAGGGAAATGCTTAAAACCATTCATGGAAGTGTATGGTAATGACATCAGTGAGGCTTAGATTTGCTAGGGGATGTTGAGAAACGTCTAAGGCTAAAGATTCAGAGGTGTTATCTCATGTTCCCTTGT
This sequence comes from Hylia prasina, assembly GCA_013397195.1. Taxonomy (NCBI): domain Eukaryota; kingdom Metazoa; phylum Chordata; class Aves; order Passeriformes; family Sylviidae; genus Hylia; species Hylia prasina. The sequence goes on along the minus strand of VYXD01003419.1, from coordinate 1,098,309 downwards.
AAAGAGGGTTCCTCTTCAACAGCTCTTCAGTTTTGTGGAACTGAATGTCAGTGTATAAACTGGTCCTATGCTCTTGACATTAAAAATAAAGAGTTTCCACAAAACCACCATTGCTGAGACCTCAGTCATGTTTCTATGCATTTTTTAACTTTCTCTGTCTAAAAGAAGCCAAAATTTTAAAACGTGTGCAAACATTTTCACGTAAATGATAGCCGCATGTATTAAAAAACAGTTAATCACACTCAGACCTAAAAACAGGATCACTGCCTTTATGCCAAGTAACCTTTAACTCTGTTCTCAAAATATAAAGTGTTTAGGTAAATACGAAGACTTCTTTAGTTAATTATGTTACGCTGGCTTAATACAATTTCATAAAGGAAAATCTGATTCAACACTATCTCCTTAATTTTTTAAAATTAGAAATTACAAAATTTATCTCCAGAGTAAAAATAATCTGCATCCCCAAGTCCTGGAAATAATACACAGAGAAGTAACAGAATTCTGAATTATGTTAAAAATGGAGGTGAACAAGATTTTTTCTTCAATGCATTAATTAATACTATAACAACATCTGTTGGGTTTAGGATAGTTGTTACCATTTCAGTTAAAATCCATGTTTCAAAATTTCTTTTTCTGCTCTGTTAAATACAAAATCTAAATTGACTGTCACATCTATTTTAAAAAATTACTATAAGTCAACTCTTTCATTGGTAATTGACAGCATCTCTACCATATGAGAGCCCATGGCAGAAAAGGTTCAAAAGTAGTTCAGACACATGTTCTATCTGAGATATTTAAATCAAGAAGTACCTAATTCCAAAATGCTAGGTGACATGTAAATTTTAACATCTAATTTTGCCTCAAAGTATTTTGTAAAACCTGAAATCAGCTAAAAGGTCTTTGCTTAACTTAATTCCTTAGTAATATAACACTACACTGTCACAGCTTTGAATTATGGTACATTTATAAAAATCAAACATCAGAAAAAAAAATTGGTCCTCCCTGTGATCATAACATAAATTTACAAGTGGAGCCAAATTTTATAGGATTGAAAATGATGTGGCTATTAATTTAACACAATGATTTTGTAGAAATGCCAAATATACCATGCAGTCTGCCGGACTGCTGCCCTGCCGGTCCTCTCCATCATCAATCACACAGGTTATCCCATTGTGTTATTTCTGATCTACTAACCTATTTCAGACTAGAATGCACAAGCATACACTACACAGAACAGAAATAAATGTGATGTCATATAATAGAATCTCTCCTAGAACCATAACGTTTCAGGAAATGTTTTATTACTTGACAAAAATTCTCAGTCAGCGTATCAGGAATGTGCAGTACAACACAGTAAAATAAATTAAAATGTGTATAGCCATGCACAGAAAACCAAAAAAAATTAGAAAAAGTCCTCTTTGATGGTCAAAAAGAAAATTCTGGAATTCAAATTCTGACTTCTGACATTTGACATTTATGTTTTTTTAAAGCAGTCCATAATTTCAGTGATTTGTTTTGTTTTGCAGACACTGAAGGAAAGCTGGCTGCCACCAAAATATTAGAAATTGTCTTCAGAACATTAAGTAAACTCATGAAAAGTGTACATGAAAAGTTGAACTACCAGCAAAAGTAATTTAATTTCACTGCTCTATTGTTTGCTGGTTTCTAATATGTACTCATAAATGTCAAAACACAACAGAGCTCCTACAGGAAGGAGATGAAAATTGAAGGGCTCAGCTGCTCCTGAACAAGGCACTTTCTCAAGACTAATGCAATGCAACATCTCCCTTCATTCCCTGTTCAGTCTGTCAAAACTTGGGCCAGTGAGCTTTTCCTGGCCAGAGAAGTGAAGCTGCACATATAGGAAGAGAACATAGGGGAGAAACTGGAAACTTTGAACTAGTAAAATTAGGCCAGCAGCAAATTGCTACCTTCTTGCCCAGAGCAAGAATGACACTGTGACTCAGAAAGGTGTCTGAATTTTGATGGCTCTAGGGCATCTCATGAAATAATGTAGTTCAATTGCTGCACTTTCTATGCTTAATAAAGGCAATACAATGCTAGAATCAGTTATTGAGAGAAACTATAAAAAAGTTCAGGTTATTTTAAAATATATAGGGGACCATATCAACGTGAGTATCTGAAGGTAATTCTACCACAAGTCAGGTGAGTAGGCCTCGGTCTCAGGACACAAAGATTCTATGAAATTTCAGACTGGTCCATTTGTAACCAAAGCCAAGTGCCCAAAGGTGACATTAATAGGGTTATTTATCACATTAGAAGATGTGGGGCTGTTCACATAACTCTTTGCAGCTGCTGCTTAGTGTGCAAACAGCATCACTCTGTAACAAGGAAATCTTTTGTTGTGAAGGGGAAATCTTTTGTTGTATGAACACCAACAAAACCTTTGACACCGGTGTCTTTGGTGGGCTGAAGGAGAACACCTCTCCTGCTCCACTTTCCCTAAGCAAAGTTCCCCTTTTTGCCCATCCTTGGCAGCACTCTTCTTGCCCTATTCTGCCCATTCTGGATGATAGGGTAAAGGTGCCTTCAGTGAGTTTGCTGGTGACACAAATCTGTGCTTCCAATCAGATGTCCCCAACAACACCAGGGGCTAATGTTTGCTAATGTCCATTTATGTTCTCTGTATCTTCTGGCTATTCCCAACCTGTAGATGCTAAACTTTCAGAGTCTAGGAATCTTCTCTGTGTTCACTGAAGCCCATCAGGCCTCAGCCAACAAAATGCAAAGCCTTGGTCAGAAGTCTTTTGAGGAAAACTTTCAATTCCCCTCCTATCTTGGCAAAGGCAAACAAACCCATGACAAAAGTGACTTAAAAATTTTAAGTCGTATCATTTCCAACAGAGCCACTGACCACAACCCTGTGGCTGCATCCATCTGGCCCATGGCTCATGCCCTGCATGGCCCACCCGCCAAAGCTGGGGCTCTGCAGTGCGGGGCTTGGGCTGTCAAGTGGGACCGTGTCCAAAGCCTCACAGGGCTCTGGACACATCAGGGGCTACAAGTGCCCAAGTCCAAGAACAGCTCAGGGTCTGGAAGAGGTCCTAGAGCAACGGTAGCAAACAGTTAAGTGGTGAGGAACCCTCCATGGAGCAGGAACTGCCCTAGTGGAGGAATCTGTCCATTTGGGAGAGACTCTGAGAGCTGTCCCAGTAGCCTGACATGGGAACCCAAGAGCTGTCCCAGGAGGAAGACGGCAGCAACAAAGGGCTTCCCCAAGGGGAACACTCCATTCACCAAGAGCTGTCTGAATTGGAAGCCAGTCGAGACCCAGAATTGTCCCAAGATGGAGATGATGGAGACAAAGAGGAGTCACAGGAGGACTGGGAAGAGATCACCGTCCAGAATGACCATCTGGGTCAAGTCCTGGTACCCACAGCTCCTGCAGGACCCTGCACTGCTCTCCAGGACTCGAACATGGCAGCAGCTTGTCCGGCCTTGGCCAAGCACTCAAAGGCAGCCGGTGCACAGGGCCAGGGCCCTGCCCCACACAGCTCCTGCAGCCCCCCAGGCCCCTCAGCCCCCCATCCAGGAGCCCTCAGGGAGCAGTGGGATGGGGCAGCAGAGGGGGCAGAGCTGCCAGGGCCACAGACTGTGGAGTGGGACTTGGCCGTGGAGAAGGGGAAATGGAAACATGACATGGACCAAGAGCCATTCCAGCAGGAAGACAAGACAGATGAAGAGCTGTCCCAAGAAGATGACCGTGACAAAGTGCTTCCCCACTGGGAACTCTCCATGGAGCTAGAGCTCCCTAAAGAAGTCAGACGAGACCCAGTGTTGTCCCCGGATGGAGATGATAGTGACAAAGGGGAGTCACAGGAGGACTGGGGAGAGATTACCATCCACGCCATCTGGTTCAACCCCCGGTACCCACAGCTCCTGCAGGACACCGACAGTGCTCCCCAGGACTGGGCCAAGGCAGCGGGGGCTCAGAGCCTGGGCCCTGCCGCAGGCCCCTTCCAGATGGGAGCCCTGAGGGAGCAGCCGGCTCCCCCCAAGGAACGCCCGTCCCGCTGCAGGCGGGCGCTGCGGGGGCTGTTCCGCTGCTGCTGCCTGAGGCCACAGCCGGACGAGGAGCGCCCGCTGCCCACGCCAGGCTGGGCCCTGCAGGTGGCGGCTGTGCCGGAGCCTGCCCAGGGTCCTGAGCGAGCCACACGGGCTGAGCCAGCCATCCTTTCCCTGGACGTGTCCCTCCAGGCTGAGCAGGACTGCTACAAAACCCATTCTTCCATTACAATGAAAGTTGAGTTTAGGAAACAGTAGTATTAAGAAACAAAAATGCAAAAACAACCATTAAAAAAATCCCCTCAAAAAATAAACAAAAAAGCATAGGAATAAAAAAATGATGAAGAAATAGTGGAAGTACATAAGAAGAAGAAAAAGAATAATAACACAAATAGTAAGTTGAAGAAGAAGTTGAAGAAGTTGAAGTTGAAGAAGTTGAAGAAGAGAAAGAAGAGAAAGAAGAAGAAATTATAGTAGTAGTAGATGAAGAAGAAAAACAAGAATATGATGAAGAAGAAATACTAGTGGTAAATATGAACGACAAGAAGAAAAATAATAAGAATAAAAAATTGAGTAAGAATTATATGAACAAGAAGAAGAAGAGTAAGAAGAAATGAGTAGAAATAAATAAGAAATAGAATAGAAAAAATCAATAAGAGTAAGAAAAATAAGAATGACTAAAATGAAGAAAAAGGAATAGTAGTAGTAAAGAAGAAGACTAAGATGAAGAAGATGAAATAGTAGTAGTTGTTAATTATAATAACAAATTAAAATACACATCCACATATCTTCTAGAATCACAGAATGAACAGAAGGACCTTAAAGATCATTTAGTTTCAATGGATTACCTTCTGCTCTCTCCCTCTCTGAGGCCTCTTTCCTATTTATTTCTATCTCTCCACCTCCCTTTTCTTGTTAAATAAAATCCATGTTAATGAAATCTGTATGTTGTTGTCATGTACTCTCATTTGCTCCTTCATTTGGGCAGAGGCCTCTCTCCCTAATGGGATCATAACACCTGCACAGGGTCCCTTCCAGCTGCAAGCATTCCATGCTTCTGTCAGCTCCCCGCTTCCCTTTTCTTTTTCCCTCTGCTTCGAGCTGGGAATGTGCTTGAAAATGTCCAGCAGACAAACATTTGCTGTCTGCTCTGGGAGCCCACATGGCTCCAGGACTTGTCACCTGCACCTGCTCAGCTCCCTTGTGAGGCACAGCAGAACCAGCACCCCAGGAGCCTTGGTAATTCCCCTCTGGGATCCATGGCATATACTGCAATGGGCTGGAATTCCAGTTTCCAGAGGGAAAAGATGTTCCTGCCCTTTAAGGCAGAGCTCTGAAAGGGCTGAAACCCAAGTGGAGCAATATCTTACAATGCCATTTCACAGCCAACCTTCATAACTTAAGGGTTGTTTTAGAATGTGAATTGGACAAAATGATGTGGCGAGGGCCTTTGGCTGGAGCTGCCATGGGTACAGATAGACACTAGGAAAGAAACAGAGCAGATAAAGATAAAGGAAGTAAAAAAGGACACAAAGAGCACTCAGTTCACCTCTGAGAAGGTGGCCCTCTGAAAACCAAAGCGGAACTTACTGAAAAGGAATGGGACAGAAAAAAAGGATTCTGAAACTTTTATTTACTATACAAATACAATTTCCTCCCTTGATCACAAACCTCCCCCTAATAAAAACAGTCATCCAGCATGGTTTTCAGAAAGTCCTTAATTCTGAATGGTGTTGCAGGCTGCAGACACAATGAAACATGGAATGACGTTTTTCCTTATTCTCCTCAGCAGAGGACATGATGAGGCACTCGGAAGAAAAGGGCAGCTTGCATTTACCCTTCAGTGGGACACAGGGGAGGACAAAAGGTCTCCTAATCTCTGTAGCTGTTCCCACCGTGATGCAAGGCCTGATCCCAGACCCCCAAGGGTCACTTTAATGCGTGCCTTACTGCAATGCTCATTCGGTATTGAGGGGCAGCATGGCAATTTTATTCACTGGCTCTTCTCAGTGGTGCCAAGCAACAGGACAAGAGGCAACGGGCAGAAACTGATGCACAGGAAGTTCCACCTGAATATGAGGAAAAACTTTTTCACTGTACAGTGACTGTGCCAAGAGGTTGTGGAGCCTCCCTCAATGGAGACGTTCAAGAGCCAACTGAATGTAATCCTGTACCATGTGCCCTGGGATGGCCCAGCTTGAGCAGGGAAGGTAGACCAGATAGCCAGATGTGCTCCCTTCCAACCTTACCCATTCTATGGTTCTGTGATCCCTAAGGACCTATAATTGAGTGAATTGTCATTTTCTTTCTTCTTCTGATGTTAAAGATCAAAGTGATGTGTAATTCACCAGAAAGCCACTGAGTTTCTTTAAGCTGAAAAGATTTACATCTGTTCTGAACATATTCTAAAGATTTTTGAGGTGTTTGATTGTCAAGAGCAATAATCTTGAAATGCATCTAGAGGAAGTATTTTCTATTCACAGAGATTGTCAAGGCGAGAAGCTCAAAAACAGCTCAAAAGTCAAGAGGGAAATTTGCCAAAAAATTGGATTGTTGGGTAGGAACAAGGGAGAGTATCCAGAAAGGAGGAAATAATACACTTGAAAAGGTAAAGAACTTAGAATTAGATTGGATTTAGTTAAAATTAGCTATTAAATTATCTTGGTAGACTAAACACTGTGAATTTTAAGTTTTCTGCCTTTTTTAAACTTTTTTATAAATACACGGTTCTCATGGAAGCTAACATTTTTCTTATAAATTATTTCATGTGGGAATATATTTGCCATGCTTAACTATATTAAATTCAATATTTAAGTTATATCTTTTACTTGTTCAGGATAAATATGTTTCCCAGTTCTTCCAACATTTGAAATAAACTAACAGTTGGCTTTAAGGAGGATTTGACTGTTATATGCAACCGACTGGAAGATTCCAAATTACCATATTTTGAGATCTCTTCAGACTGATGCTGCACTTTCACCTCTCTCTCTGGTTGCAGCTAGTTCATTGTGTAGATCTTTCACATTCCTGAAGAAGCTTCATGCCTCTCATAATTTGTGGAGGACTTGCAATTCATTGCAAGGTAAATTTAAACTTCCTCAACCAGATTTTGTTTTAAAAAAACAGCTCTCCATCTCAGAGTGCTACAGCTCTTTATAATCCCATGTTAGCTGCAGGCAGCCAAGACTAAGAGAAAGTCAGTCACTGAACACTGGTAAAAGTCAGTTTGAAACCTCAGTGTTAAACACAAACCACACTACTTAGAATTCTATTTGTGTTTTAATTGTCCTTTCAGAGACAGCTATATAATTGCGTTGGGAACTGAAGAAAATAGAATGTTACATAAAACAAAATTAATTCAGAATTTTTTTTATTATTTTGTTTGCGGTTTTTTTGTTATTAAATTGCCTCCTCTCCTACCTCTGGCCAGGCCTTTATCCCTGTTTTTTTTTTTCAGAGGAAGTAGTTCAACCCTTCTTTGAGACTCTGAGTTCAGCTGCATATGAATCAATTTAATTACCTGTGATTAGCTTCCAAGATGACACACTAATCCATTTGGATGCCAACATCAGAAGGAAAAGAAAACAAACTAAGAAAACCCTACATAGTCTGACCACTGTTTGAAGGGTTCATCCTTAAGCACGACAGATACCCAGCAGAGTCCTGAAGCAAGCATTAGATCCTGTAAATATCCAGTTCAGAAGATTAAAAAAGTGCTCTTTTCACCTTTTTTTAAAAAAAAGTCAGCTGTGGTCAAGGAGATTCATCTGAAAATGTTTTAGTGCTTACCTTGAAAACATATTATCCATTGACCCAATCTGAAACAGATAATATCACTATGATGGAACTTCTTGAATGCTTAAAATTGTGTGATTTAGAATGTTTTTGCCTCTATCCCAATTAAAAGGAGTAATATAAATTAAAACCATACAAAAAGTTGTTTTGATTTTGTGGGTATTTTTGATAGGGTTTTTTGTTTGCTTTTTTAAGGAGCAAAGTATAACAAGTATTATTGCCCTCTTTCAGAAAGTCACAAACTAACAAAAACCTAAGCTTCTTTTTCAATAATGAGTATTGCTCATTGCTCCAGTGGTGTATTCTAGTATGCTCAATACATATCAATTGAACAGTTTTCTGATACTAGAAGTTTTATTCACAGGGTTAGCTACACTTCACAGAATTCTTCCCAGTCACACAGTTTGTTTCAAAGGTCTTACTCTAACCACTAATATATTAGAGAAATCAGAGCTGCAATTTATTTAAAAATCTTTCATTTCATATGACAAATTTTGGACTTTGGAGTAATGAATTTAAATAACCTTATATGTAAACAAAATAAAAAATGGATGGGTCTATCAGGTTTCTATTCACATCAGGAACTTAATCTCCACTAGCATTTAAAAGAAGCAGTAAAGTGCCTTAAGGAAAAGAAAAAAAACTTGCATTAAAGAAAAGCATACCTATGGAAATAAATTATGGAGAAAGTTGAACTAACTGAATATCAAATTATCTCTTTTGATTTAATTATAAAGCCTTTTCTAAGGTTTTTCTAAGGAAAAAATTAAATTATTTTTATTTATATTAATATTAATGCTTTTTTGTTATTTTGCTGCAGATAACTAAGCCTGTCATCAACTAGCTGATTTTGTCTTTTTTTTTTCCTTTTTCAGATTTTCTTAGGATATTTGGTCTACCAGACTTAGTTCTTAATTCATGCATTTTGAACTATAAAAGTAATTGAGACCCCTTGCACAAGGTAAGAGTCTGTCAATTTCCCAGAGAATTTGTGCAAGCTCTGTCCCTGGAGGTTTTAAAAGACTCTCATGAATCCTGAGCAATCTGGCCTGATGTTAGAGCTGACCCTACTTTAAACCTGAGGCATCCAAAGATCTCTTCCAACTTAAATTTTGCTACAAAAGAAATATGAAAAAATCAAAACTATTACTTGGCTCAGCCATCTGCAGTTCATAACTAAATCCTTGTGTCAACAAAACCACATAAATATGAAAAACATCTTCAGTTGTGGTCAAAAAGTACTTCAATATTGTTCTACTAACAACTGTAGCAAAGGAAATCCGCATCAGTTCCTGGAATGGCAGATTCCAGGTAATGGAATTTGCCTCTGTATTTGTTTATATTTCATACATACAGGCAACTTTAATTATTCATATTTAGGTTATGTCATTATGCTACCACAAGGCAAATAAAGATTTGTTCAGCTAGTATTATAATTTCACCCCAAAATTTTTAAAAAATCACAGCTGTTCTACTGATACCAAAACCAACTAACTACAGTAAAAAATAAAATATCCAAAACCAATCCACAAACACAACAAAACTCATCAAGAGAGGTCTTCTATAAGGGGAGAAAAGGCAAGAAGTTTGCTTTGACAGAAGCAATGTACACAAAAACTACTCTTATATGTGACTGGTCATTTACAATTGCTTAAAGCAGTACAAAACATAACATACATTATTCTTCTCTAGAGCATGATGGAACTTGATGCCTGACCTTTCCCCTAAGCAAGAGACAAGATTTAAGGCCTTCTTATTAAATTTGGCATAGAAATTAAGATCAGGCAAGCGGGAGAGAAAATAAAGAGCTATTTCACTGAGCATATTAATTAAATCAACCTAATAAAACATAAATTCAATTCAATTATTTTTAATAGCTGCAGGTAGAAAAAGAAAAGAACTGGGAGGTTCTTAGAGTATAACAAAGCATCTTTAATGCAAGTAAATAATTAGAGAATCAGATACTTTAAAAATTACATAGAATAATAGAATCATTAAATTTGAAAAAGACCCCTAAGAACATTGAGACCAACATTAGACTGAACATCATGTAAACTAAACCTCTGCACTGAGTGCCAAGTCCAGTTGTTTCTTTAACACCTCCAGAGATGGTGACTCCACCACCTCCCTGGCAGCCCATCCCAATGCTTCACCATCCTTTCAGTGAAGAAATTGCTCCTGATGTCCAGGCTGAACCTTGGTGCAGCTTGACCTCCACGTGTTAACACCTCCTTTCAGGTGGCTGTAGAGAGTAATAAGGTTCCCCCAAGCCTCCTTTTCTCCAGAAACACCCCCAGCTCCCTCAGCTGCTCCTCATCAGACCTGTGCTTCAGACCCTTCCCCAGCTCCATTCCCCTTCCCTGGACTCACTCCAGCCCCTCAATGCCTTTCCTGTAGTGAGAGGCCCAAAACTGGACACAGGATTTGAGCTGTGGCCTCACCAGTGCCCAGCACAGGGGGACAATCCCTGCCCTGGTCCTGCTGCCACACTATTGCTGATCCAGGCCAGGTGCCATTGGCCCTCCTGGCCCCTGGGCACACCTGGCTCATGTTCAGCTGCTGTTGACCAGAACCCTCAGGGCACTTTCCCTCTTCCTCCAACCTGCAGCTCTGCCTGGGGTTGCTGCAACCCCAGTGCAGGACCTGGCACTTTGACTTGTTGAACCTCATACAACTGCCCTCAGCCCAACCTATTCAGATTCCTCTCCCACATGGCACAGCCCATCAAAGTAATTCACTTCCAGGAGTTCCTATAGTTTACTAACATTTGCAACTGTTCTCTATCAGGAAAAATAATTAATAACTTGGGCACAAAATCCTCAACAGCAATGCTAAGCATTGCATCTACTGCAGAGTTGGAATTAACAGCAGCATTTTCAGAAAACTGTCTTTAATACCAGACACACACAAAACATGCTGGCTTTGTACATGGATGAATTTCAGCTACTCTGAAATGCAAAGGCTTATTACATGTGCATTACTTACCAATGACAAACTGAAACATAGTCATGAATGAATAAAGCAGTCCAGCTACTTAAATATGCAAAATTTCATTTATTTTCAGTTTCCCTGAATTACAGATAGCAGGACACTAGTCAGATGATAATAAGGACAGCTGCTTTTTCATGGAGTCTTATTGTGAAGAAGGGTTTTCAGCTTCACTAGGCATTGTAAAAGTGTAATCACACTTCTAGGATTCAGTCACTTACATCCTAAAAATTGTCCACTAGCTTTTTTTTTGGTGGTTTTTTGTTGCAATTAGTGGGCAATGACCTTGCATTTTGGTGTACTCTTAAGCAAACTCTTAGTGATAAAATTTTAGGTTGTCAAAACTGTTCAAACTGGTTTTTGTTACAACATCTCATTATTTCACTGCAGACTTATAATAATTTAACTATGAATTATAAGAAAAAAGTTCAGATAACAGTAACAGTGGTTATTTCAAGTGAACCATTAAAATTTATTAATTTAGTAATATGTTTGTCATAATTGTTTACTTTGAAAAATTGAGAACAAGAAGCTATTTCCTTAATATCAAATCTTACACTTTACTTTTAACTGGGTTTTATGGTATATATTTCAAATGTATAGAGAAAAACATTATAATTAGAAAAATATAAGCCATCCTATTTTACCATTTCTAATCACCAGAAGCAATGTGTTCCTTCTCTCCTTGACATGAGAGCTACTTCTCACAATCAAAATGTATTTTCTGACAAACATAATTTGCCATGGGTTTTTTTCAGACTTTCTCTACTTTTATGCTTCCTGCTTCATCCATTAATAGCCCAATTTCGCTAAAAATTCACAGCAAGTAGTACACCAAAAAAATGAAAGTGTGCACATTTGTAAATTTATACCAGTTAGCATTTCTGATGAATAATTGTTTCAAAAAAATTTTATTACTGAACCAGAATGCCTTGTTACAAGTTTATTTTGTTTTTTGTCTCTCTAATAGCAAAAATATAAATTTCATTTAACACTGCCAATGGCAAAAAAACTCCATACAACACAAAATAAGTGAATTTTTGCAGTGTGTGAAGTGCCTGCCACAGTCATCAAAATGTAAACAATGCACTGACTGGCCTCCATGCTGGCCTGACCCTTGAGAACCCATGAGCTACTCATCAGTCACTTCCAGAAATGGCAGCTTGACTCCTTCTCATACCTGGCTCAGACTGTTTCATTAGAAGGAGCTCAGAGGTTAACACTATTGTTCCATGTTTTTCCTCCTCTTTTGCTGTGCTGATCCCCAGCAATCACCTGTGAAAGCTTAACAGCATCTCCATAGGCTCTGTGGTCAGCAGGAAGGAGTTGCGCCTTCCCTCACAGCACAGGGATCTCTACATACATACACCGGGATTTTGCATTATTCTTCCCTGTCTCTCTGTTTTGGCCTCAGAGTTCACTCCAGGTTATACCACCAACGGTGTTCTGCAGAAAATTTGGAATTTAAGACAAGTCTACCTTGTACTTTTTTAAAAAACAGTATTAACAACAGGTTTACTGCTGGATGCTCTCTTTTGGTCTGACCAAGACCTGTATGTTGTTGTTATTTTCAAGAGAGTAAAAACTGCTCCTTTTTGTCAAGGATGGAAAGGAGTCATTTGTGGAAGTGGACTAATCCACTAAATGAATTTTCAGATCACTTCAACACAATTGTCTGTTTTGCATCTGTACAACCAAGAGTTTCCTGAATGAGTTATGCCTTCAGAAGAAGGTGATGAAATAACAGGAGCACTTGCCTCTCAACTAAGATAACTGTCTTGTAATTTACCATTACAACAGTCTATTAATTCTCCTTATCATTGCAAAAAAATACTTTGGAAAAAAGTTTTAAAAATACAAATTTTACAAGACCTTGTGCATCCTGCTTTTGAAGTAAAGACCATGACAGCTGAAACAAGTCTGAGCAAGAATGTCTGAAGAATTCAGATTTACAATCTAAAGGAACAACCTCTTCTTTTCATGCTAAATTGGTTTCCATATACCTGTGCATACAGCACTTATAGCACTTTGCCCCTCCAGCCTTCAGGAAGAGCAAGTCAGGAAGTATTTTAATAGGACAGATTTAATCAATTTTAATTTCCTTTAAGTATAACAACAAATTATAATCTAATGAGCAGAATTTATTTTCATTGTTATTATTTTTATATTTTAATAATTTTCACTACTGAGTACCCTTGAATGAAAAAGACAAATATATCAGATGGCCATTACTTGTCCTTGAGGGTCTTTTGCCTTCTTACTTTCCACAGACATTATTCTACATAAAATTCTCAGGATAATATTCAAATAAATAAATCTTCTGCAACAGTAATTTCCAATCAAAGGTCACTGACTCTTTTGAATCTTTTAGGCCCTTTGCCAACAGATGCCAATCAGTAAAACAATCACTAACTGTTCCCCAGAGAAAATAGGGACTGTGGAAGAAAATTCATCCTAAGCAGCTACTAAAACTCAATGACGGAACTACGTAAGAATATCTATTATTTTCCTTAAACTTCAGATTTTGTTTTGTCTACTTTCCTATCATTAGTCATTTCTTAATATATATTACACACTCTAAAATATTGATCCTTTGCCAAAACACAGACAGTCCTTTTACATACTGTGGTATCATTCACAATCACCCAGGAGTTTGAAAAGTATCGGGATGGATCCTAGAAACAACAAAAGCTCATATAACTATTTTTAAAATGCCAGCCATCCTGTTCATAAATGGTCACAGGACAAGTAACAGTTCCTGTTTTCATAGTGTCTCCAAAATAAGTAATGTGTCACAAAGGATTTATGCTTGAGATGCAATCATTCCTTACTGCTCAAATCCTCCAGTGAAACAGAATTGTATTTCTTTCTTTCTTTACAGTATAGTCTCCCTGCCACCCCTTGGTACGTAATCCTCATATTTGCTGTTCATCTGACATATTGAATAGCATCTTTAGCTTATAAAAGCAGAGTAGAGACCACTGGAGCCAAACCATCCCCATGGCCAAGCACAGGTAATTAACAAAACATGGTGCTCTTTCCAGCAAAATTATTATTCAGCATTCTTCAAGCAAAAACTGCACATTGATAATTACTTCATAGTAGTGCAACACATAAAATATTCTAAATAGCTAAATAAATATGCAGTATTGTAAAAGATTATTCTTTTAAAAAAATCTAATGCTTCCCATATACTGTTGGCATAAACAAGCAAACATGAAAAACAAAAAACAAACCAAACCCCACATTCAAAACCGTATTCTAAAGGAACACTCTAACTTTCTGAATATGCAGACATTTACTAAATAAGTTGATTCTTCGCCCCTACTTTCTTCCAGAACCTCTCGATTCACAAACAGCAAATCATGCCTTTTCACCTAACAATAATCAAATGGAGGTTTACCTTCATAAACTGAGAAAGACGTTGAGGATCATACCAAAATTGGTGTAAATAGCTTTGTCGGAATTGCTTCAGGATGGGGATACACATACTTTTTATGTCTAAATAAGGTGCTAAAGGACATTAATTGCTCTTCTGACATCCTGGTGCCATATACTAATAGCAAGATTTAAAAATTTTCTGTGGGTTATATTAATTATGGAAGGCCTCACAATTCTCCCTGACAGACAGCAGAAGTTCAGGACAAAGAGTGCAAGTGTTGAGGAAGGAGGCAGAGCATTTACACAGTCCCTGCACCTCTAGATCATCCAGGCCTCCCTCCCAGCAGGCACAAGAAATCATTCATCTCAGCTGACCTCATTACTGTATTGCTTCTGAAGGTTTTCTGTCATTAAAAGAAATGGGCAAGTATAAAAGCCAGAAACTCCCTCCTCCACAACTATATTTTGCAGAGTAATTAGAAAAAATCCAAGAAAGTGGATACGGTCAATTAATCCTTCAACTATGAAGAGGAAGTTGTAACATTAAAAATTAAACAGTGTTTTCTACTACATACTTAAATGGTTAGGAATAACCATCTTTAAATTAAAACAAACAAACAAACAAAAAAAAAACCAGGTGCGAAAAGAAAACTAAAACATCTTTGATTCTTAGGATAAAAACATGAAGAATATTACTGTTAATAAAATCAATATGGAATGAATTAATAGAACACAATATAAGAAAGTTGCCTGAGAATGAAACAAGGATTTCTGTTGATCTCTATTGTGTCTTTAAATGTAAAGATTCAGCCTCATCTTTTTGTCTCTTCTCCCTCAAAAAGAAAAATATTTCACAGTTTTCCCCATTCAGCCCCACAGCTATAACCATAAATTAGGTTGCATATTTATGTGCCAATTCAAAATGAGTTTTTTGAAACAATCCTCATAAGAAGCAAGGTTCACCTCTTAATCAGGTCATGATGCAAAAATATTTCTGCTCCCCAGTGCAATAAGAAAGGTACACACATATTTGCTTAGGACTGATATTAACTATACTTTTTCTTGCTGTCACCAAACAGGGAGATGGAAAAAAAGTTTTCATAGTAATAACAGTAGTCTTGATTGTTCCAGTTTAAAAGTCATTGCTCGTGGAAGTTAATCTTGTACATCAAATAGACATAGACTCTAAATATTATTTCAGGTTCTGCATAACCACACAACAAGCCACAAGTCTCATCAATTAATAATGGGAAACTAACATTCTGTAACAGAGTGAAAACAACAGCTAGGAGCCATTAATATCAATTGACATAAACTCTTATGATTTACAAGAGTCATATCCTTTAATTGCTGTAACTGCTTTCCTCCAAGCTCACAGTACCTGGAGTATGGTATACGTGAGTGTTCTGCTTATAAATTGTATAAGAAAAAGAACAACAGGTATATTAATTTATTTTTGAATCTTCTTATTTCTATTCAGGGCATACCACATCTAATATGACATCCATCAACTAATTACCTTTTGACAAGAAGCCAAAAGGAAAATACTTAGGCAACCAAAACACAATCAGAATTAAAAACAGAATGGAATTACTGAAAGGGAGATACTAGGAAGAACAGGACTATTTATGTAGTTCTACACAATTAGGACACCAAATCTCACCTGGAAGTATTATAAAAAATAAATTAAAAATACAGATACTCAAATACTGGGTACCAGATCTCTTCTAAGCCTCAGCACTTAATTATGTGCAATTTCTCAAAGTGTTTTTGCCATGTATTTAAACTGGATTTTATATATATATGTTCTCTAAAATAGTGACAATTCAATTATTAAGTATAGATGAGTAAACTCAATTCAAAAACTCTTCCTAGATGCAAAGTGTTCTCATACTTCCTTGACTTACTTATATTCCTTTTTTTTTTACTACATTGTTGAGTTCTCATCATTACATTCCTCATGAGGTATAAAATCTTGGCTTTGTTGATGTTAAGGCCAGTATTGCACAGATATGTTCCTTTTCCAGTAAAAAAAAAAAGGGTCAAAAAAAGCAACTCTTTTTTTATTCAGAGATATTCTTTTATACATCTGTTATTATTATCTAAAACATACTTGTTACTTCATAAGCAATAAATCCTAAAAAATCATGCATGGCCATAATTTTGAATGATACAATCTTATAGTTCTTAAAGAGTAACTGCTTGAGATTTTATTACGTGTTTCCAGTCTGTTTCTCAGAGTGCCACTACTTTTAGAAAAAAAAAATTTTGACTAATTTTTACCTCATTAAAATTAATATTTGCCTCGTACAAAAATAAAATAAAATTCAAAAATAGCATCTCAGTGTCAAAGTCTTTATTACCTTATTTTCATAATATTGATCTTTCATCCAAGTACGACAACAAGAACAACCCATACCAAGTAATGATAGCTAAGGCAAAAAAACCTAGACATTATAAAGAGAAGTAATCTGCTACACAACAAAATACACATCTAGACTTCCATCTCATCATCTCATAATGATGAGAAGGATCTCACACATATCTCAAGAACACACCACTGGAAAGATTTTCTTACAATGAAATCATTCCATCTAAGAATAAATTTGATCTAGAAAAGAAAATTTCTATTCACAACAGCAGAACTGAACACAGAATATTAATGAACTCATAATGCAAAATAATCTGTAGAAAAGCAGAAATCTAGAGGCATTAATAGCAACTCTGACCTCTTTGATAGAAAGCAGCCAGATTGTTATTAGGCAATCTGAGCATGAAAAAAGAAAATACAATAATACTGCCTGAATACACTGATTAGCTCATAATTGGTTTATGTACTGAAATCTCTTTTCATATTTTTTTCCACATTTTTCCTTTTACCACATTTGGGGTTTTGGGTGGTGGTGGGTTTTTTTGTGGTTTGTTGTTGTTGTTGTTTTTGTTGTTGTTGTTTTTGTTGTTTTTGGGGTTTTTTAATTGTTGTTGTTTTTGTTGTTTTTGTTTTTTAAACATAAAAAGTTGCCAAATCTTTCCTTCTATTGTCTATTCAGCATCCTTGGAAAAAACCACCAGATGGCAATGCAGTGTTCAAGTATTCCATTTAACATATATATTATAGGGAAAAATTTCTATGTGCATCAGCATGAGGATCTCTTTCCTAACCAGTTTCCTCTGACAAATATTAAATAATTCATAAGCCAAAACTCTGTTCAGCACAACTAGGTGATTAAATACCATTCAACCTGTAAAGAAGAGACTTTTAGAAATCTAAGTTTCTATGAGTTTAAAACTACATGACAAAAAAGAAAAAAATCAACAATTTAGTTCAAACTATGAAACTGGATAATATCAGGAAAAATCACTGAAAGAAAAACACTTAGAAATGCATTACCATAAAGTTCTCAAAATACTGTCAAAGACTGAACTGCACAAAAAGTAAATCTACACACTTTTTAGGCACATCGCAAATTTATATGTAGTGTGGTTTCATGCTAAGAAACAGGCATTATCTTCTACATTTTTGAAGTTTAATTCAATTCATGTAAAAATTCCTGTAAAACTGTGTGCTGAATGAATCAAAATATGTAGACATAAAGTATTGATTCTTCCTTTGCATCAAGCAGATCACTGCGATCAGACAGGAACTGATTCATGAAGGAAGATGCTTCAAGATATTTAAAGGAGCTGAGAAGTAGTGCAAGAGTCAGCTTTCCATTTAGCAAATCTTACCTGAGATCTATTACTTGACAAAAGTTCCTCTGAGTTACTGGCGCAGGCTCCGAAGCCTCTATGGTTCAGGGAGACTTCACTAATCACCTGAAACACTCAATTAATAAATATGATGCCCACTGTGAAGTTAGTGGTTGGAACAGGGAAGCTTACAGCAAAGAATCCTTTCTTTTTTGTGGAGGCATTACAACCTCTAGGTGTTGTGAACTCTAATTGACAAGAGAAGTTAAGGTGTGCTTACAAGTCTTTTGAATACATGGATTAGTAAGAAGTTTCTTACATTATCTGCATTTAGTAATGGAATTTTTACTACGACTGCTCACTCATCCATTCTCATGTAACAAGCACAGTCATCACATGCTCTCAATGCAAAAGAAATCCAACATATATTAAAGAGTAACTTGAAACTGTTTAGAACTTATTTAAAAAATTAACTGGGGAAAAAGAAGTATCTTCTGTCACATGGAGGCAATCATACTAGATAAAGTGTTAAAAAGGTAAGTTGAAAAGCTGTGAGCAAATTGATTTAAAGTATGTTTTCCGGCTAATGTAATAAATATTTGATTAACATTGTTCCCTTTATTCCCTATATTAATATATTTATTTGATTCATAGCACACAGTGATAGAAAAATTCAAAGACCACCTCTAAGTAATTTAAGTGCTTTGTACAAGGACCACTCTCATGATCACAGATCTAACCCAGTGCAGCGCAACCTAAGATTTCTTCTATTGTAAAGTTTTAATAACCTTCCATTCAAACAAACAAAGCCAAGAATACTGTATTGATTCTAATTGTTTTCACATATAGTTAATTATTTGAGATAACTTCAGTCCCAAAAGCCAATAGATGTTCAGAACTGCTATGGATTTTTAGAAAATGACTTTCTGAAGGTAGGTTTTCACGTTCTTGAAAAATCAGAAAAGAAGTTGGAAAGGTATCTCTACCAGACTGAAAAACTCATTCTTTTATTAATCACTGTCTTTTCAGCAGAGCTGATAAATAAACATAGAAAAGAGGTTAAGTACTCTGACAGTATTGAAAAGACATATTTTCAAGGATAGATCTCTTTATAATATTAAATACTGAATATATAAAATAAACATAATATATATATAATCATATATATATAATATTGTTAATATATGTGAAAATATATAAATTGAATAAATAAATAAAGAAAGATCTGTGTTTTTAGGTTTGGTCATCAGAAACAGGCTCAACAAAAGTGAATTAGAATAACTAAATCCCAATTAAAGTGATTTTTTAGCATATTTATGTAAATTTCTTTAACTTTATTACATTCCTGTAATTTATAACAAAGAAGGAAGTAAAGAAAAGCAACACATCTCAGAAAGGTGGATACTGCAACTCCATATTTATAACTGTTATACTATAACTAAGTATAAAAAAAATTACTTTTTCTTTTTTTTCTTTGCTTTCATGGTGACATGTCAAGGACAAAATGCATTCACAAGTAGAAGTGACTGAAGAGATTTCAACCATGCCCTCCCCACACTCTGCCTCTGGCTACATGTTCACATAAAACTTAAATTCTACTTTCCAAGTTGATTTTTTTTCCTACTTCCAATTATGAATTGCACTAACATTAGGAAACCATCTGTATTTTCACAGTACATGCAAGTCAATCTTATTTTGTTAAAATTCACGTTAAATAAGGTTCTCTTTGTAGAAAAACTTCAGTAGTGCAAAAATAGCCCTCCTGTGTGGTTTCGGGGTCACTATTTATGGTTGCGGTGAAACAAGACTCATGGATTCTGTATCAGAAGGTTTAACAAGATTTATTAAAGTTGACTCCATTCTTTCTGGGCTTGGCTATTTCTGCCAGGTGAAGAGCAAACTGCTGCTTCTTCCCTGCTCCCATGCTGAATCTCTCTCCCCCCATCCTTCCCATACCAGGGAGATAACAAAACTCCACCCATTGGTTAGGAAAGAGAAACAATTCCCCATCTCCTGGGAGACAGAGATAGGACAGACACTGGAGAGAATTAAACCAAATCAAACCAAGCAACAACAAAAGCAAACCAAGAACCATCACACACTCCTAGATTGCACCTAGCACGGAAGAAGTTCTTCAGATCTAAAATCACAAAGCAACAGGGCCACAGGCAGAAGGATTTGAGATTTCAGTAAATCAGAGATGCTTTCCTTTGCACACACAGTATGACAAACTGCCCCCTTGCTGATACATCTAACTGAACCTTTGCACAGGAGAAGCACGCAAAAACATCAAGACCCCATGTTACAGTAAGGTATGATCCAAAGATTTCCATTATAGTTTTTCCTTTTTATTACAGCATTGGGATGAGAACAAATTCTATATATCTTGAAAAGTTTTGTATGTTTTTTTCTTTTGCTGGACAGCAATTATATTACTTTCCCAAACATAGATTAAATTGTATATTTACCATTTTTTCCTTGCATTAGTTAATCAGATGAAGAGGATACAGGCAAAAAATTATGAAATAGAATGCAAAGGCAACCCAAGTTATCATTGTTACTTGCAAGTAACAGGTGATAGCTGGACTTTTTTTTAGTTCCTTAAAAATGGATGTCTTTGTAAAATTTACTTGAAGATGATCAATAATGTTTTTTACTAAATTTGGATTAAGCGGCCTTGATTTACAGCTTAAAAGTATTAAATCTTAATCAAACAGGACAATCTTAGCCAGGCACATTCAAAGGATATCTACATTATCTATCTAAGCCACAGCATCTTATAAACACGTCGACCCATCACCAGATCCTTTGGTCTGCACACAGTCTGTGTATTTTAGTTTCCTTGAGTTTAAATAACCCCAAATATATAATCTCAAATTTTCATTACGGAATATCTTACTTTGTAGTAGTACTCTGTGTTTGCCTTCCCTACATCAACATTTCCAGCTACTAAAGTATTGGAGACATAATCTGTTTCATTCTGTTGTTACAAATATAAACCATTGAAAATGCAAGGTATAATTTAAGATGTTGCCAAAAATGTATAAAGAGCTGTGTTCTCCCCAAGCACCAGTTTGCAACTGCTACCAACCAAAAGACAAAAATAAATCAGAGACAGACTTCTGGAACAGCACAACAAAAGCTACCTAAAACACTCCAATGCCAAAAGGAAATTTACAACAGCAAACCTAATAAACTAATTCAATCAACATGGGATTAAGACTTTCATTAATCCACCAACATGGAATTAAGGCTTTCAGTAAGGATTTAGTTTTCTGTAGCGCCATATAGCAAGATAGGTTGCAGAAGTAGTACCCTATTGTTTCACTATCCAGTGAAAAGCCAAAGAGAGAAAAATTAGAATTTTAGGGTGACGGAGAAAAAATTAATCCAAAGCTACCCAACTGCCTGAATACCGACTATTTTTGTTTGCTGAATTAAACTCTTCAACCACGTATTAGGTAATTTCAAAAACACATTTTGCTATCCACTTTTCATGGTTATTAAATTTAATGTGTTTAATCTATTTGTTGTTGCTTAAACCCAAACTATATGATCTTAATGTCCCAAAGTATATAGCAAAACAGATAAATCCAGTAACCCAACAATACTGACTGCAACACAGTCTTTTAAGTAAGTTAAAAAGTCCTGGGAATAACTTTCCTTCAGCAGGTGAAAGGTTATGTTAATTTCACATAACATACTGAATATTTTTTCATCAAGTCCATAAAACCATAGTCTAAAAAATAGATAGAAGCTGACAACTCTTCTTGCTGCAGAATTTGAAATCCTCTTAACTGTATTTCAAACCACCATAACATCCTGGTTTATACTTGCAAACACTAAGCACTTCTTTCCAAGCCACACTGGAACCACAGAGATAAAGATTTACTTACCTGATCCCCTTTTGGTTACAACCTTCAAGCTCTGAGCCAGAGTAGCATACAAGAGAATCAAGTTGGGAATAGGAGCTTTCATCTTCTGTCCTTCCGTGGCTGCTTCCTGGAGTACCAAAAAATAGAAAGGAACACTGGTTGTACATTGGTGCTGAAACAACCTTGAAGTAAGTAATCATAATACTGACATAGTGGAAAAGCTAAATACAGTTTTTGTGAGCAATTTAAAGCACTAAAAATGTTTTATTCTTTATTTTAAAAAATATGCAAACTCAAACCACCACAAAACACCACAGACACACACTACATTTAACCATGGAGCTTAAGTTACAACTTTGTCTACACATTGAAAATGCACTGGGTGCCTGCTAGAACTTTATAACAGATGTCCTGAAACATCTATGTATTTCTCTTTATCATACAACCTTTTCCAGCCACCAACACGACAAAGAACATAATGCCCTTCTTCATTAGTTTTGCTCTCATTTATTAATACCACAAATTGAGCAGAAAATTTACAGTAAAATGAACATTTGATTAAAAAAAAAAAAATCTGATCATCTTCTTAGGAACAGAGAAAGGGGGAAACAAGAGCACATCAAAGTAACCAGCAGAGACACTTGTAACTTCCTTTTACATGAGGAAGTTCCCCTGCAAGTTCAAATTAACATATTAACTGCACTAAATCAGAAGTGATTGTAAATTGGAATGGAGATAAGCAGACCACAGACTGTGTTTGAGCCTTCACCTCCAACATGTGAATAAAAGATTTGCATTTCTATTCACTTACTCTGGTTATTAAGTAGTATGAGCTGCTAGTGAAAGCAAGGACTAAACATTTTGTTAATTCCTCATATAAGTAAGAGGGTGTCATCTACTCATGGTGATTCTTCAGGATAGGTTGAGAGGGCTAGTATCTCATATTTCAGTGTGTTGAAAGAGGAAAGGAGGACAAATCTGCCTATTCAAGCTAGACAGCAGCCTATCAATGCTACCTATATTCATTAGAGTAGGTTACACAAAAATATTCTTGTCTAATGGGAACGAGAAAGGGCTAGGATCAATGGTTCTTTGATATTGTAACTATGACCCAGACTAAACCAATGTGGTTTTGATAGTCACCTCTTTTAATCACAGCACTGGACAGCAACTGAAAAAATTTTCAGAAGGTACCACATAGTACAAGTTTTGATTTCTAAAGAGACCATGAATCTTTTGCACTTTCCTTGATAATCAGGTTACTGAGTACCCAAGACATTTTCTGAAAGCAGTATCTTAGAATATCTTCATCTTAGAAGAGAACATGTCAGAAATAAGAAACAGCAGGGGTACAAAAAAGGACATTATGGAAAGAATCTCTTAAAAAATGATGACTTCATATATAAAACGTATTAAAGCTTTAAATTTCATGACATTTCAGAACTAAGCACAAATCTACTACATTCATTACTATGTATTTAATAAAGATGAAGAAGAGAGATAATATACTTTGACAACAGGCTGTGATATCTTATTTTTTATAACAATATTTGTATTGACAGAGAAATACACAAGTGTTTGTTCATTCATGGTCTTGAACAAACTTCAGCATTCTAGTATCACAGCGAAAGACTGTCACTTGCCTACATTCACATGCTACTTCAGAAAATCTAGGAAAATTAGGAATTAAATATGAAATATGGGGTTGCTAGGAGGTAAATTATGTGTAATGCTAACATTTTTAGTTAAGTTTAAAATTTAGCAACGTAGCATGACCACTGGCAGTTATAAATAATAAAGATCTTTAGAAATTGAGAAACTAGCAATAAAGGTTAGTTTTCCAGGGGCACAGTGAGTAGATACCACATTGTGTTACGCCACATTTTACTGCAAGTCAAGCTTTCTGAAATCAAAATCTCATTTCTCAGTCACTGCACTAACTGATGCCGCAGGAAATCCTGAAGCTGATATCTTCAGCCTCCAGGGTACTAGCAAGAGTCAGCTCCTTGCTCTGTGTGAGCCTAATAAATATTGCCGAAAGAACCACGGGATCTTACTATGCAATTACAGACCCAGTAAATAAGTTCTGGCTGTGAAAGCATATCCAAACACATCCTTTTTGACCATACATCCGAAGATAATATTGCTGATCACTGTGAATAAGTGCAAATATATATATTTGCCTAGGTATGTGCATGCATTTATTTATTTGTATTTATAGATATTTGTGTAGGGAAACCATAGAGTAGCTACAAAGATTGATTATATCAAAGCAAGCCTCAGTAAATACAATAATATCAATAAGAATCTGTTCACTAAATGAAAATCTTCTTTTGGTCCATGCATATATCACTAATTTAAGT
Organism: Hylia prasina; assembly: GCA_013397195.1. Taxonomy (NCBI): domain Eukaryota; kingdom Metazoa; phylum Chordata; class Aves; order Passeriformes; family Sylviidae; genus Hylia; species Hylia prasina. The sequence continues at coordinate 1,074,191 of VYXD01003419.1, read as the reverse complement.
TGTCAAGTCAACAATGGGAACCATTATTACAATAGTATAGCAGGAATTGCATTTTAAACATATCACCATAGAAGACATTCTTGTGTGCATTTATTCTCAGAGATTCATGCCTAACTTAAAGGCACAAACTAAACTGGCTGCTGCTTACCTGACCTGCAATAAATCCCTAGAAAGTAAAGTCTGCTGCTGTCTTTGGAAATACCAGAAAGAACTTACTGCTAAAGGAAAAAAAGAAGGGAAGGATGACTCCCAACAGCAGCCTCCTTACAACAATATAAGCAACAAATCAGATCTTACATAGGCTTTCCCCAGAGTCTTCTGACCCTTCTCTTCTGTTTACACTCCCATTTATGAAGAAGGAGAAGCATTTCTGGTCTTCTCTATGTTTTAAAAACCAAACACTCAACCAAAGAAAATGCAAAGAAATAAAGATCAGTTTACTGGAGCTGGTACCTCATGGCTCTGGAAGTTTTCTGGGCAGTTGGAAAATCTGCCTCTGGTTATTCATATGAGCGATTCAAAACAGATATTTAACATCTCTTGTCCCTTGTTCCGGGTGAATGCCTCAGAAATTGACTACTCTAGAAAATGTCACCCTTGTGAAATTGGTTGTGAAAACAAAATAAGCAAGTCAGAAGAAAATATGAAAGGAACATCCCAAGGGGAATCTCACAACAAGTCAACAAAGTCAACAGAAAATGCCTTCACTGCTGCAATGAGTATGCCCGAGGCCTAGACACTGTAACACATTCAGGTAGCTTTTAAACTAGAAAACAAAATAAAAGACATAATTCTGAGAAGCCAAATTCTTAACACTAACTCAAGTGTGATATCTCATGAATTGGAAATAGCCTTCTTTCAGCAATGAATTTTTAAAGGAAGAGACTATTTTACTAGTCACTTAGCTGTAATTTATTTCTTTTTTAAAATAACATCAAGAAATTCTGATTTTAACAAGCAGAACAAGTCTGCTGTTTCTTTAAGCAATAGTTAGATAGACAACTTACATATACATCTATAAAAGTCATTTTCATGGGGTTTTTTTTCTGATTTTCAGTTACTTCCACTAAAAAGCTAAGACAATTTATAGTAGTTATAAACTTAATTTCTGTTTTTTAAGCTGAATATATTTTAACACATTTTACATACCCTTTGGGTTTAAGACTGCTATACTCCAAGGGTGAATAGTAGACTAAGAAAGTCTTTTAGAACCAGGGATTTTTGGCTGTTTTTTTTTAATACAATACCAAAGATGAAATGTTCTTTCATCTTTAAGCAGTATTCAAAACTTCAAATTTGCAGTAGTGGGTTGTTTGTTTGCATGAACCAAAGCACTGAAAAAATGTTAAATATTTCTGCATAAATATATTGCACACAAATTTTAACTGGGCGTATTAATAACTTAAAAAAAATATTTTCTGTAGAAGGTGTCTCTGCTTGACACAAAAATGCCATAGCATAGCATTTGCATCAGAAAGTATCTAATTTTCTAGTTCAGACAGAAATAGAAATACAGCTGTATATCAAGAGTAATATTCTTTGGGGAAATGCCAAGAATGCTTTTTCTCTTCAATTGTCATAAATACTCACTGTGAGGAAAATTCATACACATACACACATGCTTTCCAAAACAGCTCAGCAGACATTAAATTAACTATAGTAAGGCAGTTCCAGATAAGGCAGGAAAATGGAAAAGTTTGATTTCCTTATTGTACTTATATTTATTATGGGCGTTTCCCAATACTTGAATCCAGCTTAACTGCAGAAAGAAATTTTCCATGGGCTCTGTCCCTTAAAATAACTTTAAGGAGTTGATTCTCAGTTAACCTAAAAATGCTAGCTGATGTCTGTTGACTATTTATTTGAAAATCATTCTTCCTTCCCTTACTGCTGTTCTAGCTTTGACGAATGTTTTTAATACATTAAAAACTGCTGCATTATCTTTCTCCATCATATGCCCTTCAAAGGGAAAGAAAAAAGCAAAAGAATATTGGAATATCCTCTGAAATCTGTAAGATATTTCACGATTGTTCTGCGGTAATGACACTGAAGTGATAGTAGATTATGAATGAGTAACAAAATTACAAAAAACAGCCACCTGAATACATAAGGAAAAAACCAAACAAAAATTCTTGTTCAGTAATTGTCTCTTTTTATGAGGCAGCTCTTTACAAATCACTGAATAGAATGACATTAGATCTTACAAGGTGTAAAGGACACTTTGGTATGTCCAGAACACAATTCAAACATCTTAGGGGAAAAAAGAAAGCTTTAAATTCCTAAAATGCAAAGAAAAACTAAAATTAGAATCAATGCGATTTCATAAATGTGTCAATTCATTGTCATGAGCTGACTTAAAAGACTAAGACAACCCTAGCAATTCTTAAAATGGTAGCTAGAAGAAAACATGTGTTTCAAATACAAAAGTCCATAAAATTAGTCTTTTCCAGAGTCCCAGCAAACAAAAAGATTCAGCAATAAAATTATGAAGAACTCGTGAGAAACTAGTCAACAGCAACAGGAAGCCAATAAGCTACTGCATTTGCTTTCCCCATCATCCGTGTTCCTCCATGCTAAGCAGCATTCCTAAGTTCATGCATGTTGGGGTTCAGGACAAAAAAATGTAAAAAAAAAGAAAGGAGATGATTAAACAAGCAGTAAGGGTTAAAGGAATGGTGACAGTGTTTCAAACTGAGATAACCAAAAGCCAATATGCCACCTGTCATGCAGGGCACATTATGAATAGGAATTCAGTGGAGCCTTTGGAGAGGTTTCCAACCAACTGCATTATGACTTTTCCTATGAAACCTGGAACTTATTATTGCCTTTAAAAGATACTTTTATTGACTCCATCCATCATACAAGGCATAGTAAACATGGCAATCTATCTGAAGAAATTTAAGATTATTCCATGTATCTCTGTATATGAAAATATAATCTACTTTTCCCAAAAGTTTCGATTAAGAAACATGCATCACTTAAACATATAAAAGAATTTAAAATGATTCTACAATGAAAAAGAATCCTGATATGGGGTGAATATTTATTTTCTTAGTCTTATGTAAAAAAGTAATGTCAACAATAGTATTTGAATGGAGCATGGACTAGCAAACACTCATATTTTGTGCTCTGTTTGGATTGCTGAATGTGTTTCTAAATATTTCATTAAGTGGTTTTATTGTGTACTATGTAACAAATAAGATTTCTGAATTGCGCTTTTTCTATTATGAGACAAATAAATTGTATCAGATTGCAGATACCTGAAATTTAACTTGTCATTTGCTTGAGGAACCTCTTGAAGAAACAGATGGACACCTTGTCCTTCTGAACCACAGCCTGAAATAGTCACAGAGCTGAAAACTATCTGACACATATTTTGGGGAACTGCAGGGACTAAGAAGAGGAAGTAGAGATTCAGCAAAGACATACAAAGGGGAGATGATAGCCTTAAAATTTCCAGTGGTCTCACAGGACCTTGTGGGATCCAGGTCAGCAGGGTGTCCTTGACAGTCCCAGATAATTCACTAAGGTGGCTCAGACAGTCAGAAGTGCTGATGCAAATGGAGCAGGAAATAAAATCCTTGGATAGTGAGGCAGTGAGTTATTTACTATCAGGGTAAGGGAACAAAAGATGGACAGAAGTCTCTGTTCATTTCTAGGAGCCTTTACTTGAAATAAAAAATACATCAGCCTAAGTTTAAAACAATCTTGTATTGTTGCTAGAAGCAGATGCCTCCCTCTTAATAGTTCACAACTCATGATTATAAAGGAATAAGAATCTGAAACTAAGGAAAGTTTTTTTCAACAAAAAATGTAACCAATCTGGACTAACATACTTGATGTTTCCAACATATCTAGTAGGATACATAGGAAATGTGTTCTCATAATGGGAATTAGGCCAATGGATTAATGAAAAATTTGAAACTATAATTTCTTTTTCTGGACAGCAAACAAACAAACAAAAACACATTATAGCAACCTGCTATCAAACTTACAGGCAATAATCAAAAAGTTTAGCTCAAAAGTCTAGCAATATTTAAACAAATACAGTTAGAAGATGATTGCTGTGTTAACTTCTAAATGGAGATGTAGAAGATAATAAATAAAACAGTTCTCCTTTTTTATAGTCTTAAATATGTTAAGTCAGATAAAGAAGAACAGTTCAAAGAATATCAGTGTGATTTTGAAATTCTGCCATTCCAAATAAAGATAAAGGCCTTCCTTCCAAATCTGTGTGCATTGGTGACCATCACTTGACTTATGGCACAATTTTGGGATGCAAGATATCTACCACTACTTATCTGTTCTTGTGTTGGTTCCTTGACCACTCTGTATCTTTGCTTTTTGAGGGTTAGTAGCCTTGTTTTTGTATTGAGATGAAATTCCACCTCTGCAGGTATATTTTGTTGGATAATTACATTTGTGTTTTCAGGCAACTAAATGAACTCCTGAAATATTTACAATAGCAGTAGAATATAAAAAACATAAAAATCAGATTGTTTTGAGTTGGAAGGGATGTTAAAGCTGCTGACCTGACCATGTCACTGACAAAGATGCTAAACAAACAGGTTTCCCAGATCTTCTCTATTTTCCTTTTTAAAAATTGAGGCTATATTACCCCTTTTCCAATCTGTGCTAAGTATTTTCACTTTATGGGTTTGTGGAATTCAAGCTCATTTTCTGCATATGGCAAGTTTTCAAAGACTATCTGCAGTAAAACCACAGCAGAACAGCTGAATTCTCTAGTTTCCTATCTGAGTACTTTTCTTCCATTTCCTAATTTATGAATAGTAACAATTATATAACAACATAATATGTTCGAAAAATAATTTGCTAGATGTACCTTAAAGTAAATGAAATCTAATTCCAAGATTATGTTAGGATAAAAGCATTTTTTAAGAAGTTCAGCCTTCATAAAATTTTCTGAATACTTGTTAAAATAAGCAAGTTCTTTCTCAGACACTAACAGAAGTTTTTAAGTATTCTATCAATAAACATTACAAGAATGATTTCCAAAAATTCCCTAAATAGTATCTTCCATCTGAGTCACTAATGAGAAAGATATTTTCCCTCAAGATGAAGAAGGACAGAAGGATGTGGAGGGTGAAGCTCCACTGCAGATATTCTGACAGAATGTTTATACACAAAATAATAACCTTCCCTTACCATCACTCAGGTTATCAGTTTACATCATATCAACATCAGTGGTTTTCCATAGCTGATACCTGAAACACAATTTTGCTATCACAAGGTAATCTTTACAGATGACCTGTTACACATGAGCTGTTTCTAATTTAATGCTTGCCCTATCCTGCCATTTAAGATGTTAGGGAAGTTGTCTGTAATTTACATTACACTTCATACTATATGAGGTCCCTTAGCACTTTAGAGTTGTGAAAAGGGAGAAACAAGTGTTTCATTTATCCCCTCTCTCTCACAGAATAACTGACAAGCCCTTTATTCTTGTTCAAGCCAGATTTTGACAACCCGTTGTCAGATCCTGAGATCATTTCTGGGCCTGGGTGTCCCTGCCCAGTCTGCCCTGAGACCCCCCCCGTGGGCCTGGGACCCTTTCAGCTCATTCTGGGAATGTCAGTCCCTGCCTCAGTGACACTGCAGGAGTGCTGGGCTCCAGCTCCAGCTCTGGCCCTGCCTGGATGCTGCCAACACTCCAGGCAGCCCACCTCAGCAGGGATTCCTCGCACATGTGCTACCTCCAGCCCTCTCTCGTGTCATCTTCATGGTTCTGCCATGCCAGAGGCTGCTGACAGACCCCAAACCAGCCCCACGGTCAAAGACTGTGGAACTGTACCCTTGGGTGAGGGCACGGGCTACACCAGTGCCACTCTTGGGGCTGGACAGTCCACCTTCACCACTCCCTAACACCTTGCTCCTCAAAAGGGTCTGACTGCTCACCAATCTGTCCCAAACCTGTTCATTTCCAATGGGAGAAAAATTTAATACCATAAATAACCTGAGAAGAGCTGCTGCATCCCCTTGAAACTGACTGTAAACAGTTTTGTGCTTAGAGAAATAATAAAAAGTTTTCTTTAGAAGTTCACTATTTTATCAATTATCTATTATATAATACTTTTAAGATGTCAGCAGACTATAAGCAAGATCACATATAAAAACATTTGGGTAACAGGAATTCAGTATCTGTATGAGATTTCACAGGCATGTTACTGATTGACAAAGACAAGAGTTCATATGATGAATTTGCCATTTGAATATGAACAAGGACATGAAGAGAAATGTGCATACAAAGGATAAGGCAGCTTTACCATTTTGATACATCACCCTGTGTAACATAATTTAAAGCACAGCAATTTCTACTAAGATTATCACCATTTAATTGGTTTGTAAAGAATTCAAGCATTGATAATATGAAAGTATACCAGTGATGAGTATAGCAGGGCAGGTCTTTCTGCTCTGTTTTGCACCCCACCAATGTAAGTCAGCTCTCCTGCCACACTGACAATCACATCACAATTTCACAAGTCCTGATCTATTATTGTAAAGAGGAGTAGAAGTGTAAAAGTAAGAAAGTATTACAAATGGGACTTAAACTTCTCACATTAAAATTGTAGAGCATTTAGCTGCACTGAACAAGAAAACTTTGAAACTGCCCAGACCCATCATTCCATCTGGGATGGCATTCCTTAGCTATGCTTCATTTTTAGTGTTGATCTCGTGTTTAGCTAGCTTTTGAAAAGCAGATCTTTAAAGCATGCCTTTAATTTTTAGCCAAACTCTGCTTGCTATTTCACTGCCCTAGCACCAACCAGCTACCTAATAATCCCAACACAGCTTCAGTGGAAAGTAGCAGATCTATGACTACTGCTTACCTTCAGCTGTGATCTCAGCCTGTACTGACATCCAAGGTCACAAAGCAGCGTGGCTGCCCTAAACAACTACTGCTCTTAGCTTCCTTACAGACATTTCCAGTTTTAAGCTGCTGACTAGAACTGTTTATTAATAGCTGCATTTTATGATTTGACACTAAGAGGAAGCTGATGGTTTCAGAAGAGGCAGAGCTTCCAGTACACCAATTATGTATTACTAACGAGAACTCATGAAATACATAAAATCTGAACTTAACACTGCAACATCCTGATAACTAATAATAGCTGTTCCAAAATTAAAATTTCAAACTACAACAGTGGAAAAGAGAAAGCAAAAAAAGATTTACTTATATTCAGGTCACAAGCTAAGTATCACAAGTATCAGGTCACAAACTAAATTGCAGTATATTCATTATGTTGCTAGCAATTTTCATAGCTGGGAGATATTATAATGACATTCTTCAACATCTTGATTAGAGATTAATGATCAAAAATAAAAAGCCTTCTGACAAATAACTTTCCTGGAAAATAGTAATATTTTCTTCTACCATGACAAGTATTTATGTATCCTTTCAAAACTGGAATTTCAAATACTCATGGACTGAGAATCACTCTGGTCTTGCCTGTGGTAGATCAGGCTTGGGATTCCAAGACACTTATTCAAGACCTTTTGTTTTAAAATTGATGAAATGCACATCAGAAATAACAGGAGAAAATACTGTAATCGTGGCAGTCTTTGTTTCCTATAGAAGTGTTAAAACTATTAAGTCAGAACTTGTCTCCTTGCGCTTCTTTTTCCAGGCCCCTGGATTTAGCATGCACAGCTGCACAGCACCTTGTTTTCCCCAGAAATTATAGAGATTGCTGTCATCAAAATAATTGGATGAGGCATTTGGGACATGTGGGTTCAACTCCTTCAAATCAAGAAGACTTACAAAATAATGCTTCTGTTTCCTGGGCCTGTGCTGTACTTCCATAACACGTACACACATTGTGTGCTTTCAAAGGAACAGTTTGTGATGAGCAAAATGTTAACTTGTAAAATAAATGCAGCAAATGTTTATGGGTAGCTCATTCAAAACTATTCAGTTAATTTCTGCCCTGTTGTACTGGGTAGAATGATTCCCATCATACTCTAAACATAAAAGTGGAGCATTCCATAAAATTTTATCAGCTGCTATTGTGAAAGCCCCCAGGAAGCTTTAAAAGCTCACTAGAAATGCATCTAGTTTCTGCAGAATCCAAACTTAGCATAAGTGTATTTGCCTGTGAATCTATGCTATTGACTGACTATTATTATGCCAATAAATACAAAATCTATATTAGGATAACACTGCTGAGGTTTTACTTCCTTGAGAAATGATGTCTAAAGTAAAAGATTTTTGGTACATTCTAAAAATACATGCAACAACAGTTGATACTTATATTATTTACACAGGATTTTGGATTTTAGTACATACTCCCCATATGCACACTGAGAAAGAGCATGATCACTCCCTCTCCAATAGCAGCCTGCCCAGCCTCTGTAAATGAACTGGGAACACAGTATTTTTGGGTTACTTCTGACCCACAAGGAGTGACAGTCATCTGTCTGTTCCTCTCTCTCAGCTGCTCGAGGCTGTTGTGCCCACACATCGATTGAGGGATTAGAAGTGGATGCAGATGCAAGGTAAATTTATTTCCCAGGCAGTGAATTTCATACCACACACACAAATCTTATTAACTCTTCATTGATTATAACACCAGGAGATTAATAACAGCTATGAGTTATTAAGTAAGCTAGAAGTAGAACAGTTTATGGGGTTCCAGTACTTTTTTTTTAATTTTATTTTCTTTTTACATTTAGTTAAAGGAGATTATTGTCGTGAAGAATTGTGAACTAGAGCTTCCAAAATCAATTCTGTAATGAAAGTCTCCCATTGTTTCATCAGGACAACCAAAGGCCAGTACTCTGGAAGGCCAGATACCAAATGGACTTCTACACTTCCTGCTGTTACCTCAGCATTATTTATTAATTGTTTACATGATGGGAACAATATTCTGATTGTGACATTTCCAGATTAAACCAGGTGGGATTAATTGCATAACTGTTTGAGATCAGTGACAGTATTGAAAATTATGCTGACAGACTACAGAAATCATATGAATAAAAAAAACAAAACTGCAGAGAAACAAATGTATTGTCAAATTAAGAAGATCTAATCAACCAAATGCAGGGAGGATGTGCAACAGCTGGCTAGCAATCGGTTCTGTAGGAAAGAATCTATCAATTATAGTACATTAGAAGCTGAATACATTTCCTAAAATAAACTTGTCATCCTGAGATGTGCACAGAGCAGGATAATCTGTGGAACCTTTATCTTTAGTCTCTAAAACTCTTTTAAAAAGTACATTTAACATTTATATACAAGGACTGAGTACAGCTGACCTTGACACTGGGCACTGGAATAGTTTCATTCCATACTTTTGATTATGTGAAACTTCCTCAGAAAGTAAGAGTTGGATGTCTATGAAGTCCACACAATCTGGAAAACACTTCTTCAAAACAAGCAAACAAGGAATGTAGGAGTTGTTTAAGAGGGAGAGGAAGAGTGTAAAACACAGAGAGTGGTCAGTTCACCAGTACTGGCAGCAGCCCCTGCCCATAATGTGTCATTTCAAAACAAATGATGGTACTATGGACTCATTCAGCAGCCAGTGCAGTCACAACAGGTAGAAATACGGATTTTGTCTCGCCTGTTCAAAATTATTTGGAGACAATAAGCATTCCTAGAATAAATACTGCCGTTGCTGATATTTGCCCACCATTTTGAGATAAGAAATTCTGAGGGGGATCCAAAAGACACACATGCTTCATTTGCTATGGCACTGTGGCTCATGATGGTGTCAAAACCACCAATGTTTTGAAAAGCTAATTCCCTTAGTTTAACTCTGTGTACAAATGTTAGCCTTTACAAACTTAATAGAATATCAAAAAACTTTGCTGAAACATATAGCAGCATAAGCAGAGGACAATTCCCAGAGAAATGGAGATGCTGTCTACAGTGACAAAAACCCCTAATAGTAAGGTTATTTTTAAGCAATTATTAGTTCTATGCATGTTCAGTGTTACCAGGGCAGAATATATCCCTTTCAAAACTACTGATTTGAGGGCTTGTCAATACTAACTACTTTGTCCAGAGAGTGCAGAGGTAGATGAGGAGCTTATGACTCCTACTTGCCAAGGGAGCTGACAGCTTATTCTCAGCACTGCTACTAACTCTGATGCCCACACACATTCATGAAAGCAATTTAATTAGGTATGAATTATCAATAGTTCACAATTGTTTACTTATTGCAGGTCAGGCAACTAGTAAAAAGGCTGCCTCCTGCACAAAAACACCCCGCCATTTTTTTTGAAAACAGGATTCTTTTTTACTTTTTCTCTTTTTTTTCAGGAGAACTTGTTAATTATATAGCTAATGTAGGGCGAAGCTATGGTTTCAACGATGAACAGAGCACCCCAGCGTGCATTACAACAGAAATCCTCATTGCCTCCTTCTCAGTTTAATGACACAAAGCCTAGAGGAACATATATGACAGTACAGGGCTAAGGAACATCAAAATAATCCTTAAACCTCTTACTGAATGGCTTGTTTGTTTGTTTGTTTGTTTGTTTAAAACCATTGAACAAATTGTGTGAAGCAGTATCTTCTGCCCTGAGCATACTTGCTGGGGGCACCATGAGGGCTGCAGGTCCCCACGGGCTGGGGCTGTTGCAGGGCTCCCCATGTCCCAGCCAGGAGCAGCTGTGGGCACCAGGGCAGTCCCCAGGCACTGGGCACCTCCCAGAGAGCCACTCTCAGGGACAGGCAGTGGAGCCTGAACCCATGGCTCAATTCCTCCATAAACCTGCACGCACTGCACTGCACAGGCCTGTGTATAGGGTAGTTGCACGTGAGCTAATTAAGTCTCTTTAGAATGCCACCAGAATATTCTGGAAGTTTACAATACACTACACTCTTCTATAGGCTTAATCTTTTCAAACCACATAAAAACATGAACGTTTCATTACTTCTGATAAAAATCCAGTATAAAAGGTAGATGAGTGTATGCACTGAGGAAAATCTATTTCCAAACTTTTGTTGAATTTACTGAACCAATAGGATTTCTAACACTGTTTCTACTCTGTCCTCCACCATGCTTCATAAGCTGAAACAAGTCTTGTACCAAGGGTCTTGTGAAGGACTAGCCTGACAGAAATGTAAGGATATTCTCTTATACTGGAGAAGCACTACTCAGGAGCTAGGGGAAATAAAGAATTAACCACATCAGAGAAAAAACACATTTTCTCCACCCTTTGTCTGGAAGTACAGGGAACTCCTCCAAAGGACAGCAGTTCTCATAGTAGAGTTAAAAAAACACACTTGTTTGAAGGAAAAGACAAAGACGCCCCCTCCTCACAGGAACACTACAGGATTTGTAAAGGCTGAGAGAAAGAACTCTAACACCACAGGGATAAAAATGGCAGAATCAGAGGAGGGGCAGATGGAGGCTTGAGGCAGCGCTGCAGACACTTCACAGTCAAACTGGAGTCTTAAAAAGTTGTCTTGCTCTATCATTCCCTGCCTGTGGCTCCCTTCACCTTGTATATGCATTTTGTTATTGTTAGTTAGGAAGTTCTAAATGTTGTGTTTTCTTTGCCAGCATTATGGTGATCTCCCAAGACAGGACAATTGGGATAAATGTGGTGGTGTGGTTATTAAGAAGCTTTGCATAGAGTTCTGAAGAGAGGGTGAACGGCAGGAAGGTCACGTTATAATACCTCGCTTTAAATTAAGTGGCTAATTAGCACTGCATGAAACAGAAGGTATGGCAGAAGTCAATGCAAGATGCCATTCAGACTCTTCAAGTTCTAAACACAGAGATTTAATACAATGAAACTCTACAGCAGTTTGACAGGTGTCCACCAAAAGAAATTTAATTTCAATTGTCACAGGTAGATTAAAAGATTGATTTGTTAAAGTAAAACAAGTCAGATCCAACATGAAGATTACAGTGCAGGTACACCCTTATGTTTATTAAATATTTTTCTTTCAAATACATTGAAGGAATATAAATCTTCCCTTGATTTTAACTCCTAATTTTTGCCTGGTTTGATTCCACAGTGGAAAAATATCTACTGAGCCATTCTACTTCCACTTTTGCCTCTACCTGACTTTGGGCCAGCACTGAGCCATTCATTTCCTGAGCTGCGTGAGTGTGCTATTCACTTTTGCTGTAAACAAGGAATCTTCAAGGAAGCATCAGATGATGTGATAGAGAAAGAAGAGATGAAAGTAGGTAGCAGAGCTACAGACATCACTTAGCTCTGCTAGGACTCACTGAACCTCTGGTTTAACTTGCTTACGAAGTTCATGATGCTATTCTTCTAATCTTGCTGACTAACCTGACCTGCTGCAGTGTCTGAGTGCACCTTTGCACCAGCAAAGGAAATTAGGGAACTGGGTAATGCATTTGTTAATTCTGTATTAATATCCTGGGGTGTCAGGCAGCAATGAACTGTCACAAACAAGTAGTTCTCTTCAGATAAAACAGCCACCCCTGAAGAGAATTACATTTTCAGCTTGCTGTGAGGTCCTGACTCCATAAATACAAGAAGAGCTCTCCCCAAATATGCAGTGTTTGTGAAGCAGTTTCTGAATTTAAAAGACTGCATTCAAACCAACAAAGCAAAGACCTTGAACTTAAGGGCATGCTTAATAAGACTTTTACTAAACAAACTAAATCTTAGTTTGATTAGCGTACAGTATTTTCATTTTGTAAGTAGATGAGGCAAAGTATTTTTCAAAAAGAAATTTTGTAGTGATATGAACCAGGCCAAATCAGAATGCTGCTAAAGTCATGGGGGTTTTTTTCATTTTTAAAAAGTTAAAATAAAGAGACAGAAACACCTTCTCTGACCTGCTGGTCACACTTTTTCTTGATACAGCTCAGGACAGTTGGCTTTCTGGGCTGCAAACACCCAGTAATGGCTCATGTTGAGCTTCTCAACAAGCAACAACCCCAAGTCCTCCTCCTCAGGGAAGCCTTCAATCCATTCTCTGCCCAGCCTGTACTTGTGCTTGGGATGTATTTGTGCTGCTCTTACCCAAGTGCAGGAATTTGCACTTGGCCTTGCTGGACTTCAGTAGGTTGGCACAGACCAACCCCTCAAGCCTGTCAAGGTCCCTCTTGATGGCATCCCTGCCCTTCAGCACACTGACCACACAACACAGTTTGGTGTCCTTGGCAAACTTGTTGTGGGTGCCCTCAATCCCCCTGTCCATGTCACCAACTAAGGTGCTAGACAGCTCTGGTCCCCCGAGGAACTTGTCACTGGTTTCCACTTGGACATCAAGCTGCCATCTTTGAGTGCGGCCATCCAGTAAAGTCCTTATTCACCAAGTAGTCCATCCATCAAATCCATGTCTCTCAATATAAACATGTATTTAGACAGGGAACAGAGATTGTGACATGTACCTAAAGTTGTTTCTGTTATAAGAAATACTGGCACATGTCAATACGTAAAATGAAAATAACCTACAAAACCTTTGCTGTAATAGTTTAGTAATTCTTTACTGACTTATTGCCTACTGAACTATTAAAAATATATAGTTAAACTTAAATATACAAGATTTTGTTTGGTTGGTTTACCTTAGCTGGAATATTTCATGTATCTCTCCCTCTCAACTGTACATTAAATGGAAGTTATGCAATGATGTCCATATATCATCTTCCCTGGTTCATCATCCACACCAATTTGGTAATAATTTTGTCTCCCCATTGTGGAAAATATCAGTATTACAGCCAAAAAAGTCCTTCCTCTGTCTGTGGCTAGTTTAGAATTATTTGGTTGACAATTTTCTCAACAAGGTTAATTCTCCATCATTTGAGAACATACATATAATTCCCAATGGGAGGCTTTTTAGATAACAGGGATGACATCCTTCAAATTGTAGTCCCTATTCATCCCAAGTAGTTGAAAGTTTGGACTGAAGAAGAGCAGATTGCAGGTCTCATTTAAATTCATTAATGCTGTTTTGAAATAATTTAGCTGTTTTACGTATTACAGCAGCTGCTAGTGTAGCTTAAAATAAAATGGGAAGGGACCATTCTGCTTTCAATAGAACAGTCTTTATGGGCTTGAATTTGGTAGAGACATCATGCTATCTTTGATGAGTGTTCCCTGGATGACTATCTCCCTAACAACAGATGATGCTTGTCTGAAACAAAAGGGCTTCAGTTTGTAATCCTACTCTCAGCACAGTTTGATTACCAAAACAGGCAGGACAAGGAGCCAGATTACTAAAAAGAGTTATCCTCTCACCACCATTCCCAAACCAAACCTGCAGATCTTACTCAGAAGGACTTATTTGAACCCAAGAGACCAGTTTCAGGATTAATAAATCTTTCTTGTTTCCAAGAAGATGAGAAATCCTTTTTTGTTCCTAGAAGCTAAAGCGCTGACTAAAGTCTCTGAAGACAATCACCTGTGTAAACCCCACCAGAATTAATTCTCACTTTGGATGAGAGCATAGACATAAAAGCTCAAGAACTTCTCCATAGTTTATTTTCTTGTCATGATGACATTTTGGAATTAATTGTTCTCAAATGCATTTGTTTTCCAGGTTTGCTACCCTTGACTAAAATCAGGAATCTGATAAAGAAACAAAGTTTTAAACACATGAACAGTACACATTAATGTTTTTTGAAATCTAAATATTTCCTTCACTCATTACAGCTCATATAGATCCAAACATGTACTCTCAAGCCACTAGCTCATAGGTCTGTTGGTGAATACTGCTCCAGATAAATATAACATAATGTTTATTATTTAATATATATTAAAAAATCATTTGTTGATTTCTATAAGGGCAGACTCTATAAAGAACATGAAGGGCAGACTTAGAAAGAGTGGAAATACTCTTTGACAGCTAAACAAAAAATGGCAAAAAGGAAAAGAATGAAAAATTAAAAAGAAAAAACTGAACCAAAATATTTGGCAGTGTCATGCTTATTCAAAGGTTGAAAAATAGAAGCAAAGCTTATTTCAGTATATTCTGAAATACAGCCCTTGTGAGGGACTGAAAGGAGTTCATGAAACTTATAATTAACCTTCACAAGGGATGTGCCACCATGCCTTTAGATTTTTATACTTTGGGCAAAAAATCAACAAGGTACAGATCTCTCTGAGAACCCATCTAGAAATTCTATTTTCATAGAAAAATACATTTATCAAACAGCATCACTTATTTTTAAGCAAAGAACAGTGAGTCACCTAGGAATCTGAACCAGAAAAGATCACAGTAATAACATCTTTTCAAGCTCTCACAAGTTTCAGTGTTTGGGCATATGACTTCTAGGAAAACCCTGAATGATTTTGCTGTTTTGAACAATCCCTGACCCTTCAAACAAATCAATTAGATACAAAAGTGAGTGCTTTGTTTACAATTGCATCTATATTTTTAGGAAATGCTACAGTAAATATAATTTTGGTGTTTAATACCAGCCTAATAAATTCTGAGTGATACACAGAGTGGACAAGAGAATAAATTCACCAAAATTGTAATTAAATGGCAATATGTTTTAAGATTCTAGAAGCGAGTAAGAGTGTGTGGAAAGAAGAGACACCAAATTACAAAGGGGCCCAAGGGGAGGGATATGCTGAGCCTTGCAGAGAATATCCATTAGAGTGCATCATTCCTTGCAGGCTGTGCTATGGAATCAGCAAGAATGTGCTCTGACCTTATCTTTAATATGTGGCATAATTCTGAGTGCACCTTCTCTGCTACAAATGGAAGAGGATTTTTAGATTCATGTATGATTGACAAATTTTGACCTGAATTTAGGAAAGATTTTTGCATTTAGAATAATAACAATAAAAAAGCATGTTTCTTTTTATTGACTTAACTTATTAACTTCTTAATATCTTAACCTTTTATTTCCTATTCCTGCTTGCTAAAATGAAAATGAATAAATGCTGAATTGTTTCATGTTTAGGATGACAGAAAGATTTAGTTTTTATTTCTGGTAAAATTGTTCATATACAGTCATCACTTAATCATTTTAGCATTGTTTCCCTGTTTTCCTGTGCTTTAAGATTTATTGAACATCTCTTCAATGAAAAATTAAAAATTACATATATTCTGGATATTTCTAGCTAGAAAATATTTACTATGTATGGGCAAAATAAAAAAAAAAAGCAACAAACCCAGTTCTAGTCTCTTTAATTTGCTGGTACTCAGCAGTAAAAGACACAGTAAACAGTAAAAACTGGAGTGAACAGAAAAACTCTGTAGTCAGAATTTGCTTGATCTCTTCCTTCACCATTACAACGGGCAAAACAATGGGCTGGCAAAGTATAAATCTGTCAGCTCTCAGCAACTGTCCTCCAGGGAATTAAGAATGACCTCCAAAGCATGCCTTATTCCTAGACAGTCCCTACTAAATTGAAATAATGTTATGCCATTTTACCAACCTAAATCACGTTTTGTATTTCTCCTTCGACACAGCAATAAAAAGAATATGAAAATTACTGGGCTAAGCTTTCAGGAAATCACCAGTGACCCACTTTATAAAAGAATGCTGCCACATTGTCTTGAAATGATTGTGGGGCTTAGAACTTTGAGTAACTGCAGTGATTTTTCTAGGGAAGTGTTAGTTCTGATTGCTAAGCCCAATGAATAGCCACCAATCATTAAAAGGTTTTTTTTAGTTTAATGACATTATTTATCTTCACACTACAAACTGTACTTGGCAGCAGATTTCAAATGTTTAAAAGATACACATCTTCTCATAAAAGCAGAGAATAATCTCCTAACATAGAAAATGTCTGACTTTTATAGTAGCAGCTGCATACTCTTTCAAGGGCTATTGCAGAAGCATGAGACTGGAGAAATCTAATCTAATAACAGAAACAAAGGAGATCAGTTGGAATCATGACATTCCAAAGACTTTTTCAAATACTTCTTTTCACAGGATTATAAAATAAAATTAAATAAATGCAATGCAGAGAGGAAACACTAGTCTTTTTAAAGTATAATCTCTGTGGAAGCACTAACAATAGCTGTTCATTTCAAAGAATAAATAGTTTCTAGTCAATCTGATTTTGTTAATTTTTTTTTCTTTTACTAAGAAGATCACGTCTTTACACCCCTGCAGCAGATTAAAAGTAGCAAAAAAAAAAAAATATGCCCTTAGTATACTGAGGTTGGTGTGGTACAGCAGTTAAGATGTTTCACCAACGACACCTCTTTGGTATCTGGATTATATTCCTCTACAGAATGCCATGGAGCAGATTTCTTGAGTGTTTTCCTTTTTCTTCCATTTACATGGGAACTCAACAAGAAAGATTTGCTTTCTCCTCTCCCTGTGTATTGTCCCAAGGAGACAAGAAAATGAAAATAATGTTGAAATAGTTAGACCTCCCTGCCTGCTTTTAAAGAACTGAGACTTTTTGATGGGGGTTGAGTATTTTTGAAGGTCAATAGATTAGGAGATTCTCCAGTAACTGTGTTGGTTCCTAACCCAGAGGAATAAACCACACACATTTCCAGTGGATTTTTGTAAATGAGAGCTGTTTCCCAGTTATCTGTAGCAGCTGTCTTCTTGATTTCTGGCTATTTTACTTAGAACTTGTTTCTATGAAATACAATTGTTCCTGTATTCCCCAAACCTTTCCATTCCCAGACTTACATCCCTGGTAGTATGTGTCCCAAGGTTAGTGCAAAATAATCATGCTGCTCCACGAAATACTGATGAAATGGACATGGACCAAAAGAGTAAAATCCTTTCAAAAGGGATATATTTGTCATAGAGGCAGGAGGCTTATAACTATTTATTTATGTTTTTAACTATCTGGTATTTAGTTGAGAAAAGCTTCATCAGGAACAGAATCAAGCATTTAAGCTGTTTCAGCCCTTTGCCCAGAGCCATGTGTCTCTGTCCAACACGTTAGACATTCCCAAGTTAACATCCTGTCCATACAGAAGTCCAGCCTGCACAATAAAACATTTTCTTTCATTTACTTCTCATCAAATAGGTTGATATTCTGTGATTTATAATAGGATGCTAATTTTTCTTAGTAGAAACATGGAAAATTACATTATTTTAGAAGTTACATTATTTTCTGTCCATTCCTTCTCAAAGCACTGAGAAGGACTAATTGGAAGCCACAACTGTCTTCTTTAAAAAAGAAAAATAGAGAAAGAATAATGGGGTAAAGGTGAATAATCTTTCTCAATTTATTCTTGCAGGTCTATGGCAAACTGAAGTTTTAAAGGAAGAGAGAGCTCAATCTCACAACCATTACAAAGAGAGGAATACTATTTAGGTGAAGTTCATGGCTGGCTTTTATTAAAAAAGAAATATGCTAAGACTGCTTAAGCAATTCTGCTGGCCACAGTACTCTGCAAATTACATTTACAAGCTGTCTAAAGCAGATGAGACAGAAAAAGCTGTATCAAATTATTTTTAATACATATAAAGGACTCATATTGAACAAATAATAAATGAATCCCAGTGAATGAGACCTGATGTGTGTAAACTATGTAGCTGACCTATCCTCACACAGTATTTCTTCCCATGCTATAGTCAATTTTCTGACTGTTACAATAAACTCTTCATGAAGTAAATAAGCAGCTAGAAGGTTTTCATTTGTTTGCCAGTTTATTTTCAAAAAAAGTGTTTGGAGCAATAAAACATTTCTGAATTACTGAGGAAAGTACATTGCAACTATAATAATTCAGATGGGCTTTATCACATCAAGAAAGCTAAGTTAATTTTGTGGGTAGCAGAACTGCAAAAGAGAAGAGGTTGGTAGTGTTACGTGTGACATGGAGCAGAGGACTGCAATTTTTTCACCATTGTCCTTATTTGTAAATTGGCAATTTCACCTCAGGTTGAAAGTTTGTTGCAAATGTGCATCAGTGTAAGAGAAGTAACATCGAGTTGTTCTTTATTTTCCTTGCATGTGAAATGGAGCAGGGGAACAAGATCTTATCACCTTAGGATAGTCTTGACACATACAGCAGTAATTATACAGCCTGCTAAACAGACACATGGGCTAAATAGCTGAAAATATGCTGCAGCCAGCTGATATTAAAAATCCACAGTAGCAAGTTTGCATCTAATGAGGTGACATGTACAAGCTTAGCAAGTATTTGGGTCATAGTGTTACTGGTGTAAGTTTGCCCTATTTTGCTCACTTGCATGGAGCTGCAGAAATTTCTGTAGCAGAGCGTGAGCAGAGGTACATGTTAATTTTACAGCGAAGAAATATACATTTGATTCAAACAGCAATGCAAATAGCACAGACGTTCTAGAAGCTGACTTACAGAATGAAGAAGAATATAAATGGATAGTAAATTACTTAATTATTCTGCTTCCATAACATTTTGACTGATGTACTTTGTATTGTTCTTTTGGAATTGACTAAACCAGGAATGATGTTCAGATGCCCCAACACAATTCCCATGCATGATAACACATCTTTGCAAGGTAGGGGCATGATGGCTTTCTCCATCAGCAGTACATCTCTGTCTAATACTGAGATCCCATATGCTCCTTGTAGCTCCTGCCAAAAATCCCACTGTACCGTGGAGAGAAATTCAGCATGGAGAATTGGAGCTCCCAAAGGACAATGCTTATTACAATAATACTCAGAGGGGAAATGCTTTGTAGAGTTGGGTATTTGCAGGAAAACACTCATTAACTCAGTTTGTTCAAATAACAACGAAGACACCCCCACTCCCAGCATCACTCCCTTTCTGCTTCACACACACAAGCACTCACTCATTCACAAGCATAACTGTTTCCCAAAGACTTCCTGACTTAGTAATTTTCTAAGAATCATTTAATTACATTCAGTGGAAGATAAGGATATGGTTATGTAGTTAAGTAATTCAAAGGAGGGGAACAAAAAAAGGAAACTTCATTCCTCCTTCAACTGGAAGCTTTGTTTGAATGTAAGGCTGCATGTGAAGCACACCCAAAAGCCTGATTATGCAATTACCTAATAGCCACTATTGACATGCAAAATCAATTTATGACAGCTATCATAGCAAAGCCAAGCCAGATAATGCACTAGATTGTGCACCATTCACTTTGAAAGTTTTATCATAATTAGTTTTGTAGGGAAGACAAATTCTGTGTGTCCAGCCTGTTTGTATACGTACAGTGGGTACCCAGCAGTCATGACACAATATAACCTAGAATGAAGCCAGCCTATTATTGTCCTTGAGAGACTAGAAAATTCAGCTTTGGCACTGCTGTTTTGCAAATAGTTGCCTCCAGTTTTGAGAGCAGAATTCTTTGGTAAGGTCTACTCTGGGACAGAGCACTGTTGCAGAACAGTCTGGGGCAAAGTGCCAAATATGACCTCAGCTCTTGCCCCAACAACAAAAGTGACTGTTAAGACTGGTATTGAAAATGTTCACATCTTCCTTCTTTCTCCTACCATCAGCAAGAAATCTATAATCAGACATTTCTTCCTTGAGAACAAATGCTGTAAAGTGAGGTAAACAGCAAAGCTCAGAAGTTTTGAAAAGACAGTTATAATATTAAAAACAAGATAGATTTGCTTTTTTATAAAAATAGTGTGGTGGTTTGTAATTGGCTCTCTAATTCTTAAACCATACACTTGTCAGCCTTCAAAATGTATATTCACAGCAGGGAGCACTCAGCTAGAAAGTTTTATCAGATGAAGCCAAGGCAAAACTTTAGCTGGGGGGCAGAATACAATTTTCAAGATCCATGCAACCTTAAAGCATGTGAATAATTGTGTTGTATCTGGGAGTTTTAACTTCAACAGGACTGTTTGTGCAAGTAAAGATTATACAAGTGGATAAGCATGGGTAAGTCAGTCCCAGTATGTGCATTCCTTGAAGCATACACATTTCTAGAACAGAACTGGGAACATGTCTCTTGCATACAGAAGTAGACTATAGGTTTTTATTTTGCAACACCGAGGGTGTGCTAAAGACAAAATCATATGAAATTATCATGTTATCAAAAACTGTATCACTGAGAATTATTTTCAAGCCTGTTACAAATGTTCTCTAACATTTCACTATTACAAAAGTTATCAATACAAATTTAGTATCTCCAGAATTCCACCTATTTCAGTGAGAATGCAGAGTATATAAACCAGCAAAAAACATGTTCTTTCTGCATTCAGTAGGCATGAAATGATAGTATCAAGGAGGCAGGAATTAAGTTTTTGAAAGGAAACAGGAGAAGGAAACAGATATATATCTGCTTTGTATGTTAGAATCTTTACATGACTGATAAGATTGAACAAGCACTGAATAAATCATTTCATTTTCTGTGTACATTGATTTTACTCAGCTTTCAGATTAGTGTTGATAACACAGCAAAAAATTTCAATGAAAATTAAACTAAAGAGACAATGTCTCTCTAGTGTGGAATAAATTAATGCCTTCACTGGGAAAAGCTATATGGCATTCAACAGAAAGTAAATCCCTCATCTTGAAACAGCAATACAAGGTGAGTACACAGAAAGGTGGAAAATAAGAATCAACACAGTCAGATCAAAGAATAAGAACTAAAAGGTAGTATGTGTTGGGGTAGAACCCTCATGTTTTCCCAAAATTCTTATTTTCCCTTGTCTGTTGAGAAATGAAGTTTGCCTTTGCTTCTTTTTAAGATTCATGACGAACAATTTGCATCCCTCCTCAGAGGTAAATATTTTTCATGAAGCAATTCTACAAAGACAAAGGAAGAAAAATACTTTTCTATTCATGACAGCTGTTCTTCCTGTGACCAGGAACATAACAAAGAACAAAAGTACTTACCCCAATTCTCTCTGACAGGCACAAAAAAGCAAATAAAAAATATATCCTGCCTGAATTCTGACAAATAATGGAGAAATTCTATCTGCAGACAACTACATGAGCTTTAAATTCATATTCTATGCTTCATGTCTGTATGGTCCATCATTTTCCAAGACCTCCTCCACTCTCATGTCCCCTTGGAAAACATGCCTCCATAGCACCACCTGTAACAGCTTGGAGCAGCCGAGGAACAAAAATGCCCAGAGTGTTGTGATATCCTTTAACCCTGCAGGTGAGTGCGTGTGATGGGTGGACTTGAGTTCCAATTTAACACTCTGTAAATTTGTCAGAGCTGACCTACAGCTGTCTGAGAGATCCAGTAAATCCTAATTATGTTTTCTGTGTGCTAAGGATCCATCTTCAGCAGCACCACTTGCAGCTATCTGGCCTCCCTACTGTCCCCTTCCAGCTCCCACCAGAGTTCCCTGCAAGTATTCCCTGCAACGCTCTCAAGCAGGAAGGCAGGTGAGAGACACCACACAATATGTGTGTTGTGCCTCACCTCAGCAGCAAGGCTCTCCAAATCTGTGTAAATGAAATTGCAAAGCCCATGCTAGCTCTTATCCAAAAATTACTTGGAAACATGTAACAGAATTCGTTTTTCATGATGAATACAGGTACTAGACACAAATGAAGATTGCACATTTGGTTATATTCTAGAGCAGTGTCAGATTTTAGTTACTCATGGTAAAACAAAATCTTAATGTTACTTAAAAAGACTCAGGGACATAAAATTTACATTCCTTTTTCTCCATTTTAGGTGAAATGAAGAAGAAACGTTGACTTTGTTAACATAGAAACATCCTAACCCTGAATAATCAGGTCAGTAGACTTTATGTCAAAAAGGCAGGAGTAGGTAGCAGTACAGAGTTGCTGAATTCTCTAGTAGAGATTTACTGGAGTGCCAACATGAGTTTTACCAGTACATATGACAGCTCTTTAATGAAACCATTCACAACTCCACATTTCCATTACTTGCAGGCATCAGTGCTTTATTATTTATAGAATAGTTTCCTTCTCCTCTAACCTCTTTTGACATCCAGTTCCTGCTCAGTCTGTGTAATCTGTGCTTCTAAGTCTTCTTTACTTTTGACCATCTTCCCAAAACCACTTGCTGCTGGTCTTATTTCTTTCTTCATCCACCATACTGTTCATATTGCCTCCCTTCCTTCTGGCACTGCACAATTACAGGATTTCTGTGTGACTGGAAATGTCTTTGCCTGTATTTTCAAGAAATGCAGGGCCTCCGGGGGGGAACAACTGCAAGGAATTCCTGCTCAATTCCCACAGCCATAAGCCATCACAGGTCAGAACAAAAATGCTCTATAAACATGAGCAGCTTTGCAGCATATGCAGACTGACTAAACCTAATACGTACTTTCACATAGGATATGCTATATGTAAGAAAAAGAACACTTTACTGAACTACAGATTCATCTTCCGAAGCATGGAGGTGCTATAAAATTTAAAAACATAGGCAATTTTTAGCTCTTTTTTTTCCAACTGGCTGTTGCAAAACCTTACTAAAGGTGATGTTCATTGTCAAGATAACCTAAATAATTGTGTAACTACTTGTATCCAGGCTCTCAGATATGACTCTCTAGGTCAAATTGGAAGGAACCATATTCAGCAGCAACATGCAAATAACACCAGCAATTCCTTAATGTTTTACATCGTTCACCATTTCCAAACATTGTCTTTTAATATAGAGTAAATCTACAGAGAGCTTCCTTCCTTTAATATGAGAATGAGCAGCATCAGAGAGATCAAAGCAATACAAAGCATTATGATTTTACTCAGTTTCTGGAAGCAAAACCAATTTTTGTAGAGGTAGAGGTGCATGAGCTCTAAGCATGTTCTTTAGCATATTTCATGCCAGAACTGAAACTATAGAATCATAGAATCTGAAAGCATTGCCCTGCAGAGGTTAATGGAAAGAGAAGTAATTGAATTCACACAGACAGAAAACACATTTCTTATGTATATAAAATCTGTTTTCTATATAAGAAGCCATCCTCATATGGATTGGTAACACTTTAAGGATAAGTTTATGGAAAACAAAATGAGTTTTCTTCCCTTACAGCTTAAGAGCTATTATCACATTTTCATACACATCGTTTGACTTCCATTTAGACTTAACAAAACCTGTCCCTTTGAGTATGATATCTGCTCTATCCATACCGTTTTCTACTTTCAGAGCCTCACAACATTTCAAGAGTCAGAGGTACAACTGAAGCTAAATCAGTGAACTCTGAAATTACATTTAGATTGTTTTACCTTTTTTTCCAGTTCCACATACTTGATTGGGGGTGTGAGAGCTGGATGGGAAAGAAGAGGGAAGGAGTAAAGCAAATAATTTAAAAGCAACGGCTTTTGTCCAGGTCAGTCAGGAATCATGAGTTTTCTCAGTCATCAGTTCATAATTCACTGATGGTTTTCTAGACAGCTTTATTCCCTGAAGGAAAGCATATTGTCTCCTTATTTTTACTGCTATTTCAATGTGGTTTTTTTATTTTTTAAACTAAGCCTGAAGGTTATTACAGTCTGCCACACTCGTCTTTGACAACAAAAGGGGATGATAAGGCCAACCATAAGGCTTCAAGGCAGGCCTTTTGCACTCTTCACTAATTTACACTGATATTAACACACAACTGAATAGATTTGCAACCTCAATTCTCACAGATAAGACTTGTTTAAAACAATTTCTTCTTGTGCATTTTCCTGCTGTACAGTGTCACTCTCATTTCAGTGATTCAGAATAATAGAGCTTTATCTTAAACTGTGGCAGCTCAGCACACGCTGCAGGAGGATGACAAGGATCAGTAGACAGTGACAGGAGTGGTGCAGCCTTTGTTCATTACTGAAGTCATTCCTGTGATTAAATGCAAAATGGTTATGAGAGGGGGAGCTTACACAGAGATATGCTGAAGACAAGCAAGCAGAGAGCTTGTTATTATCTGTCAGATTTTATTCATCTAACAAATATTCATAAAAGTGAGGAAATGCATTCTTTCCTTCCTCTGCCTCTGAAAGACCTGAGTCACTGCACTTCCTAAACCTCTACCTTCTCTCCCAGTGACTTCAACCTGTCTGAAAAACCCTCTTTGTTTCTGATGTTTAGAAAGAAGCGCAGGAGCCCAGGAAGTCTCTAAACATATTATTTAACATATTAGCCTAAGAGCACAGCACACAATTCCCACTGAAACACTAATTTTTGAAGTACCTTCTCATAATTTAAGACACACACCCCAGTAGGAATATAAAAAATTAAGTTCCACACAATCTCCAATTACACAGGAAAACCTGGTCAGCTCACAATGGAGCCTGGTAAATGCTGCAGCACTGTCAGCTTCTGGACCTGCCCACTCTTACAAAGGCTAAGTCAGACCTGCACAGTGTCATGGACACTTCTGGTCTTGTAAGATGCAGTGGGAAGGTTAAATTCAGAAGTGATTTATCAACCAGCATTACTGAGCTGGGCATTTAATGTAGATCAGCTGGTACAGCAACTGCTGTAACAACCTGCTTGCTTACAGCTCATTGTCCCCTTACTGCATGATTAATTCTACACAAAAGGATGTAAATAGCAGCACAGCCAAGGACTGGCTGTTGGTTTGCTCTTTCTACTCTGCTCCAGCACCAGATAGGAGAGTTTGCTTCGCTGAGAGCAACTTTGCCTCCCCCCTTTGCAGAAATCTGCTTAGAAGGTACAGTGAGCAGTTGGTCTGTAGTGAAGATTTAGAGAGAACTAAAGTGCTCCAGGATCTAAAGCAAAACCGTGTGTGCACTGCTGCTTCCCTTTCCCTGCTGCTGCCTATCTGAACTGGGACACTTTCGAGGGAAACAGGACACTGCTTGCAGCTGGGAGCAAATCCACAGCAAATTTTCAGAGGCAATGGAAAGAGCACAGGCTCCTTATGGATTTCACCAGTGTTTGATGAAACTAGAAACTCACAGCAGGATTTCAGGCTGATACCCAGACTGAAGGAATGGATTTTCCTAGCCATGACAAAGCTGGCATGGGACAGGCTTGTTTTCAAACTTGCTATTATACATAATAAAGGAGAAAAAGATCCTTCAATGAACTCCCTGTTCAACCAAAATTTTAAAGCTAAAGTAAATTAAAAAGTGTGCATTGCCGGGATACCATCCACCCCACTGCTATTTAGGCAGCAACAGCGCTGGAAGAAAACATTTTCTGATTCACCCTAAAATTCAGACCATTCAAAGAATTGAAGAAATAGAAAAAACATCTTCTTTTTTTTTTTCCCAGAGAGTGAAAAAAAAATCATTTATTTAATTATGGAAGTGGCAGGATGACTTATAGTGGCCAAAAAAACCCCAAACACATTGATTTTTGTTAATGACAATTTTCACTGTGTCCTGATTATAAACAGGTAAAATAAGCTATACTATTCTCTTTTTCTAATTAAATTGCAGCTATTTCAGCTAATAGTTTTGAAGAAAAAGAGAGATCGGGAGACTGCCGCACTCCTTTATACAATTCTAAATCACAGCTCTGTAACAGCACATCTAACTTTTTAGTTAGCTTAGGAAAAGGCAAAAGGAGACAAATTAATTCATATTTAACTCTCAATGATGTAAAATGTTTCCCAGGAAAGTGTGACACCTGTGGAATATGGGAAAAAGCACCGTGGTGCTTTCACACTATTTTATACATTATAAATTTATACAATTACATTAATTATTGCAGGTTCATTAATCATTTTTGCAACTGGAGTGTTAAATTATGCCAAAAGTGAAAATGAAGTAATTAAACAGTTACAGTGCTTTTGTGAAGTAAACAAGTTTTAAAAGGTGCTATGTATATATACAGTGAACTGGGTATTTTGTTAATTCATTGCTGTGTTCCACTCTGTGACCTGTGGTTTACAGTTCTGTGAACTGTTTTACAGTTACATCCAGTGGGTAACTATAGTTCACTGCTAAATCCCTTCAGCAGTACCCCTGTGAGACATGATGATGTTTATTAGCCGATAATGCTGTGCAGGAGTAGTTTTCTTTTATGTATTCCTTTTTTTTT
>VYXD01003419.1:996473-1045097 GCA_013397195.1 Hylia prasina | reverse complement strand
ACACACACACACACACACACACACTGAAGTTTTGTTCAACATGAGTCTCTCCGTTAATTTTGCACCCCTTCACCTTAATTATATCCTACCTTGGGGAGAGGGGTGGAACACTTCGGTCCATGAATACTTAATCCTTCCACTCTACTGCACTTAAGGGTAACCCTGCAAACTGTTTCTTTCCAGTGAAATTCTGTATACGTGGGTAACTCCTAAAGCAGTGGCTGCAACTTTTTTAGCATTCTGAATGTGCCTCACCTATCTTTGTCAATCATTAGACATTTCTTGATCACCATTTTTCTTCCATGAACCTGATTGCTATAATTATTTCCCCATACTTTTCTTGAGTCAGGTATTACCTCTTTTTAGTATATGTCATTCATCACCAAAATTTCCAAATACCACAGCAAATAACTTTCTATTTTTATTTCAATAAGTAGTTGTTACGTTTACATGAGAAGAATCCCAGAGCAACTAATCTATGAAACAAACCATTAGCCTGCAAATAGGCAAGAATTCTTTCCACAGTGGACAAAGCATTCAGAGAACACTATTAATCTGCTACCCGTTCTCTTTTTCCCCAAAGATTCAAGTTTTATTGCAAAATTAAGTCACTTTAACATAGGATCACTGCATAGTCATGACTCTTACTTTATGACATGATTCCTATACATTAATATTTTTATAACAATCTACCTAAAGCACTTTTGCTTTTTCTCCTCCTTTCTATGCTGCATCCAGGTCTGCTATACTTGTTACTTGTGCTTAATTTTAAGCCCTGAATTAAGGTCCACATGAGTGCCATTTAATTCACAAGTATAAGAACTAGGTAAATATCATAATTCTTAAATTTCAGAGAAATTTTGGAAATTGAAAACCCAAATTCAAATTTTCTAATGGTTTTATAATGTATGAGATGAGAAATTCACCAGAATTCTGAAGGTCGTTTTTCAGGCTCATTTTTTGTGACAATGTAATTTAACTGAATCAGTGGTACTTAGTTGATATGTGTTTTAAGGAATATAGGAAAGAAATTAACATCATCAAGTTCTAAAGAGAAAAAAACACTAAATGATTGAAACCAGGAGACAATTTAGCACGGCTGAATGTAATTAACAGTGTGACTAGGAACTTCTTTGAAAACTGCCTGGAGATGTCTACTAGTTTGGATCAACTAACCTTTCCCTCATTATGCTGTATTAACCCTGAACATTATTTCTGTTGGGAATCCCACTGACTTATTGCAGTAAGATAAGCTGTAGAATTTGAATAGTTCTAAATTATTATAGATGAATGTGTTTTTCTTAACATACTTGTTTAAATGTATGTTGAACACTGACTACTTTGAACTGCAATTTCAAATAATATTTTCCCTTCCACCTCTTGCATGACAGTCATGAGAATTGAAGTGATGGTCTACCTTTTTTTGGAGGTGCAGAAGTTTGATACTTTGTAATAAGCTATATACATTTTACTGTGACTGACTCTGAAAGGTGAATTACGTGAAATCTACAACAAAAGGGGTCCAAACCCCCTACATATGCCTGCTTCCTGTGAAGTCACTCTTGGTTGGTGTGGCAGGTTAACCCTGGCTAACTGACAAGGGTCCACCGAGCTGCAGTATCACACCACACCCAACAAAACTGAGGGAGAAAATTCAACAGTAAGCTTGTGAATTGATACAGGGACTGGGGGATTACTTATCAATTACCATTGTGGGCAAAGCTCAGCTGGGAGAAATTAATAGAATGAATTGGTGATTGATAAGAGAGCAGGGTAATGAGAATCAAGACCAAAACTAAAACCACCTCCTTTCTTCTAGGGCCCGACTTTACTCACAATGTCTTTATCTCCTTCCCCAAGCAGCAGTGCAGAGGGGCAAAGGGAATGTGGTCATTCAAGACCAAAACTAAAACCACCTCCTTTCTTCTAGGGCCCGACTTTACTCACAATGTCTTTATCTCCTTCCCCAAGCAGCAGTGCAGAGGGGCAAAGGGAATGTGGTCATTATACATTCTCTCTGCTGCTCCTTCCTCCTTAAACTCTTCCTGGCTCCAGCATGGGGTTCCACTGATGGGGGGGCAGATCTTCCTGCACTGCCTCAAGGTGGGTCCATCCCATAAGCTGCAGTTCTCTAAAACTGCTCCAACACAGCACACAGTCCTTCAGGAAGAGGCTGCTCCAGTGTGGGTGCCCTGCCAGGTCACAAGCCCTGCCAGCAAACCTGCTCCAGCATGGGCTCCCTTCTCCACAGGTACACAGGTACTAACAGGAGCCTCACTGTCATTTTAATATTCATCTGTTCACATTTACTTCTCTGAAACACTGAGACAGGTTAGCTTTCAATTACTCTTATTTATTCTTGAGTTGAATAACACATTAAAGAATTTTTTAAATGTTTTTATCCAGGGAGGATGTCTGTCTTACAGAAGTCTTTAAGGCATACATTACAAAGATTCTATATACCAAATACCATACGTACACTTTGTGATAATTAAACTGCAGCTATGGGATGCGTAGAATAGATACTGAACATTTATCAAAATGTTGAAAGAAGAGATGCAGAAGATACACCCAATGGTTCATATAATTATTTGGACATGACTCATTAGGTTATGTCACAAATCTTTGTTGATTTAATAAGGAAGGCTTTCCTTCCTTGAATTTCTTACAACAAATTTCTTTCCTTTATTTTATCTCCTTTAACATTTTGAGAGAGAAAAGAATTTTTTTATTAAAGATGCTGGTCTCATTGCAATGCTTTAGAATGGTGCTTTATTGTCATGAGATATAATCATTTAATTTGAGGGAAAACTGTTCAGGAAGAATTCAGAATATGTAATATGCATCCCCATTCTGAATGGCAGCATGGTAATTAAGGACACACAAAGAACATATCATTCCTATAGGTAATCCTATATTTCCTCTGGTTATTCTACTCTTTGAGAGAGCAGCTGTCATATGATGCTGATGTTCTGAGCTGGGAAAATAAAATGTGTTGTGGCTGTCTCATGAGAGGTTTTTATACTGAGTAGACCTAAGAAAATATTTTTACAACAATTCCTATTTTCCCTCTCTACTGTAGGATGTCTTCTACAGATGGACTTGATATACATAATATTCTTCCTTTCTTTGTAGGCTTTCTTCCCTACAGAAGGTTTGACTGGATGAACTTTTGAGGCCTTTCTAACCTGGGCTGACCTATGGTATTGAGGTTCTAAGTCTGAAGGGAGCCGTACAATAACCTGAACAAGAAGTTGAACAGACAGTGCCACTACCTGAAGATCAGATTTGATAGAACATAGTAGAGAAAAGCCCTTGGAGGAGAAGGTGAAAGGAAGCTCTTAGAAGTCAATCAGCTGATCCTTAGTACCCACCATGGGGTTGCATTTGCTTAAGTGTTAGATCTGAGGTTAGCAGTATCAAAACAGACTGGTCAAGATACTGGATCAGGAGGTATTTGACCACAGAGAAGAAAGACACAGAATTTCAATGGAGCACAGCAAAAGAGGTGTATGGCAAGAAGACACTGATTTAACAACACCATTCCTAGAGAATGCCTGTTTAAAAGGCCAATGCTCAGTTAATCTGATGATCTGAATTGGCCATCCTATAGATGTAGGGGGCTCACTTGTATCCAAATACCTTTAGTAATTTTTCCTCTCAGCAGATAATCCCAGCACTCTGTAGAAACTGGAAGATGGGGAGAGGTAGCAAGACAGCTTATGACTTCTGCTGTTTGGGTGCCTGCCTGCCCACTCCTTTCACAAGCATTTCCCTGTGGCAAGCAGCTCCCTGAAAGCTGGTAAAAGGCTTTGAACTGTTTTACAAAATGCAGTTGGCAGAGGAAAAGTGCTTTCTATCAAGAAAGCTGGAGCACCGTGTTTTCCCAGCTGCTCTGAGGCACCATATGTTTGCAACATGGCTACTAATGCTGCTTTTATTTCTTCAGGAGACATTACAGATGTAAGTCTCTCTAGTGATAATTTTATGAGGATAAGCAAACTGCTGGTATGTGGCAATATTTCACTAGGGCTAATGTCAGGGTCAGCCCTGTCAAAGCAGCTGACACAACAGTTCCTTGAGGAATATGGAGATCATGACCATCAGTACCACCACTTTCATTTGACACTGTAAGACCTTGGGAGCAAGACTTTCAAATCTCTCTGGCTTGGTCAGCACAGTAACTGAGATTCATCTGACGAGGATACTAGAAGGATGTGGCAATTTAGAAGTTGGAATGTGGAATGGCAATTTGGAAGTTGTTGCTGCAATTTTTGTTAACAATAATTAGAATTTAGCTCAGTAAAATCACACGGTATATAACCAACCGTATTTGCCTCACCCATATTTCCAAACCTTTTCTGGGATGGCTATTTGTCAAGCAGTCAAACCATGCCTCCTCAGGGTGTGAAGGTACACTTTTCTGTCCCAGCTAGCAGTCCAGAAAATAAACAGGAATTCACAACACCAGATGGGGAATAAGGTGCTGAGCAAATGCAGGTAGGAATCTGTTTCACAGCTCTCTCTGAGGGCTGGCAGGATGACAATCACCAAGAAGAAAAAAAAAGTGACTAGCCAAGCATGTGGGAGAGTCAGGGTGAATGGCAGTTGCTTAGGGTTTGAAAATGAAAACAGACAGAAGAATAAAAAACAAATACAACAATGTACTGCAAGGAGTGTGGACAAAAATCTCTTTAATATTTGCCATTAAAAACAGATACCTGAATCCTCTCTCTACTGGGAGGCTTTGAGACATTCTTATATAGTGTAAAATGATGATTTCAGATGTCATACTGTGATTAGGGATTTGCAGTCAATGGAAGGGCTAAAAATATTAGGACATTGAGAGAGTATGGGGAGAGTCATCTAGAGGGAGGGAAATTGGCCAATGTTTTAAAGTTGTAAGGCTCTGTTTTCCAGAATTATACTGGCAGGGGAGTCCACATCCATTTCTTACTTCTATAGATCCTCAGTAAATTATGGCAATGATTCAAAACTGTTTTAGACTATTACTCATCTTTCACTGACCTGGCTGCAGTTACAATCAGGAATTGCGGTTTGGTGACCAAAGCACTGCTTCCTACAGAAGTAGAACACAGTTCTGTCTTTTAGTCTGTTTTTATGTCAGACCTCCAGTAAGCATCCTGGGAGAAGGGCTGGGCTTGCAGCAGTCAGAGTAATTCTGAAGGAGGAGAAAGTAAAACAAGAAAGAGAAAGGCAACTTTGAGGAGCCAGCACAGAAGCACTTATGCAGGAACAGGCTCTCACTGCACAGTGGATAACCCCCACCTCCATCATGATGCAAATTAGACACCTGATTTTCAAGGTAGAAAGCAGTTAAGGAACTCCTGACCAGCCACAGCAGTGCCTGGTAGTGTCACCTCACCAAGGCAGTCCCTGCAGAATACAGCTCTTGCACAAGCATACACTGTCACCTCAGAGTGACCAGAGCTATGAATGATGATAACAAGAAAATATGAGCCAATATAGTAATTTTATCATAAAATAATAGTATTTTGTGTAATAGAAGTCCGACTTGAGTGGGGAATGTGTAATTTCAGGTCATGCTGGACTAAATTTCTAAAACTCAATGAGGTTCTCATAAAAGGCCAACAGTAAGCAAGGTGAATCAGAGATGTTTTTCTCCATTTAATAGGAGGGTGACCTTGGTATGAAGAACTGA
The DNA here is from genome assembly GCA_013397195.1 of Hylia prasina. Lineage (NCBI taxonomy): Eukaryota > Metazoa > Chordata > Aves > Passeriformes > Sylviidae > Hylia > Hylia prasina. The sequence goes on along the minus strand of VYXD01003419.1, from coordinate 1,039,414 downwards.
ATTGAAAACAACACAAACAAATAAACCAAGCAATCCCCACCATCCCTCTTTTTTCTTTAACATAAGTATTGGCATGGCTGTGTGGCTCGTGGGATCACTCCTTCTTGGGATGACAGGACCAACAGCAGTGTTTGCTGCCTAGAACTGACACAGATATTCAACAGGATGAGGAAAACTTCAGAGAGCTTACTGGTATGGAATTAGGTACAAGAGAAAAAGCTCCTGGATTGCTCTGGATGGCTTATATTGGTGCCACAGTACCTGATCTAGTCAGCAATCCAGTTGAGAGAGATAGGTACTGTGCTTTGTGACAAGGATTCACCATCAGAATGTGCCAAACACTCAATCAATAGACTGTAAATATGTCTGGAAGTACCAAAATAGTGTGCATTGGAAATTACTGTGGCTGAGTAAATTTAGTAAATGGACTTCATCTATCAGATAAAGATTAAGAAAAAAACAACAAAAAATTCTTTAAATTGTGTATTGAACAACTGAACTTACTAAACACAAGGAAATAAAAAATTAATGTTGTCCAGGCATAATGTCTGTCTATGCATACAGTGCATTTCAGATAAATGGCAAATGGTCAGCCCTCACAAGAGATCCAGTGATAGACTTATGAGCTGAGACACAGTAGAATAAACTGTTGAGAAATTGAGCAGTGGACTTTTTTGCCCGAAGTAGAGGAGAGGAAACAAATCTGAGGAGACACACAACCCAGCTTTTCAGCTCTATTAATCATTTATGTCATTCCACAAGACACATGACTGCTTGGCTACATGCATATGATTATAAAGCTGCTGACTGCAACAGAGCCACGCCTTAGTTTCTGTCATTCAGTGTTTGATGGAGTCAATGGCTGTGAAGACTTAAAGCTAATCATATAGAAATGTGGACTTTCCTCAATCAATCTTCTAATGAGATTTTTATTTGCTTGTCCTTTCAGACTGGCTAAACTAAATATTTTGAAACTGTTCCTCTTTATTGCATATATTAACTGACCAGGAAAAACAAACAAACAAATAATCAAACATAAATCCATGCATTTACAATGAATTACGATTAAGAGGTATCCATGCCTACCAGAAAGACTTAATTACAGGGCTGAAGTAATTAGACCCTTCATCTTTACTTTTGCTTAAAAAGCTAAAATTCAGTGGAAAAATCACAAGCTTCCACTGCAGCTGCACAAGAACAAAGCACTGAAAAACCAACCACAATATATACCTATCACATATATTAAAAAAAACCCAAAGAGAATATACCAAACATATTGAGCACAACCATCAATAAATACAACCTCATACCAGGATGAAAATCTTACTATATTGTCTATAATATTTTCATATGCAGATTATTTTTAAGTCAGCTTGGGGGAAAGTAGAGTAGAAGTAGGAGCTATTTTAACATTAAAGTATAATTAATTTGAACTTGAGCAACATCCTCCAGGCAATAAGGGGTGTGGAATAAGTTTCAGTGAAACACTTCAAAGTTCAGCTGTTTCTATGCCAGCATTTTAAACATTCAGAAACCAACAAGGTTTAAGCACTTGCAGGCAGAAAGTCATAGGGAAGTACCTTCTCCAAATTAGGTCTTTCAGAAAACCACCAGCTGCAAACAGTTCATGTAGATATTGAGACTAAGTTTCCGCAAAGACCTCTACAAGAAGTACTTTGAGCTCAAAATAAATGAGATATACCTTGCCAATTTAAAAAGTTATAATATCTTTAAAAATGACAGTTAATGTTGTTCCAAACAAAGTCTTTGGGGGCCTATTTCCAAAAATGAGTCTCCTAAGTATAAAGGAAAGAAAGGATGCAAACCATACCTTTTCCTCCCAGCTCCTCTTTAATTTATGTTAATAGCTCAAGGATTAGGGATATCATTTTTTTTCCAGCCTGATTTCAGGTTGCTGTTGCTATAGGAGTAATTGTGAAGAAGCTTCTCCATGCCCTTTTCTCACTCTTAGTTTCTCTGCTAGAATAAAATTGATTGAACATAAAAGAAAGTACACAATAGACCTTAAGCAGCTGAAGTAAGACTGCATGTATGTTTTAGAATTTTCTTCTCATTGAAACTAAATGCTTTGTGTGATGCTGATTTTGTACTGCAGTTTTTGAAGTACCCTTTAGGAGCACTGTGGTTATATGGATACATCCACAATCTGCAGGGGGGAGGTTGTCAAAATACACCTTCAATTTATTGTTTTTAGTAAATGAACTTAAAATATTACACAGGGATTCTTTGGTAATGTGTTTCTTCTGATTTTGACAAAAAGTGCAACATGAGCCCAGGCCAGACTGGATGGGGCTTACAGCAGCCTGGTCTAGTGAAAGTGTCCCTGCCCATGGCAGAGGGGGTTGGAACCAGATGATCTTTAAAGGTCCCTTCCAACCCAAACTACTCTAATTTTACCGCTTCAGAACGTTGCATTTCAACTGTTTTAATCAGCACACTCTAATAAATATATTTTGAGACAACCACAGCCCATTTTGGTTTCAAAACCAGAGGCTTAATGAAAACAGTTTAGGTAGCATTCTACAAACACAGAGATACTAATTATGTAGAATTATAAGGTGAACAACTAAATCAAGAATAAGACCTGTAGAAAATATAATTTGCTTTATAAATATGGGAAGGATAGCTTTTAGAGTAACAGTGACATGCTAGTGATAACAATGAGTAATAGTGTGAACCTAGTGAGCTCTAGAAAAGTAAATTGTCAATGAAGAGAGGCAGTGCTATAAAAGCCCAGGGCACCAGCTTTCAGTGTGTAGGTTCACTGTGCTGACTCTCAGATGTTAGAAGTCCACAGGTACTTTACAGAAATTCCATGAATTGTTACAGCAGGGTGTTTTAGGCCATGTATTATTCTTTATATTGTGTCCCAGCTGCCCAGATATAAAGGAACATGCAGGTAAGAGGTAATATGCAATCTGTAGATGGGTAGATCTTGTGATAATATGTAAAAACACAGGAAATATGAAAAATCAGCTAGTAGATCAATCCCAAGGAAAAAACAAAGTGTTATAACTTGATTATTTTACAACTAAGAAAAGATAAGTAATGTTCAAAGCTTTACTCAGAAAAATTTGAATTTCTTTACACGTGCTGGCATGAACATGCTTTTATTGATGTAGTTTTGGTGCATTTAGGCAAGATGAGTTCCAACTTTAAAATCAGATTTAAAAAAAAAAAAATTAAAAAAAAACCCTGAAGAAAAAAAAAGATATTAATCTAATTATCTTCCAGAATAAGAACACTAATTAATAAAAACTAAAAAACAAAAGGATGTTTTTTATGATGCAAAGGCTCAGTTTTGAAAAGCTGGAGAGTGCTCTCTCCTGTCCCTGACACAAGGTGAAAAGAAATCATAAAATCTATACTGGGCAAACTGTTTTGTTACTTCATGCTGTCACTGTTCTATTGAAGATTCCCTTTTTTCAATGCAGGGCGACCATGTACTAATGTTGCTTCGTGCTGCTCGAGTCTGTGTAGCTTTTCAGCTTCTCTTTGAAGTATTATCTGATGTCTCTTTTTCTTCTTCACACTTGTGTCATTTTACTACTATTCTCCTCAAAGAGACACTTGTCTCTTGATCACTCCTTTAGGCAGATGTCAGAAAAGTGAAGAAGAGAAGGCCTGTGAAAAGTAACATGCTGGATATTTGCTTATATCCCTGCTACTGAGGAGCATGCTCTCAGAGCTACCTGAATCAATTTTATTATCCAAACTTTGCTCCATAGTTAAGTCAAAAGCATGGAAATGCACCTGCATTAGTGCATGCATGTTTGCAAATAACCAGTTTAAGTTGGCAGATGACACTGACCCACTTTGAGGCTAAAAATCCAGTAAAAAGCAGAAATAATCATTTGACTGATAAAGTGTTAAAGCAGAAAGCTGCAGAAAGTCTTTTACATGCTAATCTGGAACACAGGCTAAGGAGTAATGTTTGCAGAAATACTTAGAATTAGGTCAAAAAAAGGTCCATTAAGCAAATAGAAGTGTCACTGTGAGTTAATTATTGGAACAACAGATAAACAGGAAAAAGAATGAACTTATTCTACTAAAAAGCAAAGCACTAATAACTGACTTTAAGCAGATAGACACACTAATGCTTGCCATGCCCCACCAGCGCTCATCAGCTCTGACCTGCAAATGTCTTAACACTGAACCTCTGTTGAGGAGACACTGCCAGGAGAGTCAAGCTGAGTCACATTATGTTCCAGCCTTCTGAAAGTGAGTACACAGGAAGGAAGCACAGATAAAGTGACCTAAATTAAAAGCTGAATTTGTTGTTTTTTCTGAAGTGAAACCTCTGTGTGCTAATTTCTACATTTAACTTCAAAACCAACTGACTAAGGATACTCAGATATTATAATGATTAATTAAAAAGAACACTAAGTGCCCTTTCCTATCAAGTATCACATCTGGAATAGTTTGGCACTTCTTGCACAATATATTAACTCATATAACCCAGAATGATTCAGTCTTTCATGAAGGTATTTTGAAAATTCTGAATTTTAAGTAAGTTATATTCTTAAGTTTTAAACAATATTTAGTTCCTGAAATAAGTAGCTGCAGAAAGAGAAATCTTAGCCAGTTCTCATCTAGATTTGTTATCTCTGGATAACTTGAAGCATGAACAAAATCTGGATTAATGCAGTTTAAGCAGTAGTCTGGATTCTGATTTTCAGATTTGGCCTTTTTATTGTTTTGTTTTTCTAGTTAAAAAACAAAACAAAACAAAACAAAACAAAAAAAAACAAAACCCACACACACACACAAAAAAAAAACCTCCCCAAAAATCTGTGTCTTTTCTGGTCTGGTGTCAACTATTCAAGAGGGCTTCCTAGTGACTTGGCTGCACAGCTGATCAGCTCCTTGGTGAGCCTGGAAATCTTAGTGATGACACAGAACTTCCCAGATTCCAAATGAAAGGCTGCTTTCCTTGGTAGCTGTTTGACTGATGTGAAGCAAAATGCCTCAGACACGGACCAAGATTTTTTTTGCCAGCTGGTGGCATGATATGTCAGATGTTTGACACATGCACATCTTCATTTCATAATAATTTCTCTATTTTCTCTAAGTTCAAATATGTGCCTCCTTGAATACCTGTTCAGATCAAACAGATTCAAGCAGGTGCTCATTTTAGGCATCAGGTGCTCATTTTAGGCATCAGGAGTAATAGCAGAAGTTAATGTTAAGTTTCTGTCAAATCTAACATACGGTAACTATTCGATATTCTTGGCACTTGGGGTGCTGTGCAGGTAGCCTGTAAAATATTGAGTGTTAAATGAATGAACAGTGAATGCAAGGAAAGCAAACTTGACTATAATCAGCTTCTCCGCATCACTGGGGGCAGTTTTGAGAAGTGTGAAATGCTTCACACACTACTTGATTCCCAAGGAATCTACAGTTTTAAACCTTTGAAAGATCTACAGAAAGACTGAGGTAAGTACAGCTTTCTTTTTATTGTGACAAATAGAAGGATCTAATAATCAATCAGCTATTCCTCCTGACAAGCTCAAAGACCAATGTTTTGAAGGCAATGAATTGAAATCTCTTTTAAGAGCAAACACAGACAATGTTCTTATGCCTGATCTTGGTTAAGTCCTATTTATGGGACTCCTGGATAGAAGAAATATTTTTATCATATATTAAAAAGCTGTAGATCAAAGGAAACACCATCATATTTTTGATGCATTGAAAATTGGAATTTAAACATTTTATATTAATGTATTTTAATTTAGGAAGTGTGATACTGCTAGAATTCTAGACTACTATTACTTGTAACCTGCTTAGCCTTAAGTAATATCTCATGTTTTTCTGCTTATGGATTTGAAGGTTGAGAATGCCAGCAAAGGAGTATTTATGAGAACAGAAAGCAAAGTGTCCTGTGGTGCAAAACTTTATACAGATTCTTACTTCCTACTGGACCATTTTTTAATTCAACACTTATTCCCACACGAGTAAATCATCTGTGTGAATATTCAGTGACTGGACACACACATCACAGAAGTATTGCCAATATTTTTTTCCAAAACATAAATGTGCTAGCTATATTTTTGCCCATCTTTGTTGTATTTCAAAACTCCTAACAGATGAATGATAATCAACATGTCAACTTGCTCGATTTAGGTTTTCTTCCTTACCCTCAAATAATGATTTACAATAATAACTTGATACCAACTTACCCTTTCTTAAGAAGGGGAAATAATTTCAGCTGTGATTGCACCACCAATCCAGGCCCTAAATCACATCAGGTTCTGTAGACCAAGGTCAGCACCCCAACTTTTATCCAAAATGTAATCATCCATCAGAGAAAGCTCCACAGCATTGTCTGAAGTAGACCTTAGAAACTGGCCAGTTGTATTCCTGACTTTTTCTATTTCCCAGACAGTGCCAAGATGGTATCTAATCACTTTGTACAGAGAAGAGAGAAAGGCACTACAAGTACATCGAACTGATTTCTTGCAGCATGAAAGCACATATTTTCCTTCAGTACCTCACAGACCATATAGTGAGTATTTTCTGCTAGTAAAACAACTACTAGGAGTAAAAATAGACTAGCCCAGCTGCTACATTAATTCAATTCAATAATCCTTCACTTCTCTTAAATGTTCATATGAAGGGAAGAAAATAGGTCTTAAAATGGAAACCTAGTTAAGTAAGACTAATTGTATAAGAGAAGGAATAAATCTCACTTTGAAGCACATTGTCTCTGGAAAATTAGGCTGAACAAAAGTGTGCATTTGTCCTTGAAATAAAACTATAAGGCTGCAAATCATAGTAATGAGAAGACATCTTGCAAATATGAATTTTAAAGAAAAAGTGTTCTTCAATAGAGAAATTATGTCAATGCCTAGAGGAGTAAAAGAGAAGTGTCTGTATAATAAACCTCATTCTCACTTTAGCACTATTAGTATTGGAGTTGTAATTCAGTTAAGCTACAAGAACACCAAAAGGGAATGAAACGGCAAATATGCAGAAGATTTGTCATGGATGAATAAGCCCAACAGACACATTTGGTCTTTGACCATCAATTACCAGAAGAGCTAGACTGGGAGATACACAAGAGCCATGCTGGAAACTTGGTTATGGTTTGTACTGACATTTCATGTACCTTGGGATCTTTCTCTGGGCTCCTCCTAGAGCACTCCACTGGGTCACACCTTATCCCAGTGTGCATCAGTGCAGGAAAGCTGTATGTTTCTTGCTTCTTACTGCACCAGTAAATAGATGAAAAGTAAAATAATTGAGATGAACAGACAAGAGAAAGCAAAACTTAATGGGCAGTATTTCAAAGCTGTATGTGTGTAAATGTGCATTCATTTCTGAGAACACACATATCAGCATTAAAGATTTGTGTCTTTGATTTGACCAGTCCTAAGTATCTTCTGTTTATACTCATACTGTCTCTTACATCTTGTCTAGTTAATTAAGAATACAACTGTCTACCAATACAACTGTGTTCTGGTCTGTGAAAAAGGCCGGAATTTTTGTTAGTTTTGAGAAGGGTGTGTAAGCTCTTAAAATGTCAGATCACTTTGAGGCAAACAAAGAAAGGTGTTTTGCTAAGAAAATGTGATTTATTTTTTTTTTTTTCCTAAGAAAGGGTGAATCTAGGTTGTACAAGTCCTATCCAGACAAAAAAATACTGAGCTTTAGTAATCCACTCATTGTTCAGCCAAACAACCAATACATGGTATCATAACTATACTGTTACAAGGACCTGCATTTTCTTAAATTCATTGCAGTAACAGTTGGGAGATAATGCCATTGTTTCAAGGAGAACAACAATTCTCCATATTTTGGAAAAGGAATGATAACCAACTGACACAACTGAGGAAATGGGAGTCAATAGAGTATAATTTTCTGATATAATAATTGGCTAGGACAAGCACAGTTTTTCTAAAGCCTCCCATCCAATCTAGAATAACCACTTGAGGGCACCTCTCCATTGTAAGGTCATTTTAAAAGGCACCAGCTTTCAAAAGCAACTTAAGAGATTTTGGTGCAGAAAATATTCAAAGGAAAGAGTGCCACCTACTGAATCTTTCTGTCCCTATTCCTCTAAGCCCCAAGAACCTTACCCATCCTTTGACCACTGGAAAGTACAATCTTTTCTTTGCTAAACCTATTCATGCACTAAGATAATATCAACAGAAAAAAGGATTTTTTTTTTTTTTATCCTAAAGAAACTTCTATGGTACTCAAATGTAAATACTGGACATGTGACCTTAGTTTTCAATCAGTTTCCCTTTCATGACTTCTTTCTAAAAAACGCACTACTTCAGGATGTAGATACATTATGTGCTAAATATAAGTACTCTTAGTTATTTGAAGCTAAAAAAGCCTTTCAAAACTATAGCATTTCTACAGTATCTTCAAGGACTACTTTACAAAAAATCCTATTTAGAATCTGTATTTGTTTTCCAGGTTCCCAAAATTAGGCCAGGGATGTTTTTTCCAAATAGCAGCTTGGCATATTCTTCACTTTACATTCTTAAAAAAACCCTCATAGTTCCAACAGAAATTATTATATTATGGCTTCTTAGCAGTAGAGACAACAGCAAGATGATCAGAAGCAAAACCCACTAAATTGGCTTTTGTCACTACATAAACAGTGCTTATCAAAGGCAACTGAATGTACAGAATGCATTTTATGCTTGTAAGGTGTTAGATAATGCTCCCAACCTGGAGATTACTGATTATTTCTCAGGATTATACAGTCAGTTATAAAAAAATATCTAGGGCTGTTACTGGGTTGACTGAATACACCTTGACCTACAAAACTGGGGGAGTTTTTTATTTCAGTCTGTTAGCTGCCAGGCGGACGTGCTGAAATGTTCACTCCTCCATTAATTACAATCATTTGTTTATTATTTAACATAAACCGAATAGCTACAAAACTGCTTGAAACTAGTTCACATTTAATTATATTAAAACATTTTCATAGAAAAGGCATGATTAATACAAACAAATTTGTAATGCAGGATCTTTGTTTCCACCCCCCATGTTATATCTCCGATAGACCCATATTTAAAGGATGAAGAAAATGCTTTCTTACTGTTTACTCTGAACTGAAACATTATGAAGCTTTTCCTAGCATATTTTATTTCCACTAGTGCTTAAATAACTTGGATGAAATTAAATAATTTAAAGAACTGTTTTCAGTCAAAACTAATTAAATAACTGTTTTGTTGCTCAGCTTTTCTCTTGTTTGCAGTCTAAACATTAATGAGAAAACCACAGAGCAGGCTTCATAGCTAAGGAATAACTAAGACTAGTTCTACTTTTTTGTTTCACTTTGTACTTGTATTTCTCATGATTGCATAGCTCCTTTACTTAAGTATAGGCTGCATGAGGCAATGTCTATACAGAAAAAAGATACCATCATTTTCTATGGAGGTTACGTCTCCTTAATAGATGGTAAGACAATTTTCATTTTTGTCATTAGGAAAATGTTCTCCTCCAAATGTTAAATAGTGTCAAGCAAAGGGTAGACAGTGTGCCCAAAGAAAGTTGTAAGCATGAGTAAGTATGGAAGACCAGAGAGGATAACGCTGTCCATAATTTCTAATTTCTACTGGCATATTCATTGGAGAAGAGCTTTGTATGTAGTATCTAATCTAAGTCTGGGGGTGAATCCTATACCTATTGCCTTTTTTTAGCTGTCTTCTACCAGGTTCTGTTGTGAGGGTGGTGTAAAGGAGGGAAAGGGAAGGGCTCTGACTGGCAACCTATCAGCCACCATGAAGGTCATTAGACTTTTCTGAACCTTTTAAAAAGTTAGCCTGTTAGTAAATATTTCTTGTCATAACCATTTAAGTTGCTTAACCTCAAAAGACTTATATCTCATAAATTTAAATTTAAATTTAAATTTAGCTGTCTCTAAAATTTGACATTGCAATACTGTAGATGATTTGTAGATAAGGGAATGTGTTTCCATTAATTGCTAGATCCAATACATACTTCTACATAACTATGCCAACATGTCGTCAATAACTCTGTCAGCTCTGACAAAAGGCCATAAAGGTAACATAAAATAGAAGTAAGACCCTATAAGAGACTCTGTACGCATATATGTGATCAGCTCATGAACATTTTTCCAGTCTTATCAAACTCTAAATCTAAGGGGGACCAAGCAAGGTACACACTGAATTGCAGCTGGCAAGTGCTTTGTTCAGGAGGTAGGAGCTGGTATTTGGAGACTGGCTGGTAAGAGTTGGAAGGTATTAAGAGCCGGAAAGGATTTTAACACTGTATATTTGGAGAGAAGGTAATCATCTTTAGATGGTGCCGTATCAAAAGGCAGAACCAATTAAAATAAAAAGCCCAGTCATCAAAGATACTCAGTCACTGCAAACCAAGTTTTATAGTTTCCCACTTGGCAACCTCCAGCCTAGCAGTGGTCTGCATGCCTGATTTAAATTAACAGGTTCCTCATGAATGTAAGAAGATACTTTCTGAATCTTAAGCTTTGCATGCAGGATAAGGTAAGAAGAAGATAATACTCTTAGTCTGCTCTTGGATTTAGGGACCACGACTAAGGTAAGATTTTAAAGTTGAAATATGGAAGCTGCAGTTAACAACTGGCAAGAACCAGGCTTTGATCCCATCTCTGCTTGTACTTGGGAACAGACTGAATTTACATCCTTGTCCTGCTAGGTTATTGGTTAAATCACCAAACTGTGGCGTATTTTGACCATTTTCCCTACCATATTCTAGTATTGTTCAAAATATACCGTGTACACTAGGCAGGATGGAAAACATTTTTAGCCATGGTACAAATCTATAAGCCTAGAATTTCAGTTCTTGCTACAAGCAATACTTAAGTGTTTTAACCAGTGGAAATTAAATTCAAGAGGTACCACTAAGGAATTCTTACTCAGAATATCCTGCAATGCAGGAAACAATTCAGGATATGAGTGATCAAGTTCAGCCACTTGCTTCACAGTATCTGCTCCTTTATCTATGCAGAAGGGACATGAAATGTTAGTTCTATATGAATGCCTGAAGCACAGCATGAAGAAACTCATCATATACATCCTCTTTATGTTGGTGTCTGGCTGAGTCATGCTCTCCTTAAGGGACATGCAACAGGAGCAAACTGAAACACAGGAGGTTCTCTCTGAACATCAGGAAACACTTTCACTCTGAGGGTGACTAAGCTCTGGCACAGGTTGTCCAGGGAGGCTGTGGCATCTTCAGCCTTGGAGATACTAAAAAGTCACCTGGACGTGGCTCCAACTCACCCTGCTGGAGCAAAGGTCCAGCAGTTGACATCCACCAGTCTCTTCCAAACACAGCATTCTGTGCTTCTGTGATTTCTTACTATCAAATTTGCTTTCCCTACAGCTGAGGTGAAGTGTCTTTCTTGCCGACTTTGACACCAGGTTTCCGTGGCAGGAACAAAAGCTTTGAGATCATTTGTTTCTTCCAAAGTATTGTGTCATTTTCAATTTCTCACCACTAGGTTAATGTTTTGAAAAATCTTAGAAATATGCAATGTATGCAATATTTATTCCAAAATGCATGACAAAGAAATCAAAAACATCTATTAGAAGTCAGTCTACACAACTGAAGTACAGATGAGAAAATAAGAAAGACCTTGATGGAGATGGAAAATGGATTTTACCTTCAAAGATCCTTTCTGAGACGTAGCACAGAACAAAGGACTATTAAACATATTGCAGTGATCAGAAAGATGATGTCCCTATTATATTTATCTATTCTCTGGTCTGATGTGCTCAGTCCAGAAGAGATTTGTGTTTGATGACAACAGCCAGTGGTAATGATGTCATACTAAAGCAATTCCATTTCTGTATTAAACAGTACCTCAAAATTACAATGGGGATTTAAAATGAGTTTTTTGCAAGACTGCTGTAAGGAATGAAGGCACAATTGCTTTGGTCATTCCCTGGGCAATGAAAGGGCATGGCACTCCCAGGGCCATGGAAGGCTGCTGCAGACCTGACCGCGATCCTTCCTCCAGTTAGCTTTTCAGTCTTAGAAATCCTATCAGTTAACTGGCAGAAGCTGGAATTCCCAAGGATGGAATGTAATTGCCTGCTGTTGTTTTCTGCTCCTCTCTTATGACAAGATACACAGATTATGTTTGAAACTCAAGGATACATTATATGAGTGCAAGAGAGTGACAATGTTCCAACTGGTACTTCACATACTGACGTTTTCTTTCGTGCTTGCTTTCATTCTCTCTTTGCCTCCTTTTATTTATTTATTAATTCCCTTCTGTCTGTACACCTTGATTACTTAAAAGAGATGCAAAATGAAAGCCTTGAGCACTAAATGATTCAGGAAAAAGAAATGAAAATATACTTCCCTTCTGGGTGGTGCCATGCAATCACTGCTCTGCTCTTAGCTCTCACACTGCTTCACGTGTGTATCTCCAACTAAGCTCAGATCCAAGCAGAAAGAACATAACTGTAAATAGTTTCTCTTCTCACACAAGCAGCCAATCTCAGGGCTCACTCTGAAGCACTCCAAGCAACACAGCAGTGTGTAAGACCAAAATGCCTCCAGTTTGGTGGGATAAGTACATAAATCTGAGACCCTTCTACAGGTAAAGAAGGCAGTGACATTTTCTTCTTCCTGCTTAAATGTTCTAAAAAGTACTTTTCATGCTCATATTTTGAATTTGGTTCCATTTCTAGCAAATACTAGAAACATTCACACTCCCAACTGAACAGTGACACAAACAGGTTGTTTGGCTACTCTGCAAAAAGGGACTTTTCACAGGTTCATCTCTTGTTGCATCCATCCGTGACTGTCTGACCTGTTTGATGAGCATGAAGGAATAAAAGACTAGGATTCGTTTTTCTTTTTTTATTATTTTTTTTGGAAATGCTATTAGCATACCAGCATTTACTTGTCTTGATTCTGACTGCAGTAAGAACTATATAATTATACGTTATTACAGCTCTAATGACTTCTATAAATTCTCTAACAGATGTGGAAATCTATATTTCTCCCTGTCTTCCTTAGCTTAATGTGATGGCACTTCTTGTACTAAAGCTGAATTTAATCCAGGATAGTAAGAAAAATGAGTAAATATTTAAAAGTTTACGCATGACACCACAAAAAATTTTGATTGAATAAAAAAAAAATGAAAATATTGTATCTTTATTCAAATAACAACTTTTCAATTCATGTCTTTGATTCTTAGTGTTCAGCAGAACACAGCCTGTTTTTTAGAACATGTTCATTGTGTACTTCTTGTTTTAGCTTCAACCTAAAGTACAAAATACCAGAGGTTTTTTACATTTCTCATTTGCTGACTAGACCAGCAGAAGCAGAATGCATTAGTAACCTGGTGATGTTCCCACACCCATCAGCACATCTGAAAGGCTTTGATAAACTTTTACAATAGGCTTCCCAAAGACGTAGTAAACATGACCTTTAGAAATCCAACTATATCCAAATACACAGCATCCATTACAGGCACTTGATAAATTAGTCGATTTGTAACAAATACTTAGAGAAAGATAATAACATATGTGTGAGGGAAAACAACACACTTTGTTTGTAAACACAGAGAAAGCACAGAAATAACCTCTCTAGGGTGATGTTCAGGTAGGGTTATTGGTGTAAATACCGTGAGACATGAGGGATGATGGATTACAAAAAGCAATAATCAGGTAATGTACTATTGTCATCAGAGAAGAAGGTGGGGAGGGGGTGTTTGTTCATTGTTGCTGTTGGTGGTTTTCCCCAGAATACCTCTTAAAAGGAATGCTGAGACTCAGTTCAGTACATTCATAAAGAACGTGGCTGTGTAGCACAGCCTGTATTTCTGAAGGTCTTGACAGGGATTTCTTTAAATATGCAATAGAGTATTCATTTCTGGAATTATAAGTACACTGAAAAATCCTTCTGGGAGAAAAAGAAAACAGTGGTCCATAATGCTCCTCTTGCAATGTGAAAATAAAAGCATCTGGTAGTATAATGAGTGTGTTGTTGACTCAGTGCAGTCGATCATCTCTGTTTTCACAAGCTCATGTACTCCAGTCAATGGAAATCACTGCGGGAAGTACCTGGGGATGCAATGACAATTTGTCCACTCAAAATGTGTATTTTGTTCAATAAAAGGTAAATGTTATGAGAAAGTACTGGTACCCTGGCTAGCAAGTCTGAAACTCAGGTTTTAAAAAACTTTGGAAGTGGAAATAACTGATATCATCGCTACTGTTCCTATTGAGAGAAAACAGAGAAGTTGAGCTCTAAATGTTTTAAAGGTAAGTCAACTAAAGAATGGAAAAGTAAAAGAATGAAGGACATAAGATGAGTCACCTTTAACCCAAACCTTGGAACTCTACAGAAAGGTGTAGCCATGGGAACAGATGAACATCCCTATCCAATGAGATGTAGTTTGCCTTTTTTTTCTAATTTTGTGTAACCAGGTAATAGCTGCTTAAGATACCTCTAGTCTGAGAAGTTATTTAAATATTGTGATATGATTATAATTTTCTTACCAATTATTTTCAGGTCAAAACCTCTTGGATTTAAACAAGAAATAAGGCTTTTTGAATTGCCAGCTATGCAGATATATTCCTGAATATGCAAGTCAGCCTGCTCCTCTCCTCCTCATCTCTTTAATGTATATTTTTCCTTCCCTTACTTACTATCTTTTGCAGTAACAGTACCTTATCCTGAAGTTAATTTGAGGGGCCTAGAACGGAATCATGTGGCTTTGCCTGAATTGTATCAAATCTTTAGTACCAGCAGAAGTGACAAGTAGCCAAAATTATCTCAGAAAAGTCATCAGAGGTGACACACATAAAAACAAAGGTCAGGCCTGTTGCAGAACATTCACTTTTCTGTAGTGTATAAGGAAGCAGAATCTGCTTTAGCAAGAGCTTGGACTAGATGACCTCCAGAATTCCCTTCCAACCCCAACCATTCTGTGTTTCGCAGAACAAAAGATACAAAGGGCAAAAATTTAAACTAAAAGTTAATACATTTTGGATTGTGAGGATGATTTTATTTTATTTTATTTTACGAGAGTGGTGAGACATTGACAGTTTGCCCAGAGAAACTGTGGATGCTCTATGACTTGAAGTGAGGTTGGGTGGGCTTTGAGCAACCTAGTTGGGTTAAAGATGTCTCTGCCTAGGAGGTTGACCTAGACAATCCCAGAAGTTCCCTTACAATACAAACCATTTTACAATTCTGTGCTAGAGCTCATAAGGATTTTACCTGTCCCCTAAATGTTTTCTGAAAACACTATGTGTATATATTGATTTTTATATTATTTTGGTTTTACCATCTATCTAAACCCAGATTTACCCCCACATATATGCCAATGTTGATTCAGGATGCAAAGAAAGCTAAACATAAACTTTTCTGGATCCTAGCCATAACACTTTTAGATGACTACATGAAAATAAAGATGTTTAATCAATAGAGGGAAAAAAATGTTCTTGCCAGCTCTCTAAGTGGAGTTTTAACCTACAGCGGTAATAATTTTTTTTATGTAAGTTCAAGCCCTAAAGGCTGTGAGGATGACAGCTGTGAGGATACTCTAAGATGTTTACCAAGCTCTGGGGACCCTCTCCTTGGGGAGCTGCTGTTCTCTACAGAAGTGTTTGGTTCACTGGCTCTACTGCACCCACAGAGTCAGGTCTGGTACTTTTATGAAGCCTTAGACCTTAAAGCCAACAATAGAAATTGTACTGAAAGCCTGATGTCCCCACACTAAAAATTGTATTTGCCCTGTGTAAAACATCAAGCAGGGCATTTTAATATGCTGAAACCAAAATGAGCCATAGTATGGCAGACAGTAAAATGTTAACATATGCTGAAAGAGAAGTTTTATCTGGTAGAAGATAGTTCAATATTTGCAATTGTCATGTTCTGGCATGGAAAAGTACGTATTTTTCATAAGGGAAATAATTAAAAAGCCCAAAATAAACAGTAAGCTGATTTAAAAAGTGGTGAGCGATGGAAACAAACAGCAAAAAATCAACCCCTGTATGCACAAGGTGCAAGCAAATAATTCAATTTACATTATCTCCTAAAAAAATCAGTCCACAAATGTTTGCGTTTGGGAGAGGTTAATTCCCACCTTAGCTAAGCACCTCTTGAAAGTCATGCTGTATCTGTTGATCCTCAGCATGGGGAAAGATATCTCAGTGTTTTGTTGTTTTGAGTTCGATGTGATCTATGTAACTACAGCACTTCAAAAATCCACTTTTTTTTCTAAAATTCCTGAAACCTGGAGGCAAGTCTTACCTTGCTACTGTGGGGAACAAATCCCTGCTATTATTTATACTATTTCTGTAAATATAATATCCATCAGTACCTAGGAGTGCCAGCTTTATTTTCTGGACCTTCCTAGGAAGATGTGGGAATCTGTCTCTGACCCCAAAGCCTATTCAAAAATGTACATCATGGTAAAAGAACAGCAGAGGATAGCTGAATTCTGATAAACTACCTGTCATGTTCCAGCTGAAGTACCAATCTAGGGCATAGGTCACTAACAGGAGACACATCTCCCTCTTTCCAAACCTTTGCACTACCAATTTCATGATACTTTGGCTTGGTATACATGATTCCTTTACAGTAAAACAAACTCTACCTGTAATATTTCACAGGATCATTTAGGTTGGAAAAGACTTAAGATCTATCGAGCCTAATTGTTAACTCAGCACTGCCAAATGCATCACTAAATCATGTCCCTGAGTGTCACATCCAGACACCTCTTGAACATACTCTTGAAGTATCAACCACTTCCCTGGACAACCCGTTCCAATACTTGACAAGCCTTTCAGAGAAAGGGTATTTCCTATTACCCACTCTAAAGTTCACCTGGTGCAGTTTGAGGCCATTTCCTCTTGTCCTGTCCCTTGTTATGTGGGAGAAGAGACAACCCCAACCTCACTACACCCTCCTTTCAGGCAGTTGTAGACAGTGATAAGGTCCCCCCTGAGCCTCCTTTTCTCCAGGCTAAATCCCTCCAAGTGCTTCATCTGCTCCTCATCAGACCTGTGCTACAGACCCTCCACCACCTCTGTTGCCTTTCTCTGGAGTCACTCCAGCACCTCCACGTCTTCCTTGAAGAGAAGGGCCCAAAACTGAACACAGGATTTGATGTGCAGCCTCAGGAGATGGTCCCTGCCCTGGTGCTGCTGACCAAACTGTTTCAGGACAGGATGCCAGTGGCCTTCTTGGCCCCCTGGGCAGCCTTCCAGCTCATCATCAGTCACCTGTTGACCAGCCCTCCCACGTCATTTTCCACTGGGCAGCATTTCAGCCACTCTTCCCTAAGCCTGGAATATTTCACGGGTTTGTGATCCAAACTCAAACCCAAATGTTGAAACTCACACAACTGGCCTTGGCCCATCAATCCAGCCTGTGCAGATCCCTCTTTAGAGCCTTCCTGCCCTCCAGCAGATCAACATTCCTGCCCAGTGTGGGGTTATCTGCAAACTGCCTGAGGGTGGTCCCAATTCCCTTGTCCAGATCATTGATGAAGACTTTAAACAGGACTCAGTGCTGAGCCCTGGGGAACTGACCCCAACTGGATGTAATTCCATTCCCCACCAATCTCTGGGATCTGCCATCCAACTATTTTGTTACCCAGCGAACAGTGAACACAACCAAGCCACTGCAGCCAGTTTCTCCAGGGGAATGCTGTGGGAGACACTTTTAAATGCTTTACTGAATTGTAGTTAGGCAACATCCACAGCCTTTTCCTGATTCACCAAGTGTTACCATATAATAGAAGAAGACCTGTTAGTCATGAAGGACCTGCCTTTCATAAATTTTCATAAATTTCACATTGGATGCTCTGAAAACTTAAGCATAAATATCCAAGTATGAGAACAATAAAGAGATTTATCTAAACATCAATAAACATTAAGGAAAATATTATGAGCATACTTTAAAACTGTCTGTACAGTACCTTGCAGAAGTTACATGATTGCATGTCTTTTAAAGAAAGTTAAAGCTGAAGACCCTTGTTGTCCATGAAACCCTGAACATACTTTAAATCAGTCACTAAATATTGATCAAATTCTGCATGAACTTGTAAATAAAGTAGGATGAATATGCATATTCCTGGACAGCAAAAACTACTAAGCCGCTTTACAATAAATTTGGAACCAATGAAGCATCACAGTTCATTAATATTTTAGTCCATGTTAGGAGAATTTCTCTGTTGCATCATAGATATCTTGATCTGTTCCTTTTTCTTTTTTTTTTGCTATAAATTCTCATTTAAAAAAATGTAAATGTATATGCTGTAGAATAAAATAATATGGACACGATTCTAAAGATCCCTTCCATCTTCTTCTTTGAAATTTTAAATGAGCATATTTGAATGATTGAGCATATCAATTAAATGTGATTGATTTTTTTAAAATATTTTTCTTATTTTCTAAAGTAGCAATAGTAAAACATTAGTAAAAAAACATACATGAAAGCATCCTGTTTCTTCAAATAATACTATTTGCATTGTTAGTGCATAAGGTGCACCATCACGACAGGCTTTCCACAAACAGTTTGTCCTCATCCTCAGATACCTTTCAGTCTGAGCATTACTAATTTAGGCTCACACAAAAAGAAACCTAACTTGCACTGAATTTCAATTAAGTTGTTTTGTGAACCCAGCCTACAATAAAAACAAACAAACAAACTCTCTGCCATACTGTTGCACTAATGCTTGCAACCCAGTTATATTACTGGCAGGAAGGAACAGCTATCTTTTTTGTTTCTTGTCTTTGCATTTTTCTTTTACCATTGATGAAAGATAAACAGAAGCTCATGGAATATAAAATCTGAATATTATATTCTTTCTGCATGGAAAAAAAAGGGAATTTCTGACTCACTAAGTGCCATTAATTATCAAATATTATCAGCTACAACAGTAACTGCTAAAGCACTCAGACTGGAGGCACTGTCTGTGAGTTCTGCCATTAAACCTCTTTTAAAGACCTTGGTATCTGTTTGCAAAGACACCAGGCCTTGGCCCTATAACCACTTATCCACATGAATAACCTCAGTTACGTGAGAGAACCTTATGAACTTGGCAGCATCATTAAAAACTCACAGAGGTGGCTCCAAGCCAACACATGAAAGCCAAGCTGATATTCATATGTTAATAGTAATGATCCTCACTGTTGTTCAAAGACATCAATGAAAAGATGAACATATTCACCTGATCTATAAATAGATGCATCTAACAGACACAGTCTTTTGTTTTAATTAAAACTGTCTTTTCTGACATCATCTGTCACGCTACAGGCGAGCTCCTGGGATTCCTGGGGATGCTCCTGCATGGGTGGGAGGAGGAGTGAGCCTGGGCTCCTTCCAGCTCAGATCACAGCACTGATTGCCCTTAGCCCTTCCTCTCTCACCCTGTCAGGTGGAGTGAAGGAGGCACACAGAGCACTTCTTCACCTCCTGTTTTGCTTTCCGTTACCTTGTTCCACTGCCTCACCATCTCTGGAAAGAGATGGATCTACACTGAATGGGCAATAGCAAACATAGATACATACCTATATTACATCTGTCAGACTTAAACACATGGCACACCACTGCAGCATAGAGATGATAAAACCAGCAAGAACAACTAAGTGCAGGTGTCATTAAAGATTTTTAATAACAGGATAATGGGCGCTATTTCAATGCATAGAGGAAAAAAAATCCTAATAGCCAATTAAATCAGGAAAATTGTACCATTTAAATTTAAAACAGAATTTAAAATAAACTTCATAATTTTGCAGAACTTGTGTCCACTAATTTTTATATCTATCATTAAGAAATGTATTGCATTTCCCATTAGCTACACAAATAAAAATACAACTTGTAAAATAATATATTTGAATAATTTTAGAGAGCACAAACAGACCACCTTAAGCATCAAATGCAACTTCAGGAAGAACTACTTGAGAAAGTCTTCTTTCCAATCTGAATACCTAAAAATAATATTTTCCAGGATCAGATATTGAAAGTCACTTGCTCTGTTTTGTGATAGTAACAGGGAACCACCAAACATATCCCCATCCTTGATTAATCAAAATCAAAGAAGCTACAGTGATTCTGTCAAATGGCCTAAGGCAGCAAAGTAAATAAAACAGGCTTAATCCAGTATACTAATTTACAGAGAAACATGCTAGGATGATTTATTTATATCTCCAGCAAAACTGTTCTTCATCTGCTTAACTCCAAACAAGAACAACTGAAGGCTTGAGTGAAGGCATTTAAGGACTTGAGCATGTGTTTTGTTGCTTGAATGCCAGAGCACTTGGCAACCTGTTGAATCATTCTTTCATTTGTAAGAACAACAACAAAATCCCTTGTTCTACTCAACAGTTACAATCCACCTCAGTTACAGCTAAAAATGAAAAAGAGTTAACTGGGAATTATTAACTGAAGACAGGCTGGCTAAGTTCCGGCTGCTACAGTGTTATCTTTTGTTCAAGGACTGCAAACAGATTCATCACCTCTTTCTAGACTTCATTGTGAAGCAAAATGAATATTAATCAACCTTCGTCAAGAATATTGATCAAGGACAGATTTCTCTGAATGGCTATTAAATAGTTAAGCACAGATTCTATATTTTCATTTGAGAACAAGACCAATAAAACCTATTCATTAGAACTATTTCACTATTTTAATGTTTTCAACTTTATTCTACAAGACTTTCACGGAGTTAAATTTTGTTCCTTACTTTCATATAAAATATTCTTTAAAAAAAATATTCCTTTTTGGTTACCATGAATTAGCATTCTTTAAGTCATTAAAATGGTTGTCATGGTAAAAATTCCTCTTTGGAAATGCATCATATCAGGATGTCAAGACTCTGACAGTACCAAGCAATATATAAAGACAACATAAAAAAGGTCAAGAGTTTATGATACAGGTAAATTTACTTATTTTTGGCTAACGCAAACAGTTTGGCTAATACAAAATCTTCTTTAGAGGCTAAACAAAAAGAAATACATGGAGAATCAACCTTGCAGATTTTTTAGCTCCTGGAGCTGTTCCATGTGGGTGCAACTCTCACATTCAGCAAGAGGCCATGGAGGGTTATACCCAGGCTGCCCACACACGCTCCTGCCAGCTCCCTCACCAGGCTGGGCACATCCCTTTCCCGCTGCACGGCATGGGAATCCAGGTTTTCATATTTTCAAAGAGTTTTACAGCAGTTGCTTAGGAACTTGTTTAGTGAGACTAGAGGATGGCTGGAAAGCAATAAAAAACAGGCCAGAGGAATGAAGGGTAACTGAGCAGGCCACTTAACGGGAGGATGGGAAGTTCCTGGCACTCTGGGAACGAGGTGCCAAGGAGCTGCTCTGTACTCAGGCCTCAATAGCTGTTATTAAGGCAATAATAAAGTAAGCCTTGTTTGTCTATGCAGCTGGTGATGTCTCAAGTCACCATCTTCCAGCTCCTAATCCAACATCTCTTCCCTTCAGTAAAGGAACAACCGTCAACTAACCCTATTAAGACAAACAACAGTTTAGAGTTAAGCAGTGAACAGAATTTATGTCAATAAATTCTTGGCATTATAGTAACTGCATATGGACTCTACATTGAAATTCCTGCAATTAAAATAACAGGGACAAGTGCCATTTGAAAAAAAACGTACTGTAATACATGTTTACAGAAGAAAATGTAAAATTTAACACCTGTATTTTTTTTTACTATGAAGACACCATTTGCTATTAGGACAGCATTGAATATCAACTAGTTCCTAAATTCTACAGACCAATTTAGAACTCCAAATTTAGATTTGGATATGGAATGTATAATGCAATAAACACGAACTCATTATAATAATGGTGTACACACCTCCAAAATTTCTTAGGTCTCATAAATAGTGCTACTTTAAAAACAGTCAGAAACAAAAATGAGCAGATGCAATTTTGTAAGCAACATATTATTGCAAATACCATAGTTCAGCTATACAGAAATTACAGCTGCCAAAATCTGTTGTCTTTGTAGCAGCATTACTCCAATGTTGCAGGTCAAATCCAACAAACAGCTGTTCAATATCTGAGGATTTTACTAAATAATGCAATACTACACACACAATGGGATATGTACTGAACCAGCCTCAGAGGAAAGCAGAACATGGGAAAACAATTACTTTTAATCTTGTTATGGATTAAAGGGCTGTATTATATAATGCACTTCTTACAAGACCTGACAAAACAGTGCTATGAAATGTGTAAATCTCCTCTTCCTATTTTCAGGGGTTTTTTTTTTTTTCTTTTTTTTTCTTCTTCTGCCAAAGTGACATTTCAGCTCTTTTAAAACTATTTGCAAAACTGGGTCAAATTCCTAAACCAAGTTCTGCTTAAGAAAACTTGGTTGTCAGATTTACAGACCATCTGAATTAGCCTCCTTCAACCTAGAAGGGCTGGATAGGGAGGCTTGAACGTGCATGCCCACAGCTGATGTTCCTGTTTTAACAGAAGCAGTGGCAGCTCTAGAAAAAAAACTTCAGGCTGAGAATTTAAAAGATCAGCTCACACAGCAGTACCTTGTTGAAATTTACTTATTTGCTCATTTTCATTTTTTACTAGGAAGCTGATTTCTTTCATAAAGGTAAAGGTGCTTCTTCAGTCAACTCCATTCACTTTATTTTACTGGACCACATATGATATCCTTAATGCTTTTACTTCTACCCACATAAATTACCTTCTCTTCACTTATTCTGGTTTCATATCACTGGGCTTTCCCACCCTTTTTAATAGCAACAACTAAAAATAATCTAAAAACCAAAAACCAAACCCCTTCCATATTATCAGCTAATTCCTGGCAAAGAGAGTGAAACAATAATTATACCAAATCATGTGGCATGCAAGCCCCGATTTCTGCACTGTGTAGTAGACTGCACTTCAGAATAAGTTTTATCTTGTCCTTGGAACCAGCTCCAGGCTGGCTGGAAGTTCAGCCTGGGGCTTCGACCCACACATGCCTGATGGGGATCCAAACTCTGCTGCTACAGAGGAGAAGCGAGCTGCCAACAGCGCTCTGTTCTACAGGGCCACCTGTTTCACATCATACAAAAGCTGCCCTGGAAACTGAACTGACATGTGGGAAGTGGGAACAACCAAGGGATTTCCTTCAAGACTGTGCTACTGCTTCAAACCAAAGTGCTAAGGCAGGCAGAGCCCACTGCAACTCATGCAATTCAGAATGTTCTCCAACGTTCAGCTTAATTACCATTCAGCCCAGAGCAACATTCACCCTGCCCCAGATGTATTGGGTTTAAGTGGCAAGGTTTTGGTCATGGGGGGGCTGCAGGGATGGCTTCTCTGACAAGCTGCCAGAAGATTCCCCCTTGTCTGACAGAGCCAAAGCCAGCTGGCCACGAGACAGACAGACCCAGTGCTGGCCAAGGCCAAGCCCACCAGTGACAGCAGTAGCGCCTCTGGGATAACGTACTTAAGAAAAGGAAAAAATATGCTGTGCAACTACAGCCAAAGAGGGGAATGAGAATATGTGACAGTAACATCCCTGCAGACACCAAGGTGAGTGAAGAAGGGGAAGGAGGTGCTCCAGGTGCTGGAGCAGTGATTTCCCTGCAGCCTGTGGGGAGGAACATGGTGAGGCAGCCCATGGAGGTCCATGATGGAGCAGAGATCCACCTGCAGCCCACAGAGGGTGCCCACACCACAGCAGGTGGATGCCCCAGGGAGACTGTGACTCTGTGGGAAGCCCATGCTGGAGCAGGCTCCTGGCAGGACCTGTGGACCCACGGAGAGAAAAACCCACACCAGAGCAGTCTCTTCCTGAAGGAATGCAGCCTCTGGAACAGACCAAGGATGGAGTAGTTTGTGGAGAACTGCAGCCCATAGGAAGGACTCACACAGGAGAAACTTACTGAGGACTGCCTCTTGTGGGAGGGACCCCACATTGGAATAGGGTGAGAGTTGGAGGAGGAAGGACCAACAGAAACCAGGGCTCCCATTCTGTGTCCCCCTGTGCCACTGAAGGAAGGAGGCAGAGAAATCAGGAATGAAGCTGAGCCCAGGAAGAAGAGAGGGGTGAGGGGAAGGTGTTTTCCAAGATTTGGTTTCGTTCCTCAACATCCCACTCTGATTCACCTTGTAATAAATTCAATTAATTTCCACAAGTTGAGTCTGTTTTGCCCGTGACAGTAACTGGTGAGGGGTCTCTCCCTATCCTTATCTCTCAAGCCATGTGCCTTTCATTTTATTTTCTCTTCCCTGTCTAGCTAAGGAGAGGAGTGACAGAACAGCTTTGGCATCAAGCCAGGGCCAACCCAGCACAAAACCAGACAGCTTTGGAGTTTTTGTGGGGTTTTTTTAGTTGTTCTTCAGAGTGCTCTGTTCTTTGCTTTTATGAATTTTGGAGAAATTATTTGAGATAAAAGTGCATGAATTCCTTTTGGAATCTCATGCACAAAGAATATCATACTTCATCAAAAATGTAACATTTCACTGTTTTTTCTATACAAGAGTGGTTTAAACTTTACTTCATGGAGCAATACAAATCCTCTCTTTTTTAGAAACTGGAAAAGAAATATTTTAAAATTACTGCTTGGGGAAACATACTAATTTCCTGTGTTCAACATGTAGTTTGTTTCCTCTAGTGATACAGAAATGTGTATTCTGTTTACCTTGAAAATATTCAAAATTATGGGTAAATGCTGTGAATATATTAACCTCACATTTATTAACTTCACTAAATGCACAACACTAATTTCTGCAGTGCAAAGTAAAATCAAACCAAACTAAAATTTAATAATCATCTATTTCTTTCCTGTCATTTTCCTTCAGGTGGTGTCTGGGGAGACTCATTTTACATGGGTGTATGACTATTAGCACTTGCCAAACAGTTTTACCTTAAGGTGATGGGGAGAAGACATAAGCCTGTAAAATCTTGTTCTTCTGGAAATACTGTTTCAGCCCTGGCTAGCTCCTCCAGACTTCTGCAACTGCCTTAAAGCAATCCTTCCTCCTCCTGCCACTTCCTTGCAATAATTGCATCTTGTGCCAGGATGAATACACCTTGGTCTAGCTGATTAAACACACCTGAGATTAATAAGAAGAGCACTTTTCACTACATGCCCAGTGGTGAGACAGGACGGCCTGTGAAGGTGCTCCCCACCTGGATGTTTCTCATTTGGCTCTCCTTTGTCTGATGCAGCTAATAACATATTGTTTCTGGACTGCTTTTTCCTATCTGTCCTTTCCTACCTTACACATTAATGAAGAAAAATTATACCATTTTTATGCAACATGGGACTTGTTCCTATATTATAGCTTTAGTAATTTCTTCTTTTAAACTTCTTAATTTACTTTAATAAAGAATTTTATGTCCGTACTCTCACCATTGTACCATATATATACTAGGACACCCTTAATGCCCTTGATTTCTCCTGCTCTCTTTCTGTGGCACATCATAATTTCTAGGGCTTTTTTTATTCTAATTAATTATAGGATGTTGGGAGTTATTAGCTTGGAACTTCTGGCGTGTAAGTGGTGTGGGGTCGGTGCTCTGAAGTCCTTTTTAAACTGACTGTATATTACATTTTTGCAGTCAGCTAGAATCCCTGGCTGCACTAGTACAAAAGGAAATAGAGCCAGAAAGAAAGCTCAGATGTTGGATCTGCAGCCATTCCCACTGCTCCCCTGCTAGTGCTTTCCCTGGCATAGCTGTGGTTTGGAGGGGGGACTGAAGTGGTCCATGGATCTGCTGTATTCACCACTGCAGGCACGGCTGCTTATCCAGATGGTTTCTGGCATCTTAATCCTACAATTTAAAATTATCTGGTGCCCCCTCCTAGCCTCACTCCTGTGCTTAAAGGCCATTCTGAAATGCTAAGTGCCTAACATAACTGGATTTTTTAACACTGGTTATGCAAATGAATGCTACAATCATGGCTGGGGGTTCATAATGTAGTTTTATTCTTGCGTCTGACAGATGTCACCATCATTGATGATCCTATTTCACACTGGCTATACTGTAATTTTACGTTCTCAGTAAAGCTGAATTGCATGTAAGTTGAAGTGTTTTTTCACAAAAATTTGGTATATGATGAGACCATAAGGCTGAGGAACCACAAACAAAGTATTTAGGACATTAAACACAGGGTTTGCTCCACAATTGCTCTAAACATGCAATTGCTCTACAAAGGCTCATTTACATTACTCCCAGCTAAACTGAGCCAAATCCTGGGGGTTTATTACTTAAAATTATGCTGATATTACACTTTACCATCACTTGACTTTCCTAGAATGCCTTTTTTTTTTTTTAAGGCTAGTACTCCTCCTATGCCAAGTGGTTTGTTCTTCCCTTTCTTGACTTTTTAATAATGAAGTGTCTGAGTATTGCATCTCTAAACATATGCCATGTGAAGTTTCTGTAGGTCTGAAATAAAAGAGAATAAATTTTTTCTTAGCTGCATTTGTGAATTGCATTAAAATGCCAGATTTTCTGGCATGGTTTTAGAGATGAGAAGAGGGGATTTTTAAATAGTATCTGATAACTATAGGAACCAATGAGAAATATAGCATCTTGTTATAAGGGAAGATATTTTCAATGAGTTCTGAGCTTCGCACATACCACTATTTCTGGTGATTCAGTGAGTGTACTCAGATTCCAGGAGCAAGAATGACCTGTTCAATCTTACATACCTATATGCTAGTTGCTACCATGATATCCTGCATAATATATGCTATGAAATAGCACTAAAATATTCTGTCCCTCTGGTACTAGCATGAATTTTTAAGCCAGATTATGAACAATTAATTCCATTCCCCACATTGCCAGAAGAAAGCCCACTGTTAGGGACACTTCCAGGAGCAGAGAGGGCACTACTTTCTGCTTCTGTTCAGATTCTAGGTAGATTCCCAGCACTAAATACACACTTTAGTTAGAGTGGCAAATCATCACAATCTGGGGCAGCCACCGACTGACAGCAAAGCACAGCTGTCAGAGAACCTGCATGCAATAAGTACAACAACTTAAGTGACAAATCAGAATGACATATTACTGAGAAGCTGCGAATTTAGCATCTGCATTTGAAGACAGGTGTGTGGGAGAGCTACTGCAAATGGCATTAGCAAGACCTCCTCTAGCATAATGTAGAGGCTTCTGGTCAGTATTCTCCAAAAGAAGTCAGACCACAAGTCCCAAGGCAGCTGTTAAAACACGTAAGGGGAACAGAAGTCTAACTGGAATAGAATATTTTAGCTTGCTGATTGTGATAAATATCAGAGAAGTTATGATTTCTTTCTGTATGCCATCAGGGAACAGACATGAGGAGTCAGAGGAAGAGTCATGTCAATTAAAGGGCACTGAATCTGAGCTGTCCAGCAACTATTTTGGCCTTGAAAGCAGAAACCAGATTAGAAGGAGAAGCCTAAAAGAAAACTGTTTTAAGAGAGAGTAGGGACTGCATAACAATAAGGCCCTGTCCTCTATTCCTAAGAATGGGTGTTTATATTAAAAACTGGAGTATATCCTGAGAAACAAATGATAAATAGTTGAAAATTAAAGTTTATGAATCATTGTAAAATAAGCCTTTAAAAAGAAATACAAAGATAACTTGTTTCAGGAATCATCTGCTGAACAATTTTACTGTATTTGGGTAAAATTTAATGCTGCACAAGGAACATGTAACTATAAATTCATGTGATGGTTAATATTATGTTCCAACAGTGTCCTGTCTTACATGGAAATAACTAGACAGAAATAAGGAAATTAAATCTATCTCATATGTGATTTATGTTAATTCATGCTAGAAATAGAAAACTGTATTTTTAAAAAAAGGATCTAACAGGAAACCTTTAAAACGAGGCTTTGAATAGCTGCCTTCTTACTCAGCTTTACTGTGCAAACACCCATCATTCAGAAGACGTCTTTCTACAAATTTCTTCTGGCAACTCCTGTCTAGTCTGGGAATGGCTACTGGAGGACAATTTATAGGTCAATGCATTTTTCAGAAGCAGACATCATAATCTATGAGCAATACTCACAATTTAATTAATTATTTCTGGCTAATAAAGGTAATAATTATGATATACGCAATTTAGACTGTTGTAAGGTGTTTCATTTGCTACCATGTGACCTTCTGATTATTAAGGAAGTAAAATGACACAAATTACATTAAAAATTAAAACCCCTTCAAATTAAAACTTGCTTATTAATATGAGGTCACAAATCCAAATTCAAATTAAGAGCCCAAATATTTTAAATATGCTGAATACTGTGTAGCATAAAATTGTGTTTAACTCCTCATTAGTGACAGTTTAGTTTTCTGTTTTTTACACTGAGATTTCACCGATGGGGATGCGGTTTATGATACTGAATTCTGAAAAGCTCACAGAGATTTCTGCAGAAATTTATTCTTCTGTAGCTAAAATCAACTTAAAGAACCACTGTGATTTTGAGCAAGTTAATTGTTTTGCTAGTCCAATGAAAACTGGGCTGTATTCTTCCTCAGTGACATCTGCAGGTGGTCTGGAATTGCTGAAGCTTTGTGC
The DNA here is from genome assembly GCA_013397195.1 of Hylia prasina. Lineage (NCBI taxonomy): Eukaryota > Metazoa > Chordata > Aves > Passeriformes > Sylviidae > Hylia > Hylia prasina. The sequence goes on along the minus strand of VYXD01003419.1, from coordinate 1,010,918 downwards.
TCTTCCTACAGACACACAACTTGAGAGAATTGGCTACTATGAAATTAAGCCTGAGGTGGCTTTTTATAGCCTTCCTCAATCATTTGAGCAGACTAAAAAGACAATGAACTCCATTCTCTGTTCCTTCAAATCCCTTCTCCACTGTGATGCCCACGAAGAACTGAGAAGGAAGCAGTAGCTGATAGCTACTGTCAAGAGTGTTGCCAATATGGTTTTGTTATTACCTCATGCTCCCTGGATGTCCCAATCCAATTTCCCTCTCTTGTAATTTCTATGGCTTGGGTTCTGAGCATGCACAACACAGAGAGAAATGGAAACTGGGTGATTATGGCCAATCTTTTAGTAGAAAGAAATCATAGTAATTCCTCCACCAACATTAAAATCCCCATTCCCATCCAAATTCCCCCCCCCACTATTTTCAATTCAGACAGGGCAAAGTAAAAGAATTTCTTCCACAATTTAATCACAAAAGCTTTCTAAGGGTATAGGCAGATGCACATTTTGTCTGTACAAAGACATTTCATGGAGCTATGTATGGAGTGGAAAATAAAAATCTGCTCTGGAAGAAGTCCAGCTTGGCCTCTAAAAGCACTAACACCTTTAATTGAAATCTGCTGAACAAACATGATCTGCTAGAGTGCTGAATGCAGTGCAGTTCTACAAATGGCAAGTATGGAATTATTTCACCTAATCTGTGTTTCACTGGCCCTTTTTTGGCAGGGCAGTTTGTAGAAAAGAGTGTACAAGACCAAGAAGCTTTGTAGCTTACTTCTGAAGAGTATCTGTGTTGCAGGGTGATGTCCCAAATGGGATCTGCATTGGAGAGCCATCTGCCTTCCATCTGACTCGGGAGCAGCAGGCACACACCTGACCAGCCTGACAGAGAGAAGCAGGCAGGAGGAACAGCACTCAGCTCTGCATGAACCCGTCTCCACAGCATGTCAGTGATGACAGTCATGTTTCTGGGGCTTTTCAAAGGGCAATTAAAAAAAAAGATGCATAGGTATCTTATAAACTCAGATATAGCCAGACTGAGCTTCAATGTATCTCAGGGAAAAAAAATCTGCTTATAAATATGTTTTTCTTATTCAGTTAGGTTACCCCTCTCCATTTCACTATTCCTCTTCATGCATGTATGAGTCTTAAAATGTGATAATCAGAAAATACCATCTGCATAATAAAATCCCCAGAAACAACTGCAAAGCCTGTGACAACCAGCTTGCATTTCAGAGGAAGGATGCAGCATGTATTAATGGTTTACTGAAGGGAACTCATCCATCTTCTCAGACAGGAGTCTGTCTTTTGCACTCCTGTCACACCACAAAACACCACATCGTACCATATCTTCACATCTCACAGTCTCTAATGTGTCTGTTCCCTCAGTGTGCCAGGGAGGTGAGAAATGCTATCACCCCATTCTGCTCCTGGGAATCCAAGTCAGGCAACACGTCTGCAGTGCCAAGCAGAGCAGCCTTTGAGTAAACTCCCTCACAGGGATCATCCACACTGCACGGTGTGAGCTCACTGCTGGTTTCTGGACTCAACAGGTGAGGGAAGGCAGCTCACTCCACAGATTGCCTCCAACACCAAGGTGACAGGCTTGGTTTGGTCTGCACTGAACAGTCCTCTGACACTATCCTATCCCTAAGCTTATCCCTGCACGTAGCCTAGGACAAGCATATCTACCAGTTTTGTGTCTGAAAAAACTACAATGCAGGGGCGGCAGTACTCCACACAAACAACAAAAAATAACCCATAAACCTACATAAAAAACCACCTGTCATAGTAATAACCAGGAGTCCACCAGGAGTCCACCACAGGTGGCTGAGAAGGAACCCAAAGTCAAATGGCAAATACTGTAGTCCCCGGCAACCTGTTTGAGAGAGTAGGGGCATCAGGCAGTGTGGTTATGAACTGCACTCCACCACTTGGAGAAAATTAGCTGTACTGTAGCCAAAACCAGCACAAGCTGGTCCCCCTTCTTGCCACCTAGACAGCTGGCCCCAGAGTGCAGCGGTGGGGGGACAGCCTCCCAGTCAAGCTCTCCTTCACTTGGGAGCTGACGTCAAACCAAGGCATGACATTGGCCAAGGAGGCAGCAATCTCTCCTTAGGGATGATGTATGCAACAGAAAAGATGTGATCAAACCCAAGTCGTGCCAGAGGCCTCTGACTGACACCTGGGATTTCTCTACGTCTTCACTATTCGTAGCTTTTCCTTAATATCCATCCGAGAAACAGCCTCCCCCATGCCTGTCAGCTGCTGCACAGGACGTGGTAACTACAGGGCTTCACGAGATGGGAAGGCAGCTCTGCTGACCATTCCTGTGGCTTTCCAAGCCCCCTTCCTGGGTGCACTGCCTGCACTCCCTGTGGCTTTCCAAGCCCCCTTCCTGGGTGCACTGCCTGCACTCCCTGTGGCTTTCCAAGCCCCCTTCCTGGGTGCACTGCCTGCCCACCCACCTGGGGCACCCAACACTCCCTGCCAGCCAGGCGCTGCCAGCTCACAATCTGCCTCTAGAAGGAGGCTGAATTTCATCAAAACCTGTCACACAATCTAATTGCAGAGCTCAGTTATCTTAACTGGCAGGTATACAGCTAATTGTTCACCTGTGGTATGAAATCTCAGGAACAACGAGCTACATAAATAGAGAATTTTTGTATAATGTAAGCAATGTGTGCAGCAGTGTGTCACAATCACTGTCAGTGACTGGTGACAGCTAGAACGTCTCATCTGATAGAGATAAATAAATTCCACATTGCTGAAAGTAACTCATGGATTTATTTGTGTATCACAGCACATAAAATAAAGGACTAGTTAAGGATATTTTCCCCTCTATGTCTTTAGTTTTCACTTAAAAAAGAAGTGTGCAAAGCAATTTACTCATGGAAACTGATAAATTAGTTCCTGTTTCATGTGTGTATTCACCATGAAAGCTATACACCACACACACCATGTAACAGAAAAAGTGAGCTAGAATTCCTGACATCAACAAAACACAACCTCCTGCTAAAATCAGTTATTCTATATGCAAACCTCCCATAACTCTGTTATAAAACTTTTGAGTTCCATAAACTAAATTTTATGGAAACCCCTAGAAGCATATAAAATTTTGATACTGAGATGGTTCTCCACTTTATTTCTGACCACCTAAAGAGAGTGTTGCTTGACAGTGTATTTTGTTTAATTTTATTATTTGATAAGGACTGAGCAAAAATTGTGCCTCTTCACAGGGAAGCTACTTTAAAAATAAGCTTTAAATCGCAAGAGGGTCTGTCTACCCTCTAAGACAAGCAGAAAGACAATTTGTACTTTAAAACAAGTTATGGTCTTAAATAAATGGGTATCTAAATTTAATTACAAAAATTTATTTTTCTTTCTGGTGTGCTCATTCCCTTTTCTCTTGGGGGAAGCTGGGTGAGTTGTTTTTTTTTTTCTTTTTAATTAGAACCTTAATAGATAATCCTTAAAACAACATATAAAGTTTATGGGTGCAAAAAATTTCTATTATATGAACACAGTCTTACTGTACTATATTTTTACTGTATTTTTCCTCTCTCCTGCAACAACCTTTATAGTATAAATTTCCAGTAAAAGAATAAATAAAGAAAAAACTTCCTTTTTAAGCTAAGAATATTGTGCCAATCTTGGTAGAAAAAATACAAGATAATTCTATAGTAAACTGTCTCTAGTTGAAAATTCAGTCATTCTCATTTATCAAAACAAAGCATGAGGTTGAAAGCTTGTGTGAGAGCATCCTGAGAGGTCAAAAAAATAACAATAAAAGCGAGGACTGTAGAACCACAGTCCCTGACAAATAAACAATAAATTTCCTTATTTACATATTTCAGGTGGCACTGATACAGCCTGATACACTGTGGGCTATGTTATACATTTGGATTCCTGCATTCAGGTTTCATTATTAATAAACTAAACTCTGGCTTATATATATGTATGTATTTATTTATATATATAAATATATATATTGCTTTCAAGCAATGGTTTTCATACTCTGCATCACTGTGGGATTAAACACACCAAAGTACATGTTAAAATCTTGACTCCAGTAGTAATCTAAAGCCATCTACACAGCAAGCAGCTCCTGCCACACTATGAGATGTATTGCCCACAGCTTCTATCACAGAACACAGACTCCCTCTGAGTTATGAATTCAGGACTAGCACAGAGCCACCAGCCTGTCTTGCACATGACAAGACACTGCCATTCAGGTGACTGGTGGCTCCTTGACTCCTTGGCTTCCAGAAACTTTGAACCAGCTCCTGTGGCAATGCATGGGGGAGCTTGGATGGAAAAACATGTGTAGGTCTGAACCAGACATGCAAGTGAAACTGAGCAGTGGGTCTCAGTGGAGTAGGCAAACCTCCAATATAGTGCTCTTGAATTCCCTAAAAACAAATTAAAGGAGCATTTTCTGTCTAATTGGACCAGGCAGGAAAGCACAAGAAAAGTAAGACTCAAGTGGTTAAACAGCCCTTAACCGTGCAAATGAAATGATAAAAATAATGGTAGAAATAACATATGAATATTGACATAACGGTTGTGTTTTCAGTATTAACACCTATGATTTTATAACAAAAGTTATGTACATACATGCATACCTATATGCTTGTATATATACATCAGTATTATCTAAAACCCATCAAAATGAACACAAAATTAAAGCTAAAAGATTAATTTTAACACAAGGCATTTGAGATGGCTGGCAAGCCTTATTTACATGTTTCCTGTATTTTTATATATTTGAAGAAACATCAAAGGTTTTTAACAAGAAAATTATATTCTCATAGCCATAAAGTATACCCTTGTGATTGCATTAGAGTGGCTGTGCAATATTAACTTCTTTGCTTGCTGACAGTGGTTTTTGCTATGTTAATTAAATAAGTCTGTGATCTTTATTCATTAAAATTAATGCAATAATATCTATGTTGAAAGTTCACATTGGACTCAATCTGGCAAGCCAAATGAAACAGCTTCACCGGAGTTAGTCTAATATTATTCTTGACAAAACAGAGCTCTGACAGGAGATTCTGTGTGAAATCGGTTTACCCTTGCTTCACTTAATATTCTTCCAAATCAGCGAGCACGAGTATCTTCAGAGCAGACAAAAACGTCTCCTGTTAAACAAACCACGAGTCTCCGGGCGGCAGGTTGCGGCGGGCACGGGGCCCGCTGGCCGGGGCATTCCCGCCGGGATGGGGAAACGCCGCCGGCGCCGCCGCGCAGCGCCGACAGCTGGAACCGGCCCAAGGGATGGCACCGAGCTCGGCTTCTCCAGCCCGGCGACAAGACCCGAAACAAACAGCAAAGCTGTCATGTACGGAACACGAGATCCCCTCACCTCTGGGATTTCCTCCCGGAGAAAGAGGAGCTGGCCTGCTCCGGCTTTCCCTTTGGGAAAGCCGCTCCTGGGCGGGCAGGCGGTACCTGCGATTGTGCAGCAGGTGATGATGGCTCTGCACCGACAGGCAAACGCACTGCAGGAAATACAGAACCTCGCTGCCAGGATTTTAAAATTCCCAAATCTAATTCACTACACGCTGGGACCAACAGCAGCCTTTCCCACAACACCACGGGCACTGGATTAAGACCTGATGAGTAAGAGCAAACAAGAGTTGAAGTTCAGCATCAAAAACAGAAAGCCCCATCACTATTAACATTTTTGTTCTGTTAACCAGGTGGGTTACACCTGAACCCTGGCAGAAAGGAAAACCACAAGCTACCTTTGATTCATGACCATCCATATTTTATATATAATTAATTCAGGCAACAGGGAAAAATGAGAAGATGAATAGTGCAGTAATCTCAAATTAAAAAGACTGATTAGTATTTAGGAAACAGGCAGCTGACCCAGCCACCCCCAGTAGTATGACTCACAATACTATTTTCATATTTGTATTATTTAGCATCTAAAGACCTTAGCTGAGACTCCTGTTCTGCTAAGAACTTGCATTAAGTACCCTGAAAATATCTTCCCTGATTAATTTTCTACTGAGCAGAAAATGTTTTCATTAAAATTATATGTCCAAAATGGCGTCTTTTGGTCCAATCCTCCCCAAATTTAAGTGCTAAATAAATAAAAAATATTAAAAACCCCACCCTCCAACCAACATGGAAATTACTTCTTTACTGGAGGCTGGAAGAATGGAAACACTTTCTATGATTTCCAAGGGCTGGCAAAAAATTTAATTTCCACTCAGGTAGGAAGCTGAAATTGACATTAACTTTTTCTCTAACCCTACTTCAGAGATAATAAAATAGAAATATTAAACAAAGAGTTTATATTATAAATAGATGAAGCACTTAAAAATGCAGGGCAGAATGTGTTTATGTCTTTCAGTGTTTCAAGACAAGAAATTGAAGTATGAACAAATGTAGCAAAGTTTTACAGAGACACAATATTTGGAACTAGTGAAAGGGCCTGATTTCAGACACCAAAGAAATAAAAGACATACGTGCAACATTAGTTGCATTAACTAATATGGAAGTTGTAAGTATTAAGTGATGCTACACATGGACAAAATCAAGAGAAAACAGTAATTAAGGAAGGTCCCTTGTAAGTGAACAGCCATAAGATGTTGAGTGTCTGTCCATTAAGCCATGTGACTGTCCTTTGACAGAATATACATTGTTACATAAATATATTATACATTATTATACATTTATATATAAAGCTGAAGAAGCAAGACAAAGGAGGATAAGTTAAACTAATTAAAGACGGAAAGCTATCTGCATTTTGATTAACCTGAAAATCTTTTAGAAAGAACTAGCTCAGGATGTAGACTAAAATCAATCACTAAAAATATATGCACTGTTAAAAATCTTTCTGAGTTTTCCATTACAGCAACTGAAAGTACCAGAGACAAGGGATGGTGTAACAACCTTTTAAGAAACTAGACATTCGTTTCTGTGAATGAACAAAATATGGGGGTTGCATATCCCTTAATCATGGAAATTAATAAGACTGTTTATACTGTCAATAATACAGTAAGCCTTTACTGGATTCTGTTAAAGTTTAGAAGATTTTCTTTTTGTAATCAATGTTAACCTATTAAACATAAGCAGTATGAGGGTTTCCCCCCGCAGAAAATAACAAAAATTAGGAAATTAGATGATAGAGATGGAAATTGATCCAATATCTACAGAGTTCAGCAGGCCTTGTCCCACTTTCATCACTGTGTATTGGACCAGAACTTTAGTAATGAGGACTTAAACAGCAAAATTAGGCTGTTCAGCCAACATTAATAAAATCTTTATTAAGCAGTACTACAATTGGTGTGTTTGTAAAATGAACAGAGAGCGAAGAAATATAGTCTCAAGAACACAGAGTCTATCTAACAGGACAGCAGACCTCCAAGGGAAGCCAGTAACAAATCCTTTGGAAAAAGCATCCTGTAACACTTCAGAAATCACAGACACAGACATCCACTGATTACACCATAACTGGGGTACACAAGGTGATATCCTTCTAACTATCTGTTACACAGCCTGATAATCTTCTTACTAGTATCTATTACAATGCAACTTTTCAAAACTTTGTTTTTATCAAGCTATTCTACTCTACCAGAGCTTTCTCTTCACTGTATCCTTGTCCATAAGAAACAAAGCATTTGAATGAACTACATAAAGAAGTTCCTTCCTTTACTCATTTTACATTTTCCTCAATTAAATTTTACTGGTCATCAGGAAAAGCATATAAGATAAGCCAAAGTATCTTTCCATAGGCTTCATATTCCCTGCATCACCTGTTCTTCCATATTGTATCTTTTCCTTTTTTCTGACTAAAACAAGACCTTCACCTCTTTCTTCACAGGGCAATCTTTTCACATGTGTCATTTGGACAATGTTCTCAGGTGCATGGTGTGACTCTTGGGGTGCCCTGTGCAGGGCCAAGGAGCTGGACTCAATGATCCTGATGGGTCAATCACATTCTGTGATTCTATGATAACTAAATATAAATGTATGTGCAGAGACAGTGCCAATGAGGCAGCCTGATTTAACCTCAGTGCAAGCACAGCACCTTCAGCTATGGGAACCCCCAAGGAAATGTCTAGGAGAAAGTTCACAGGCCTTGTCTGCTCTGAAAGAGATGTTGAATAACATAAACTCTATATACTGAACATGCAGATCTTATTGACAGATAGGTACACAAACATACATATCTCCATCCTATGCACAACTTGCTGAAAAGGAAATGCCATGCATTTACAGTTATGTTATTCTAAAATGAGCTAAAGAGTTGGGAGGGGAGGGGGAGGAAAATAAAGTTTTAATGTGGGAAGAGACGGAAAGCTTTAAAGGAAAGTCGAAGATGCAGAATGCCAAGGTGCTGTGTGGTAACAGCTGTGCTCTGCTGCCATCCTGAAATTCTGTGCACTGAGCAGCAACCTGACAGACACAGGGCTAAAACTGCTGCCAGGGATCAGTGCCACACAAAAGCATCCTGGCCAAACACATTCCTCTGCAGACATTGTGGCTCTATCCCAAGGTTTTCATCATACCAACAGATCCTCTTGGTGTAGGAATTATCCCTGAGGCATATGATCTGAGCTCAGAATCAAATCCAGTAAAGGTGCACTGTCAAATGGATGTAGGCAGGCACAAATGTACATGCAGGTCCCTTACACCATTCAGGCACAGCAATTCTCAGTCAGAGGGAAATGGTCAGGGAACTCAGACAGGCCAGAACTGGTTAAGCCCACTCCTAACTAGCAGCAGAAGCCTTTCCATGCATATGACAGTGGATGCACATTACTATGACTTCATTTTCCCTGAAACAGTCTAAACTTTTGGTTGGGATTGAGAAGAAATTGCTCCTGACACTCCAAGCACACATTACTAAATGAACTTAACAGGGGAAACAGATATTGAGGCTTTACACAGCAGTTGCGCTACCTTGATGTCAGTCTTGCAAGAGCATTGTGAGATCCTTGGTGGAAATTCAAAGGTTTGTACTTTGTCAGAGCAAAGTCTGATTTCTGCAAATTATCAGTCTTTTCTAAAATTATTGGCCTTTTCAGTCTTTTCACCTAACAGAAAACATTCTTTCTCTCATGTTCCTGACATTAATTTATTATTTTAATTATTTTATGGAGAAGGACCTCAAGTTACCTCAACTGAGAGATCACCATCTCATTGCATGACTGGAAACAGGCATGAAAACAAAAAGCTGATGGCCCGTGCACTGAAGATTTTGAGGATTTAAAAAAAAAAAAAAAAAAAAACACTGGGAGTTGGGAACTGCAACAACAACTTTAAGCATCTAGGAACATCTAGTAAAGAACAGAAAGAACAGACAAGAGGAATACAGAAATATTCCAGCTCAGAATATATAATTCAGAATCTCAGAATCATCCAATATATTCCATCTCAGAAGACAGAGAAGATACTTCACCATTGTCCCCCTTTTAACCCACTCTGCAGTCTCCATCTTCTTCCTCTTTCACAATGCCCTATTCACTGTGGGCAGCTGTGAAGGACCAGAGAACAGAAAACTTGCTGACACCCACCACCACCCCTTGTCTGCCTGTTGATTGTATAGATTTGTATCAATGGTATTGGTCTTCCCAACACATGAATTAGGTTTCTGTGTTTCTTTTCATAAGCTACACTGAGCATTTCCTAAATTATTCCCAGAAGTAAAAAATAAAATGGAAACAATATCTACTGCATTGGCAAAAATCTAAATGTTTTCATGTTCTCACTTTTTCCTACTTCATTATCAATTTAAAGGTCTTTGTGAGGAAATGCTGCAGATGATGCTATGACTATTTAAGGATTATTGTTATATCTGTGTGCTGTTCCTATAAACATGAAACTTTAAAGCACATAAAGCATTAAGACTGACACCTTTGGTTCATTTGTTCAGACCGAGTTACTGAGGCATAAATAGTGAAATGACTCAGGAGTGCCTATAATACACAGGTACAGTGAGACCTAGAAAAACAGAGTACTCAGTATTAAAACAGAGACCCAGCACTACCTGATTTCCTTGCCCTGGTCTTACAGAGCTTTGACAAATGACACAGGATTTTCCCCTTCTGCAGGATGGAGTTCCATATGTGACTACCTCAGGGGAATATGCAAAGCTGGTATATTAACATTCAAAACCCGCAAATTTTCATCTTCATTATTCTCTCCTTCCTCACCAGCCCCCAAAAGTTTTCAACTAAATGCAAATTAATTTTAAGCTGCCTCAAAAAGAATTAGTTGCTGGATTCCATCTGGGTTTTTTTAGTAGTATGAAAACTATATGAAAGTGCATTAAAAAATGATATGTTAAATGATCCCTCCTGAGTCACTAAGTCACTGAAGTCCGTCACTTCATATTTAATTACATTTTAAAATAATAAAAGAATATACTTGAATTGATAGAGAATAATGGCTGCTTTGGTGCTGCTGCAGACATTCAAATAAACAAGCACATGGATTGTGCTGATGACCTGACAGGCCACGACTGTATCCTAAAACAGCCATTATGGTCTCTACTGTGAATTCTTCTTATTTCATGGACCCCTGACACAATGGATGGAAATGGGATAGAGGCTTATAATAGAAATGCTGACACAACCATACCTATAGCTGTGCAAATGATGCTTCTATAATTAAACTTTACAACTTCAGCACCACTAGATAAGTTGCTAGTTTTTAATCATATTAATCAGAGCCTCATGTTTCAATTGCCATATATTATCATGCAGTGTGAACTATAAAAATAAAAAGATTCCCAGCTGCTAAATATCAAAGCTGTTATGAAACACAGAAGTATATCCAAACACTTCTCTGTAAGTGCAAATAGACTGAAGGAAAACCATTTTTTTGGGGGGGGTGGTTTTTCCTAATACATGGGTTCAACATAATGGCCACAGAAAGTACTCAGAATACATTACAAGAATATCACTGAATAGTAAAAAAGTTTCATTAAGATCTGCCCTGTTTCAAATTTTCCTATCAGCACTAAAACAAGTCTACTGTTTTCTATGACAATGACAGTCAGAAGCCTGCTCTTTCAGAGGAAGGCACTGAGATTATTCTTCATGCACTGCTGTGTTCTTTAAATGCCAGCTCTCCAGCAATAGCGAGGAGTGGGTTGCCAAACTCTCACTGCTTGCAGTGGTCTGAGATTTGGAGCCTGGGAATGTTTTATGTAAATATTTCTCTTCACATTTTCTCTTCATTTGTCCGAGTGATTTACAGCTTTACTTCAGCAAGGAAAGTTTCTTCTCGAAAAAGCTACATTTGGTGCAAACTGAAGAGATACTGCACGGGAGCTGAAACCCTCTATTTTTACCAAGTGAGCATAACAATAAAATTAATCCATAAGTAAAACTTGGTTGCTTACCATTCTCTATTGTCCTGAATTTGCAAATCCTTGCATACTGCATGCCAGTTTACATGTATCATGTGATAAATTCCCACACTGCCAGTGCCTACTCCTCTACAGCACCAGTTTCATAACACCTCTGGAGGCAACTGTGCTTTCCTGTAAGATGGGTGGTACAGGTATGTAGCCTGTGTGTCACAAGGGGTCCTGTAAGGAATCGATGGCAAGAGCACGCCTGTAATTTTGTGTGGCAGAGAGTATGCAATGGACATTTCTGAAAATTTTAAGAGCTGTAGCAATGCATGGAGTTGCCATAGTGTTATTCTGACCCCTGAAGGATGGAAACAGAGTTAACTTCATATCCTTTTTTTTTTCCAATTTACTCAGTGTACTCTATGAATGTCAAACTCTAAACTGCATTAGCAGGATTTTTTAGTGCTTGCCCAGACCGATCCTCCAGAAATATGAATACAGTCATGAACTAATGGTGAATCAACTTTAAAATACTGATGTTTTCAGGGAAGCAGGAAAAAAATGATTTTTCAGGCTGCTGTAGGGTAAAATTACTGTGAGTTTGATAGTGCATTAAATCTAGTAGGCATGTGAAGATCATGTTTATCAAGAGATGTAAAACCCACTCGGCCCTCACCTCTTCTTAACTGAAAAGTATTTTAGTGACATTTTGCTAGAATGAATTCAGAGTGAAGTGGGGAAGGACACAGGTCACTGACGATAAGATCACTCATTTCAGCTGAGTAAAGATTTCATCAGGCTTACATTTTTCAGAAAATGCATGTGTTAGAGGTATGGGCCCTCAGCAGTGCCTTTGTGAGCTTATCTATCTTCGAGGAGTGCTCTTCTCCCTCCTCCCCCTGAACAGATAGGAAAAGTGATTCTGGATTCTAAAAGGGGCATTTAGACATATCCTGATACTGCTATCTTTAAGGACAATTTGCTAAAAAAGTGTGAGTTAAACCAATGGGACTCCTGTTACACCTTTGCTCTTCATCCACTCACTTCTAAGATGCTTGAAATGCGTTAAAGAACCACATTTTCAGTTCTGTAAATGTAACAGGTGTATGAAGCTGTTGTATCTGACAATACTTTTTTTTTTTTTCCTCACGTCGGTCACGCTGTACTGTAACACACTGAAGCAGTACCCTGCCGAAGCTGCGAGCAGTCACTGCTCACACCGGCAGAGACACGCTGTCCGCGCTGGGCGCCGCACACAGCGGGAGAAGCGGCACCAGCTCTGCCGGGAGCACTGGGAGAGGTCAGCACAACGCCGCGCTTGGAGGCAGGCGACGGCGAGGGGAGAGGAGGAGGATCAGTTTTAATTTCGGGTTTGTTCCTCCTCCGCTCAGCTGTTGCCATGCACCCAAGTCCCAGGTTGCGGCGTGACCTTGCGAAGGAGCGCGCTGCTCAATGGGACCATTGTGCAGCCTCGCCGGGGCTCCCCGGGAGCCTCTCCCCGGGTGTGGCTGAACCAGCGCCTCGGCAGCCGCCCCCTCCTCCTCCTCTTCCTCCGTGAACTCCCCGTCCCGGGGAAACTCCGCCAGCAGCACGGTGATGCAAAAGGCAGCCTGCAAGAGGCAAACCCCTCGTCAGGAGCTGAGCAAGGATCTTCCCTCCTCTGCCCAGGTCTCCATCCCTCGCTGCCGGGAGCGCTACAAAGTTAAGCCAAGTGATCGATACGCTATTAGGAGCATATTATTCCACTATCGGCGACTGATGCCACTGATGTAATCAAGTTACATAATCGCCGTCTTTGCACAAATACATCCATCTTCCTACAGACAGATCTGCATATCTTCTTCCATCCATTATGCATGAACTCGCCAGCAGTACATAAGGGTACATATTTTCGCACACACTATGTAACTTTAGCATTGCAGTGCATTGCACTGCACAACGTCATCACTATCGATTCTCTCAACCTTCCCCCATTCCTTCTTATCAGAACTGATTTTGCAGAGAGAGATTACCAATCTGCATTGCTCGGATCCCTTTAAATCTTTAAAGGCTGAAGTGCTTCCCTCACTCGCTTCTGTTCTTAAGGAGATGATCTTTCCTTTTTCTCTCTTCTCGCTTCACACCACAAGTAACAGGAATGAATTCCCACACAGTCCCTCAGCCAGATGCATGTATGTATGAAATACCGAAGATAGCATCTCTGTTTGCACATCTTCCAACTCCCATACACGTGGTCCGAGGTTTCAGTAGGTAAGTTATCGGGTAAAAAAGATATTTTGTAAGAGCAGCTGGATGAGATATTTTCAGGCTAGGGACATTTATGGTATTTCTCTACTATGAAGCTGAGGGGATCTTGTCCTTACCGCCCCTCAGTTTATAATTTCCTTACAAGATTTACAGGAACAGTTGTAATCCCAAATTACCAATGGCATTTAACCCCTTTAGCACCAGTGCACTGTCAACGATCAATAAGGATCACCACCTTGAAGTTTAACAACTTGAAAAGCAGATTTTCTCTACCTCCATTGCAGCTATGAAATGCAGCAGAACGCTGCACAGAGTTGGAAACCTCTATTCAACCAGAGGATGGGATCCGACCTCATGTTAATTAGATTCCATCACAGAGGGCTTCTTTGCTGTCACATACCCTTTCAGTCAAACATATTACAACCAGGGAAATAAAAAATAACAAGAGGGAAAATTGGACTCCTTGCTCTTACAGCACTCCCCCAAATCCAGAGGATGCACGAATACAGAGGGAAGAGATTTTTTTTTTTTTTAATTTATCGCAAAAAGCACTCACCAGAAGACCTACTGCAGTTATTCCACTCAACTGCCAATAGCGGCTGGAGCCCCTCGCATCAGGGTAATGCAGCAATCCCGAAAGTGCCCATTTCAGTCACCCGCCACCAAGTTTAACAATGCCGGGCTTTTGCCTGGATAAAATGACCTTACCCACAGGAGTCTCCCGAAATATTCCTCCGGAGCGATCAGTCAGCGAGGCGAGTGCCGGTCACCACACTGCGCACTCGGCCGGAGAAGCCCCGTGTTTACTCCTGGGGCTCAGCTGGCCAGGAGTGCCGCGGACGCGGCGCCCATCCATCCACCGCTGCCAGCTCCGCCGCGGGCGC
>VYXD01003419.1:980729-995944 GCA_013397195.1 Hylia prasina | reverse complement strand
TCCGCAGCGCTGGGGCCGCTCCGCGCCGCGCCTGCCGGGACAGCGGCGGCGGCGCGGCCGGGAGGGGAGCGCGCAACACGCGCGGGGGTCAGCCTGCTTCGCTTCACCTCTTGTCCTTTGTTTTATTTCCCCCCACCTTCCCCTCCGGTTTCCCAAGCGAAGTGTTTTAGGAGAGATGATACATTATCTATTCTTGGATTTTTATAAGGCAAACTGTGGGCCTCGCTGTTGCCATGGGATCTTCTTTGTGCGAACTCTCTGAACTGTGTGGGAACAGTTTTATTTCCTTCCCTTCAGATTTTTGTCTTTATTTTTTTTCCCTCCTCTTCTGTAACTCTTTTGAAGATATGTATCAAAATGTAACTGCATTATTGCCAATTAAGATTAACAGCAGCTGCAAGGTGCATCTAATTAGGAATGTTAATTACCTCATGAAATAAATAGTCATTTGCAGATGTTTATTATACTAAACAAATGTTCTGTAAAACATAACTCAAATTCTGACACTCCCCTCAATACATTTGTTCCCGTTCCTGCGCAAAGAGGTAGGGGAGTAGGCACCCCTTCTTCCAGTGCATTTACCCTCCAGGTGCACACACACAGAGGGAAGAGATGGAGTTGCCTGTGCATAGGTACAGGGTTGGATCAGAGGTATTTTGAACTCTTACAACCCATTGTATGGGGTGGGGGTGTGTAGGAGCAGGAAATAGCTGAGCAATGTGAGATAAATGTGTACAGTTACGGATCTGTTTATATCTTTGTAAATAACACTCTCCAAAGCGAGGACAAAGAGAAAGGCAACATTCACGTACCTCTTAATCCATCCTGGCTTCTTGTTGGGCCATAGAAAGGAATCCAGACTGCTACAGTTATTAAACCCCCAATATCTTAAAAGAGAAGGAAGAAAAGAAAAAGCAGCCTGCGGCAGAATGAGATTTTATTGCAGAACGTGATAAAGGGTTATCAATAGGCAGATAACATGCCATGCAGAGTCAGTGGGCTGCAGGAGGGGTGGGAGCTGTTGCAGAATTTGTGGAACTTGCTCACACCCCACCCCACCTCGCCTTATAACAGAATGGCATTCTTCATGTCAGATAAAAAAATAGATGAAACTAGAAATGAGTACAGCAACCAGTAGTCAAAATCCAATGTTAAAACAAAAGAATTAATGTGACTAGTTAAACCAGGCATTCAGATACTACTATGGTGAGTGATCCATATGTGTGGGCAGGTAAAAGAGACATGAAAAACTTTATGGGATTCTCTTTGAGGATCAGTATAGGGCATTTTATATTAGCTAAATGACTCATACCATATACTTTAGAGAGCAGGTTTGGGTGCTTGATTTAGAAGCCCAGGCATCCTAGCTGTTTGACAGAGTGAGAGGGAAAGACAGAGGGGTTCCCAACTTTGATTCTCACCATTATCCTTTGGGAGAGCTGCTTTCTCACCATGGAGATGTGACAACTCCCATCACAGGCACTTCCATTATGGGAATTCCAAGAGCCTTCCTTGTGCCTTGACAGAGTGACAGATGCTTGAGGCTGCTCATAGTCTGTGAAGGGCAGAGTAGGAAGGAGGTGCTTGGGGCTAACCCTAACCATTTGCCTTCAGTTCCTGATGCTCTACAGATTTCTCTTCCACTGATAGCCAAGTCATTTAATGTCTCCGTCCTTTTGTTCCTTCCCTATATAATGTGAATTAACACAGTTCTTATTCATAAGGGTACAGTGAAGATAAAAAGGCATTAGTGTTTGTTAGGTGTTCTTACAGAGTGGTCATGGGAGCTACATAAGTTCCCAGAGAGGCTGATTAATTGTCTGGCAAAAGAAACGGAAAATGAAAAAGGGTGGAAGCCAAAAGCTGTGAACAAAATACAATGGAATTGCTAAAATGGCTGAAGCCAGACTAATAACACAGAAAAGCTGTAGACCATTCACACGTGCAGAATACAAACCACCTGTGTTCTTGAGTTAAATTTATCCCAGGGTTAAAGAAACTAGATTCAGTTCATTTCTCAGTTACTGAATTGCTATGAATAGCAATGCAGTTGTATGGACACAAGCATAAGAGATTTTAAATTTAATTTTTTTCTCCGCCACATACCTAATCTCTAATTGGTTTCATCCTCCCCTTAATAAGTATGGTTTTTATAATATAGAAGGGGTTCCCCTTTGTAATCATCATGACTTGTGTTTTCAAGATATTTCACCAAAGAGAAAAGCATAATCTTGTCTGTTTTGTAAACATAGTTTTAATTCCATAGCATTCGGTGCGTGCTGACGTGTTTAATATGAATGAGTACTGTATCTTGTACCTGAACCATTTTTGTGATCTTGATGCCTTGCGTCCCTTGAGAAAAAGAGGAGGCACAAACCACATCCTCATATATACCTCAGTGTGTGTCTTTAAAAGGATCATCACATTTAATGTGTGTTAAGGAAAGGGAAATAGTGCAATCAAATGAAGCTGCCTTTTCTAAAAGCAATACATATCTGAAATGAAAGGGCTGACAGAGTATATGGGCCTGAAGAAGGTTACCATCATGCAGAATGCTCTTGATTAGTAAATCCAATCTGCTTGAATGGGTACTGACCAAGAGCTGATACCCTCCCTTAGCTGCCAGGGGTTCTACAAAACTTCATGGCCTCATGCTTACTATGCCAGAAAATCTGTCCAGAGGGTCCAAAGGTCTTGATTTCTTGCTACCTGCCTGTGGATTTTAGGTAGGAAACATTGTTTCCATTTCTGTATTTAATTTCCACTTTTTAGCAAGTGCAGTGAGAGAAAAAGAGTAACACAAAACACCAGCACTTGCACATTCTCTTGCTGAGTGTGCATATACAATAGAACTATGATATTATATGAATCTGACAGCATGGAAAACAAGCATAGATTTTTAGATTTAAAAAGTAATGAAATCAGAATTTCCAAAATATGCCTTCGCTCCCCCACTAAATACACCAAACAAAACCCCTGCTCATGAAAAAATCTACATCTGAACCCTTTGTTCCTGGAAACTGCATTCTCAATCTAATTACTAAACAGTTTCAGTAAAGAAAAAAGGTCAGCATTTCGTCTAGCTGTTTTCTTTTCCCCTTTTCAAAACACAGTTGCATTGATCTTATTAGAAACAGGTTCCCTTTTTGTCCACTTCTGGCAGACTAAGTAGCCTTCAATGCTTCAGAGAAGCAAAGTAAAACCTGAAATCTGCTATGTGATTGACTTCTTAGTTCTTGAGTTCTTGTGTATTTTATATTTTTAAAATTTTGTAATTTTATTTTATGTATAATTACATTTTATTTGTTGAGTGTTTTATATATTGAACCTTACAGATTGCATCCTTTTCAAAAGTTTAGGCAAGAGTGTTCAAGAAAGAAGATATTTTAGAATGAACAGTCCCTAATTCTGTGTCATGTGAAAATTTCGAAAACAATTTCCTGTCCAGAGGAGCCTGACTCTAACGAGTACATGCCTAGTCAGGGAATAATACTCCTCTCATAATGAAGAGATTTAATCACAAAAATTCTTGTTTATGGTTTTAATTGCAATTATGTTTTTCTTCTCCTGAACCACTGTTGGATTTGCATGACCAGATGTTGGTAGCAGGGGACAGAGCTACAGGGGTGGCTTGTGTGAGAAGCTGCTGGAAGCTTCCTCCATGTCCAGCAGAGCCAATGCCAGCCAGCTCCAGGATGGACCCACTGCTGGCCAAGGCTGGGCCCATCAGGAATGGTGGGAACACCTCTGTCATAACATATTTGAGAAGAAGAAAAATAATAATAAAAAAATACTGTGCAGTTGTAATCACAGCCAGAGAAGAGCAGGGTGAGAACATGTGAGAGGAACAGCTCTGCAGAGACCAAGGTCCGTGGAGGGGACCAATAGAGAGGCTTTGGTGGGTGGGTGGCATCCAGACAGTGTCAACCCACCACAAGCACACACACCTTTCCATAAGTACGAGTGTGCTGTACTCACTGCTGAGCTGTGTTGTCCCAAATGCTGCAGTTGTACTGTGATTTTCTTGTTGGTGTTGATTTTCTTTTGTGTGACCAATTCAGCAGCTTTGTGCAGAATGTGTCAGACAGCTCAGGCTCTCTGGTACTCAGCTCTGCCAGGGCCTCACTGCTGAGACAAACTTTCTGTGTCAGGTACTCATCAGCTGTGGGTGGCCTGAGCAAAGCATTGCAGAACCTATGGATGAAAAGTGGCATTGCATAAAAGCTAAATATCTTGTTACTACTTTAACACATACATTTCATTGTAAAAAACCAGAATTTACATATATATGTATATACATATACATATGTGTGTATATATATATATATTAGCTTTGTTGTCCAACTTACTGGTTTAACCTAATTTAGCAAAGGATAATGTCAAGGTAATTAAATGTTCATGTCTTGCCCCTTTTTAATTTTGAAGAATAAATGGTTACTTGCTGTTCCCCTAGTCTTTCATTAGAGTATCTCAAACGAAGATAATACCCATCCATAAGCTTCTTAGAACATATACCTCATCTATTTAATTAAACAGTACTCTATCACAAGATGAGAAAACTAAAACAATGGGGTGTATTCATGCATTAAAAAAATTCTGTATGTTTCAGTTCAGAGTTACTTTATTTTTTTCCCCCAAGGAACTAACAGAAGGCAGCAATAAGGGATTATTTTCCTTTGCAGGTCTGTTTAGTTTTAAAGTGTTCAGCAATATAAATCTCATCCAATTCCTGTAGAGTCTATAGAAAGACTCCTATTGCTTCAGTAAATGTTGCAGCAGTCTTGCACTACTGTTGTCTAACCAAAGATCATAAATTGGAGATTTTTAATACAAGCATTATTTGGAAAAAAAGTTGAATAAGAACTAGTGACCCAAGTTATCAGAGTAACTCTTCAGCCAGTGATGTGTCCCAGCAGTGGCCAGGGCTGGATGGCTGCAGATGAAAAAGGCAGGGCTGGTGACAGCCAAAAGCAATTCTCATGTAATGTCCCTCCCAACTTCTGACAGCTGCCAGTACAGGGATTTTCACTTTTCATCTTGAGAAAATGCTAGTCATGAATGTGAAAAGTGTTAACAATTAAGAGACAAATTGATCTGAGAAAAACCACAAACAACCCAACTCTCAAGCCCTAAATGAAAAAGCAAGGCCACAAGCAAAGCAGTTTTGAGTCATCCAGCTGCTTTGTGAAAAACTGTCTATTATTTTTTTTTATTATAAAAATTACCAGAAGGTGGAAAATGTGCCAGAAAAGCAGCTCCCATGGGCTGCTGCCCCCTCCCTGCTGTGCTGCTCCCCTGCCCAGTGCACTGCCCAGCACCTCCTTCCCAGCCCACTCCAGCCACTGAACCCTCTGTTGCTGAAAGCTTTTCTCAGCAGGAATAGGATATTTCCATGGCCTGTGGGCAAGCTGTGGCTGGCAGTGGCAGGGTCAGGGGTTAGGGACCTTCCCCAGCAGCCCTGTCCAACCCATCCATGTGGATATTATGCACAATTTAATAAATACTGTTTCTCTGCACTCCTGGAGGTCTGTCAGCACCTGCTCATTCTCTCTCTGAGACGAGGTATCAGTCCTGTTTACATGAATGGGGTGTATGTGGTCAGCATGTCATGGATGGGTGCATAATACAAATTTTCCTTTGACTGCAGAGTCATCTGTTGAGGCATTGACTCTCTCGCCATGGAAATTACTTCTGCAGCCTTGGTGCAGGTTGACCAACCAAAATGTGGACACATGCAGGCCAGGGGGGCAATGGGACTGCCAGGAGCAGTAAGGTGCCCACTGAGATGCAGCTCCGGACGAGCAAGTTCCCAAAGAGCTATGGGTACTTTCATCCTGATGTACATGAAGTACTAAACTTTCAAAGAGCGTGACTAATAAAAACGAAATCAAATCCAGCCTGTGTAGATGTAAACCACTTTGGCAGGAACAGACTAGAGTTTAACTAGTTTAACGTTCCTGAGTAAAAATATCCTTTGGAAAGTTATGAAGCAGAATAAGAGATTGCTAAAATCAAAGATGTGTGAATTTTCTACCTCACAGAGCTCACAGATCAATTACATATAAAGCTATACATGTCAAAATTAATTAACCTAAGAAATGTTTATTATTCAGTGTTGTTGATTTTCTGCCTCCCCACTTTTAACACACATGTGCACGTAGCAAGGAACTTGATTTTGTGCTTACCAATGCATCAACTTGGCAGCTGCAAAGGTTTGTCCCAGTTATTAATATAAGTGATTGGAGTCATCTGCAGTCAGTATTTTTTGTAACTTCGTTTTGCTATTTGGATGCCGTGGTGAGATCTAGACCTCTACATATAGACCTGGGCTGCACATGTGGGAATAACTTACTGAGGGCAGGCAGGGACAACACGTGCAGTGGAAAGGGAGAGGGGAAAAAAAATCACCATCTTTATGACATGTATGGCAGGTCTTGATTGCAAAACCTGGGTGAGAAGAATGCATCAGTACAGGTGAGCTATGGCCCCCCTATCTAAGGTGGGGACAATGACTGTAAAGGAGATTAGAAAGATTATGAAGGCAAGAAAAAAAATAAAAAATGATGGTGATGCAAAACCTCAGCTTGGGTGTTATGCTGGAACATGGTGATTAAAGTTTAGGACATAATAAACAGTTGCTCTTTGGAACAACTAAGTGAAGAACTGACAAGAAGAGAACCAGCTCTTTACTTTTTAACAGTGTAAAAGACCCAGTTCAAGAGCCAATTAAAGTCTCACTGTGCAATAATCTTTGTGAAGTATGCAAATTCCTAAAGCAAATCTTACCAGGTCCCTCCAAATAGATATCAAAACAATCTCACCTTCTCTTACTGAAATATTGTTTTACTGTAAAGAGGGGCAATACGTAAATATAATGGAAGTTAGTTGAAATGAGCTTAAAAAAGATAGACTCCAAATGGTAAAATATTAGTTGGTGCAAAGGATGTTGTTCAAAGACATCATGTTACAGGCTGGGTGAAAGAACTTATCAGATCCTTACAAAAGGGCTGCCTTGATCCTGACAAACAGTAAAGGGTCTTTTAGAGATGAAAAAAACCCCCTTCTTTCCAACATGAAAATCACAGCCAAATAATTGGAAACTATATAGTAAATTAAATGTAAAGCTAGAGCAACTCAGCCCTGACAAAAATGTTGAGAATCAACACACTAACAGCATATTACAGAGAGAAAAAATATTTTCAAACTCATTAGGAGATGAAGTTTGCCATCATCAGTAACAGCAGATGATTCAGTAGCATGAGAATTAGCAAAAAAAACCCCAGTCAATAGAGCAGTAACAAGTTGAAAAATAGTTGATTTATAGATATTGTTCTAGTACATATGAGATGTTTTAGCATCTAAGGGTGTTGAAACAATTATTGCTACCATAGTTTAAAGTATTTTTGGTTTCACAAAAATCTTGTAGTACTCACAACAGAAACTATCAATATCACTATCAAAGTTTCTCAAAAATGTCAGATTAATATTAAACTATTTCCAACAATCAATCAAAACATCAAGAATGAAAAGAAAATGAAATGAAAACAAAGAAATGAAAACAAAACAAGAAATTAAAACAAAACAAGAAATGAAAACAAAACTGAAAAGAAACATTATACCACAGTAAAAATCCATAGTGAACTTTTTTCTGGAATATGACACATGATTGGGTCACCTTGTCTCAAAACTAAGTCTTAATTGGTAGCTAGCATAAAGGAAGGTAACTAGCATAAAGGAGAGTAACTAGCAAGGCAATAGTAAAATAGAACATGTTTGCTCAGAGAAATGGAGGATGACTGAACAGAGTAGGTCTGTTTGGTTTGCAAAAGATGACACAAAGAGAAATATGTGAGATCTGTAAAGTTACAGTGTAAGGACCAATGTTTTCAGTACGGAAGAATGAGGAGGCAGCCAGTGAAATTCTGCTATGACATTTTCAAAACAGATGCATAACAAATAAGTAAATTGCATAATTCATTCATTGCCTCAGGACATGTTGAAGGCCAAAGTATAAATCAGTTATGAAAGATTAAGTACATTCTTGTTGGAGAGACCTCTCCTTTGTATTAAACAATAATCTGACTGTAACTTCCCAGCCAGAAAATGCCTAAACTGTGTGCAGCCAAGGCAGAAGGACACACCAGAGGAAGACAGTCTGCTTCACTTGTTGCTTTCACCCTTTGCCTAGGTTTCTTTTACCAGTCATTCTTAGAGATGACACACTGGGCTAGCTGGGTCTTTGCGCTGAATCTCCATGGGTATTTTGTTGGGTTTTTTTTCTTTTATGGTATAAGGAACTTGGAAGTTCTGCATTATTGAAAGAGTTAATGGATATTATGTATGTTAAATGCAACACAGAATCTGGAAACAAATGACAAGGAATGTCACTTGCCTGGGTTACTGTACAGAAATTTTATTTGCTATTGGTGTTTACGTCTACACAAAAAAGGAATAAAAAACTGCTACCAGGTAAGAATTCCTTAATTTATTCAATGCTCATGTTACAGGTATAAGTAAGCAGACATTATGAATGCAATAGGAAAAAAGATGAGACATCCTGAAAAAGCAGGAAATTCAGGCTCAATTTCACTTCTGCCTGTGAGGCTCTGTTAATAAAGATATTGAGCCATATTAATAATACCACTCCTTTCAAAATAGTACAACCTGCCTCACTTTTACATACTTTATTTTTTTAAAATCAATTTATTTATGGTTTACAACCTGTAACCTTACTAGTAGAGCTTCTAGTATTCGAGGAAGGTTAAAAAAATCTGCTCATAGGACAGAAAACCTTCCTAACATCCCCTCATATCTGGAGTGACTGAAAAATGTGTTTGTGGGTGACGGCAGCATGGTGGGATCTTCGTATTATTGGCAGCAAAGGGGTTAAAGGAAATGAGTTTTATTATGGCTGTGGAGGGGTTGTGTTTCTATCTGGATCTTTCTTCAAGTCTATACAGGACCAAGAGAGCCTTGGTAGGAGAGTGTTGTACCCTCCTGAAATGCTGTGTAGCTACAGGGAAACTTTACAGCACAAACAAATGTGAGGCCTCACACAGCTCCGTAGGAGTGGCACTTTTCCTGATGTGGATCTGTAACCAATTCTGTCAAACTTCTGTTATCCATAGTGTGAAATTCAAATTTCCCACGTCCAGCATTTTCATCATCTGGCTTTATTTTTTACACCAAATATTCCCTTGAAATAAACAGCAGAAGTAAATGCTACAACATTAGCTGATTGTTACAGAAGGTCTGTGACAGCACAGAAAGCAAGCTGCACACAATGAAAAATGAAGGATCAGCAATTACTAACATTTAAAAGAAATTTATATTCTTTTAGTCTGTATAACTTTGTTCAAGGGACCTGGAAAAATGTAACTTCCATTTCAATGTGTAATTTTGATCTTAAAATGGCAATTTTTTTCAAAGGCAGGATTCTTCTAACAGGACAACAGGCTGTTGTTCCTTATGAGCTCAAGAGTGACGGTGTAGCATTTCCTGAAAGAGGAGAGACAACTGTCCAAGCAAAGGAGAAAGTTTTGTTTTCAGTGGTGAAGAGAGACGAATCAGAATAAGAAAAAAGAATGAAGGCAGAGGATAGTGGCGAGGTCTGAAATGAAGCAATGTGATCTGAATGCTGATGAAGAGGCATTGACAAGATGAAAGATCTCTCTCTGTCGTGCTCTCGCTCTCTCATTTCCAGTGTGTAAAATCTGTCCTGTTGACACACTCCTGCACTCTTTTTATATCACAAAACTGGAACAAACAGGATTCACAATCAGTAGTGGTGACATAGACCCTGTGAAATATATTTCAGTGCATAAATCATACAGCACAGCACCTGCTACCCATTGCCCCCACATTTTTAGACCCTTCAGTCCATGTACCTGGACTTTATCAAGGTTTGAGGATGCTTCTCTGAGTAATGTAGGCTGATTACAAATACAGGAGGTCCATGAGGTACTCACAATTCACTCCCACTCCCCTATATTTAACAGTATAGTTACACATTCAGGTATTTTTCACATAGTTCTGTGTTGGATGTCAGTACTCACAGGAAATCCTGTTTTTCAAAACAAAACAACAAAACAAACAGACATTTTATGTTTGAAAATAGAAGTTTGCCAAACTTTAAAAATAAAAAAACCCTCCATTTTTAGTAGATACATTGAGGTCAGCTTAAGTTCTTGCTTCAACACGTGCATTGGGGAAAGTGTCACTCTGCAGCCGCTGGTTTCGATGGCAGTTCCTTTCAAAGAATCAGAGTCTTCAAATCTGCTTTCAAAGAATCAGTGGTTGCTGAGTGCTCAGAACAGCGTGCATTCTCCCAGAAAATACTTTTTCACAGTGTAGAACAGCCTATAGTGGCAGATCTCAGTATGTGTATAACATGGACCAAAATGTGTTGTCATATTGTGAAGTATGCAATAGAAAGACAACAAAATTGTGCGCTGAGATTAAAAAAAAAAAAAAATAAAAATTTCTAAATTTTATGTTGTATCTGAGGTCATACTGGCTTTATTGTCCTTCTGTATAACGACTTTTTCAAACCAGTGTATAAGAAGCTTTTTAGTTTTTCCCTCTCTATAGAACAGCTGTAGGGAAATTGTGATTTCACTGGGATAAGTGAAAAAAATCAAGGAAGCCAAGGTCCTTTTTACTCTTTAGTAAAAGGCTTGTTCACTTTTGTAGCTAATTTGCCTAAGACGAGTAAAATTAAATTATACATTTATCTGCATTATATATAGGAGTCATGAAGTTTAGTCAGTTAATACTTATGTAGCTCTTCATAAAGGTAAAGTACATTTTATTATTGTTGACTATTTAACAGCAAGTAGAATGCAGAACAGTTTCATTAGAATTTTTTAAAGGCACTTCTGGAAGGCTTCCCCGAAATTCAGTAGGTCTTGAATCCACTGTGATTTACTGAGATACTTGAATCAAAGCAGGTTTGTTACCTTGATGTATATCTGTGTGTATACTGTTATTTCACCACTAAAAAAAAAGGTTGCTTAAATTTGCCTATGTGCAGTTAAAGAAAATAAATTTGACTGCAGAGGATGCAAAATTGCTTGGACATCTCAAACAAAATCGTTAGCTGGTAGGCAGTTGCCTGGAACATCAGGCTTGTGGGTACTATAAAATGGCTGTAACTTTGCTCCCTGCTTTGCTGTGTTACAGCCTCTGAAATCCAGGTTTGCTGCTGAGAGTGACCATGTGGTAATATGGATTTGTGGAAATGCATTGAATCTGGACTCCTCATCTTTTGAGGAATAAAATTCAAAATTAGGTATTTCCTCTAGATTTGCTCTACAGGAAATGATAACTGCCCAGCCTCACCTTCATCTGCTCCCACACAAAGATCAGCGTGTCAGGGTACTGTCGCTGCTATCACATCCTTATCTGATCACACCCAGCTGTGTGAGCAAAGGTGCAAAAACTGCAAAAGATGCTGATAATGTTAATTCAACACTTATCTATCAGGATAATTAGGAAATTCCAATCTTTGTTGCCAACCATGTTATGAAGATAGGGGAAATACAGAGAAACAACAAGCAAAATCATAAATCAGACCAAGTTTCTTTGAAAATTCACTTTTTTTGTTCTGAACAGAATACCTGACAGGTAGAAGGAAAAATTAAAATATTAGTGTTCAAAAGCAGAATGTTTTTGAATTATTTGCTGATATGTTTTCTACATCAAGTTATTTTATGGAAAATTGAAATTCCTACGAGGCTGAAAACACTTACTAGCAATACTCCATGAAAAAAAATAGTGCATAAATCACATATGGAAAAATGTACATGTCTTTTATAACTGCATTTGTTATGAGAGTTTGGTATTACAAGCTGTTAATAAGCAATGCATTTTCTCAGGAGATGGGGTTTGGAATTCGTGGGTCAATGAACACTGTAAATTTCCAGTAATTTTACTATCTCTGATCACTACTTTTACACTATATCACACACATTTTCACACTGTGTAGTAGGGGCATCTTCTTGCTGATACAGGCAGATACAACCGTGAATGATTTAAAGTCAATTGAAAGATTATATATTGAGAGGGTTTTTTCAGGTAGTTTGTTTCCTCTCCTGTTTCATTTCCCAGCAGTTCTTCCCCACGATGGCCTATCTCTCACATATTTATTTTGTGTGGCTTGACATTAAATTTAAAAAACCCTACTGAAATAAATGACCAGTATGTAACTGTCAGGTTTTTCTCTATCTGTGGCTTATGTCTGACTGCATATTTATGATTTTTTAAAATGGAAATACTTATCCGCAGACAAAAATTGGAAAAAAAGCCAAAAACCTCCTGAAAACCAAACACCAAAGCAAACCAAACTTCAACTCCAATACAAATCAAAATCTGATTTAGCGATATCAGCAATGATGTTTTAAGCGTTTCCACAAGAGCGTGCACATATATATATATACATATATATATATGTATAAAATAAGGCAGTTCCTCAAGAGAAAAGGTAAAACATTCTTAAGCTAGTATTTGGTTTTAAATAGAGGTCTGACTACGAATAATGACTGTGGAAACACTAATCTTTGTCAGAGGATCACAAATTGAATACTTATATTGGGTTTCAAAGATTTGTCTGAATCAATACCGTGACAACTTTGCAACGTATTATAACAAATTAAAACAAATTTTCTGCCACTGCAATTTGTGATGCTAACTGTGGTAATTAGGGCAGAACTAATCTTCCATAACTTTAGGCTCTCCTCATCAGAGTGTCATCATCACCCTGAGCTCCAGATTACCTTTTTGGGCATGAGGGAGAAACAGAAGCTGTTTTAGAATGATTCAGCTTTCTAGTGTAGACATCTTAAGTGAATCTCACCTTTCAAGGTTCCATTTCACTCTCTCAACTAAACAGGAAAGTGGATTAAAAGCTTGGAAATAGAAGGTATATGACAGATGCCTAAGTCTGCGTGAGGTTATTCCTGTCATTAATATGTAAAGGGGATATAAAATAATAAGCAGAAGTGAATTTCTTCATTTAGAAACTACAACATTACACAGAAAAAAAAGAGTGATTTTTCAATGGTTACAATAGTGTTTGCAAGTAAAATTATAGTAAATTTATACAGATTATTTTTTAAAAAAGTTCCCCTATCTTTGTGACTGTGAATGCAATACAAGGATTCCAAGGGGTTGCTAAAAAATCCTGCTCACTTGCAGAAATCGCTTTTTACATACCTAGGAACACAGAAAAAAACAAAGCATATTTTTTGTTGGGTTTTTGTGGTGCTTTATAATAGCAGACTTATACAGACACTCAATGACACTTTCAAAATAGGAACTCAGTACTAATATCCTGAAATCTCTAAGCACCTGAAGAGCAATTATGGAATTGTGACTAATAGCCATCAGCTCTAAAAATAAACCTAAAGGCACTTTTTTGTAACCCACAAATAGATCCCTTCTTATACATACTGCTTACATCTGACATGATGATCAAAGCCTTATAGAAGGAACACATTAATTTTTTTAAAAAGGAGAATAAAGTGAAGTTTATAATAAATTTTCTAAGTAAACTCACTGTTGGAATGTACTCTAGCATCTATTGTGTTCTGTCAGTGATCATCAGTAAAACTCAGGTAAACAATGTCATTTTTATTTTTCAATGAATATTGCATCTCCAAATGGAGGGGGGAAACTGAAGTCACTCTCTTTTCAAGAACAAGCTGTTTGATATAGTTTCACTGGTTTCTTCTAGCTACCTGTGACCAAGGATGATAAAGCACATAATGGATCAGAAAGTAGGTATTAAATATTACATGTTTCTGGGTTTGCATGAGATTGTTCCTTGGGGACTTCAACTCATTTCCTCTAAATTTGCAACTTAAGTTGTTTTAACTTTTGTGAGTGATTTTAAATACCCATGTATTTAAAACTTATGTCAGAGAGGATAGAAAATAGACCCAGGACTGGAGAAAGACTTCTGCATCTCTTATGCTTACTTCCCAGGATATAATCAAAAAATCAACAGCAATTGCTTTTTCTCAGGGTTATTCCACATTAGCTAGTTTGGCTTTTTAAATCACTCATAACCAGTTTAAATTTCTTTCTTTCTTCTAAGTGAGAAAGTGCTGCAGTTTTCAATTGCTCAAGGGAAAAAAATTGGAAAGTTTCAATAAGGTATATTTATCAAGTCACTTTTTCTTTTCACTGTTTTCCAGACTGGACTTTGGTTTGCACTCGTAACATTTATTTAGCTTCAAAGATTAATACTGCTTGATGTTATCAGGCACCAAGGGTGTGACTGGCTTATAAGAATCTACACATATAAACAAGGAATAATGTCAGAGATTACCCTTCCATAAGATGGCATCTAATTTCATCTATGGCTATTGTTTAATTGTGAAGAAAGCAGCAGTCTTTTAAGTAGATTTATTACTTGAGATTATTAGTTTTGGCACTTGTACCTGTAATTTTTCCCTGCAGCCATATTTTCAGAGGTTTTTACAGGTAAATATAAGAGAAAAGAACTCAGTTTTTAGTGGGAATGTCACCTTTGTCCATTAAGGCCAAAAGGAAAAAAAAACACAAAAAAACCTTAATTAAAAATCTTTCCCCAAATATCCGTCCTTGCCAAAAGGACAGCATGACATAGCATGAATAAATTCTTAACTAAGCTATAGTCTGCCAATAAAATTCCAATTTAATGGACACTGAAGCAAAAAGACATCAAAGCTGAGGTTGTAGCTCATTTGTTTTGCCAAGCAGTGGTTGAAAGTCCTTAAGATAGCTTTCAGTTGTAATCAATGTCCTTTTCTCTTACAAATACACTCCTATTTTTTCTTGTGGTTACAACTATTTTGTCATTAATTGATTTTTTTAAAGCTTAGTTAATTATAATTTGACTGTAAATGGAACAAGTTTAGCCTAAGGTAGAGAGAGGCTCTTCAGTTAATCAGGAGAAAACAGAGAAAAAAATTACTTTTTTGGAAAAGAGGTGTGCTTATTAACAGGAGAAGGGGTCTAGAAAAAGAAAAAAAATTAAGGAAATTCCCAGTTAATATTTGAAATTTTTATAAATTAAACTTCTTCCTCCTTACAGCTGGGACTCTGAACAAGCAAACACACACACACACACAAACATACACACAAACATTATTTCACCATATTAATCCAAACCTGATTTTGCACCAATTATACATAGAAAGGACACTCTTAAGAACTGCCTTTTTTTTTTTTTT
>VYXD01003419.1:954965-980613 GCA_013397195.1 Hylia prasina | reverse complement strand
TCTGCTTGCAATGTCTGCCAATTCTTTTTTAGATCACCTGGTCAAAAAGAAAGTTAACAGGAATCATGTCTAATAAAGTACAAGGTCTATTTCAGAAAATAGAAGTGACATGATAAATGAGACAGTGACAAAAATTTTTCAGTTTGGTGAAAATTGTATTTAGAGTAGATATATTTGAGCCCATTCCCTTCTCAGGCTACTGAATCTTCATATTTCTATGATATCTAAATTTCCAGCTGAGTTTGGGGGTCCTGAGAATGCTGAAACTTTCCTTCCATATCCTTAAGGACATATCATATGATTTGCACATATCTGCTCTGGTATTTTTTCGTAATTACTGTGTGCTGTTCAGAAACTCCCATGTTTGGCTCTCTATATTTAAAATGGAGCTGAAATTTGCTCAGAGACCTCTTATGGTTCACTGAATTTGCTTACAACTCCCTTGGGAGCTTCTAAATAGGAGGAGGGCCAGGGAATGACACCAGTATCCTTATTTGCACACCCAAAAGAATGAAAGAATTTGATGTCACCAATGTAGAACCAAGTATTCCCCATGTCAGGTAAGCCCTGAATAGGCAATCTCTGCTTACAAGAGAAAAGGGTTCATCCAAGTCCTTATCACTCTTCAACAAGCGCAGGATAATTCAGGATATCTTGGCCCAGTTCAGCAGTCATGCCTGCCCTAGATCTGTGGGAAGGCTGAAGCCAGAATGGGTTTCCTCATTCTTGCGATATTTAAAGTAAACTACATTTTGAAAAGAGGAGTCGTAACATTTGTTAAAAGGCTGTATTTGAGCTGCTGAGCAGTAAAGGCCTTTAGATACATTTTTCCTCATTTTTTCCCTTGGAATTGTTAGCTAAGAACACACAACAAAGAGGAGATATAAAAAAATCCTTCGACTTTTCTGTGAAGCAGCAGGGTTGCCAAAAATTCATGCTCAATCCACCCCCAAATAATCCTCAGCAGAGCAGTCTTATTATCACTGATCCCTGAGGACAATGGAGCTGAGAGTCAGGCAGTTACACAGAAGCTCCCCCTTCCTCAAGGTGTCTTGAGAAATTTCTCACTCATGAGAACTAGGTCTGTGTGACCAGAGGATGAAGGCAAAATGCATGGCTTCATTTGGCTCTATGCTATGGATCTTCCTAGCCCCAGGATTTGTTCCTCAGCCATTTAAATTAACATAGCATTAAAATATGACAGGATTATGTTCTATGGACTCATTAACACATTCCTCTGGCGCAAGGGGAGACAAGGGATGCTTGAACGTTCAACCACCCGAGGCATGTATTAATGTGATTGACACCCCCTGCAATGTCTCAATACGTTGAAATAAGACTCCTACTGAATACAACTTTGCAATTTAATTGCAATTTTTCAAATGTACCATGAAAGTATTTATCTTTTCATTCCACCAAGTAATTTTCAGGTTTGTGATGGGAGAAGAAGAAGCTTTTTCTATAAACCTACTATTAGATCGTAATATTTTTCCTCATTTATGTGCTCTTCCTTTCTGTCATAATTTTCTTGCCTAACTCCCATGAATTTAGCAAAGCAAACTATGATACATCAGGATTTTCAATTTTTTCCCCATGATAACTTTCCTTGGCTGCTGCACTCAACAACCTTTCAAAGGCAGGCTGAGATGCTTTCAAGCTTGCTTATTGTTAGAAAGCCAAATGGAAAGCTGATCACTGTTCCCCATTCAGTTTCTTAATTCAAGCAGCTCCACAGTTGTGTTTGTAAATACAACCAACCAGAAAAGCAACTGGCCACCCCTGAATGTCTATTAAGCCTACAAGCAGTGGAGGATGCAAAAACTTGGAACCAAAAGATACCAGCTGTAACCTGCCCTTACCTACAGATCATTAGGTGGCAGTCTTCCCTCTGGCTTAGCGCTGAAACCAGAAGAGCAGAAAATGAAGTCTGGTTTTGGAGCAGCCATTGTTTTAAAACTGCTAAGATACAAAACTGAGATTATTGGGATGTGTAGTCATTAAAAATGTGGAACAAATTTTGAAAAAATAATGTTGTTGGGCACAATAACTTGCCCACATTTAATTAGAAAGGTTCTCTATCTTTAGGCATATTATTCTGGCCTCAGCTCTTGTGTATACAGGTCATCATGTAACAGACAAACACATAACACAGGGAGTGTAAAAAGCATGGCTCTACCTTAAAGCCTAAGTACCAGTTGTTACATATGCCTACTGTGACATTCATGTTCAGTTGCTCGTTATGAACAGGCAAGAATTCCCTTCCACAAAACAAACAAACAAACAAACAATCAACCACCCACAAAGGAAGTTCTTTCTAAAAACCCTTAGATATTTGAAAACCAAAAAGCTGAATATATTTCAGAGGTCAGTTTGACACACTCATGCATGCATTTTTCTTTACACACACATGTATATACAGAGCAAACCAATTACTGTGAGTCAAAATTTTCTTTCAGTATGGCATATCCCAAAGCCTAGGGAATGCAAGAACCTATCTTCTCCTAAGGTAAAGAAGATTATGCCCATTTTGTAGAATGTTTATGCATTTTACCAGTGGTCAATCAGATAGTTTGTAACAAGGCCAGGAATGGAAGCAGGTCCAGGTCTTCAGGTCTCTTCTTTCCTTATCTGTTATTCCTTATAACAAGAAAGCCTACAGCGCCTTCTCTAAGATGTTATTTAAGTAGAATTTGATATCACTTGAATTTTAAATATATGTTTGAGACCCAAGGTATCTACTGAGGAGTTTTATCCAAGATTAAGAAGGAGACCTCTCTTGCTGTCTTTTGCTATAAATGCTGAAATTCATAACTGTCTTAAGTTTAAAATTCAGTGGAAGCTGAGAAGTCATTGTTTTGGGGTTTTTTTAGCTAAATCTTGGACCTGTGAATGCAAAAGCCAGATCTTGAGTCTTCTGGTAAATTCTTATGCTGTGTTTCTGTGTGAAGAAAGTTTTTCAATAAGTTTGTTTTCTGTAATCACCTCTTATCCTGCTCTGCAGCACAATCTGTTTGCACCTTGAAGACTGCACAGCACACAGCATGAGTTTAGTGTTCCTTTGGGTTCACTTTGGCTTTTTTAACTTTGTGGGGCTGTAAATTACACTGGGGAGTTCATGGAGTCAGGATTGTTGCCAGATTGAAACAAGGTACCTGGAACATCTCTTTCCAACACAGACAGAAAGCTGCAAGTTCAGCTTCAGAGGAAAATGGGATCGGACAGCAAAAATGAATTGGGCCCTATAGTATGAGTGAATCAAAAGCTGAAAAACATCCCAAGGCTGGTGATATTTTTGCACTCAGCTTCTCTCGTGCTATGTTGTTACTTGTGATACAAATGCATGAAGAAGCATAAAACCTGTGATAGAATTAATGTCTCGGTCTACTTTTAAAAGTTTTCATTCCACCATGAGTCTGTGCATGAAGTCAAAAAGCTGTGACACTGTTTGCAAGTCTGAGGCAAATGTAGAACTTAAAGATTCCTGGCTTTCATTACACACTGAAAATGTTTAGACACGTCTCTCTAAATTTCAAAATAATGGAGGTGAGAACCTTCCCTTTTGCCATCAACAGGTGCTTATTTTGCAAACAGCTGCTTCAGTTAAAGTCTTTATCACCATCCATATGCCCATCATCTTCAGCTGTGATGGGAGAAGAAGGATCACAGCAGTATTGTAACCTCATTTACATGAAGCCAGCCAGCTAAGTTTTTATACCAAAAAGTTAATTTGATTATTTTGCTTGATTTTGTCTGAACTACTCACAAAAGTGTTAATGCTACCAAAGGTATAGAAGAACAACATCCTGTAGTCCATGGTGTATACAAATAGAAGTAATAGCTTTAATCATCTCTATATCTTCAGCAAAATATCTGTTTGCTGAATGACTTATCCTTTGTTATTTCTTATCTTATTTATTTATTATTTATATAGGGAAAGTAACAACTTATATAACTTTCCCTATATGCAAATAGGGAAAGTAACAACTTACCTTGACTGAAAACTTGAAATTTTTACTTCAAGGCTAAGATATTAAGTAAACGTTAAGAAATGTGAATACATTGGTTTAATCTATATGAAATTGTCAGAGAAGACTTTTGCTTGGGTTTTAATTCATTTCTCTGTTGTAATGCCTAATGATTTTATTCTGTGTTTAATGGAGAAATTTTAACAGTTTTTAAACTACTGTAAATAAATCTTTCTGTAACAATGAAAGTTTGGCATGCTGGAATGTCTACCTATTATCTCAGGGCTCTTCTATGACAACATATCTTCCCCCAGTTTTATAAAAGTATGTAAGATAAAGAAAACATTTAAAAGCAAGCCTGTACAGACTTTTCTGTTCTTTTAAAGGTTTTCTTGCTTTGGGTTTTGATGGTGGGGTTTTTTGGTTTTTTTTGTGTTTGTTTGTTTGTTTGGGGTTTTTTTGGGTTTTTTCTTGTTTGGTTGGTTGGTTGATTTTTGTTTGGTTGGGGTTTTTTGGGGGGGATATGTATTTGTTGTGTTGTTGTTGTTGTTGTTTTAATCAAACATTGGATCCTTGAAGTTATAGGACACCCAATCTCCAAGGGCAAAACCACTCCATTAGTTCTAATGCTTCTTGAAATGAAATTATAGGGGGTTAATGTTAAAAGGCTGAAATAAAGTCTGAAAAAAGTCAAAAGTATGCATAGAATGAAATACTAGAAGTTTTTCTTTTTACTTTGTCTACTGTTAAACATTGAGCTGTTTTTCAAAATGGCATATCATTGAATTTATGAGTGTCAGTTGTGCATTCTGTCAGCAACATGAAACAGTAAGCAAGAAATATATATTTTTCTAACTGGTTAAATTAATTAGAATTAGCCCAATTAAAACGTCTGTTTGGCACTACAAATATATACACACCTTGTACAATGCAATGCTAGAAACAGATGCATGATTAAAAATGAGGGCTATGGTCCTGTTAAATTCAGTACTATGAGACCCTGATTATTCAGTGTACACCATTGGTTTTAGTGGTTTCCTCTACAAAAAATGTGAGGGTTTTTTTTGCTAATAGTAGAAGCAAAGAGTAAAATGAGGGAAAAATGTTTGTGTTTGGGGAAACACCATTAAGTTTGTTCATATGTGGTAAATATTTCACTTTTTTTTTTCTCTTAAAGATATGGTAAAATATTTTTTTTTTATTTCTGCACCATCTTTTCATAAAGATACTTGAAATTATAGTCTAAATGAAATTAGGCTTCAATCTGACTGGAGATACTAAATCCCTGATGTTTAATCCATGACTACAAAGGCTTTTCCTCATTCACATTAGGAAGAAAAATTTTAAAAAAATTATGGAAGATTTTCAGAAGTAGTCACAAAGAGATGTTTACATAAGCACGAAAAATAAAAAAATTGTCTTAGGGTTATATGTATACATATATATATGGCTTCAGTTTGTCTATATACACAATCTTATCTCCTCCTTTTGTAAGCAAGAAAAGGACAAGAAAAAAGGGAAGAAAAAAGAGAAGTACTGCCTGCCTGTCATGTCATCTTTTCTCCCAGCCAAGGGAGTATGATCCTTCCTGTATTTGCCATACATTTTTAAATATGATAAATAACAACCTCAAGCTTTTAGGAAGGAAAATAAAAGATACTTAATGAATATAAGATAAATAATCTGTAGCAGAAAGGTAATTAAACTTTGCCCTCACTGACCTGGCTTTTTAATTAGTATGTTTAACTATATTAAGTAGAAGTATATAGCACAAAGTATGCTGACTAGCAATAGATCATTTAAACATTCCAGTGCTTTTATCAACTTGAAAACAATGCTGGTCTAGTTCTGCAAAAAAGTTCTTCTCTGCTTCTTTATTCATCAGATTGTTTCTTCGAGAACAGTTGGAACCCCTATTATCTCAAGATCTCCATAAAACATTTATATTGCTAATGTTCAAAATAGCTTCTCAAATACACGTGCTGAAGGGAAACTACAAAAGGCAAGATTTTGCTGCCTTCACGTGACTGAATATGTACTCTGTAAAACACTTTTGTAAATTTGGTGAAATTTTACAATGGTCAGCATTATTTCAGGAAATAGAGGTTGTAGAAACTCAAAGTGCAGAAGAGGGTTATGCAACTTTAGGTACAAAATATCACAGTGTTCACAAGTGGCCTTTTTCATCTTTCTTATTTAACTTGAAAGAGAGAAAACAAGATAGTTTCATAGACATATGGAAAGAAATTTTTGATTACTTAATTATACATTTACGATGTAAAAAATCAAAGACAATTGTGATATATTGTAATTTTTCAGAAATGCAATATTGGCTGTGGTCTGATCTTCCACCCCCTGGTCCCATGAAAGAGCATTTGGCTTTCAGCTCAGAGTTAATTAAATTCCTGTGGTTTTTTTTGTATCAAGGCATAAATGAACATGAGAAAAGAGAAATATACTTATTTCCTTATATACATTTACATTTAGCATAAAAATATGATAATTTTGTTTTTCTGAAAGATTTCTTGGAACAATTTTCAGATCTGTCATTATATACTATTTCTCATTAAGCCAAGTTAGCCCTCCTTACCTCATATTCCTTCCATGTTTAAAGAATAATATGCC
This sequence comes from Hylia prasina, assembly GCA_013397195.1. NCBI lineage: Eukaryota > Metazoa > Chordata > Aves > Passeriformes > Sylviidae > Hylia > Hylia prasina. The sequence continues at coordinate 974,023 of VYXD01003419.1, read as the reverse complement.
AGAATGTTTCATTACACAATGTTTCTTAAAGCAATCATGGTAAATTATGGACCTCTTCAATCTTCCACCAAAGGAAAAAAAAATTGAAAGGAAAGATTACTGTTCCTGCCAGGGATCTGACTAAGTCTCCAGCTGTTACGACAGATGGAAAATTCTGTACGTCTTTACATGGTAGCCCAAAGAATTGTAAATTTTTAGTCAACTTTTCATATTTCCTTATTCAGCTATCCTTGAATGAAAAAGGATAAGAAAGGCAAAAAGAAGGATATTTGGTATTGGGTTTTCCATTGTGGCAGATGGAGGAGAATATTAAAACTACATATAAATCCTTTACTTTAAGATGTCTACTGTTAGTTTTTAAATGAAATATTTTCTAAGAAAACTCATTTTGAGCTGCACATATAGCAAACAGAAGTTGGCTTTAATTGAGTCATATGAATATTTATCTGATGAGGGTATACTTCACTGCAAAAATTTCTGGTCTAATGCATCAACAATGCGTTTCTAGAAACTGTTTCTGCTGGAAAACAAACAAAATAACAGAAACATAACAGGAGATAAAACAGAAAAATGAAACAGCTTCTACATTCCACCTCACTGTGAAATATTAGTTGTGTATTGGTCTTCAAGTCACATTGTATAAACATCCAACAATGCTCAGAATCTCACATGAGCTTTTGTTTATAATTCTCATTCCATGTTCTTTATTCTAAAAAGACTCTTGACTAAGTAAAGCTGAAAATAAAAGAAAGACAATACATATTGTTGTCAGATAAAATGCAGAAAATCTTGCAGTTAGTGGATTATGGCATGCTAGCAAGGATAATGCTCTGTTTCTTTTCTGTGTGTTTTTACTGGAACAGTGTGATTTATGTGGGGGCTTGTGGAAAAAAAGGGAAAAATGTCATGACTAACATTTGTTTAACAGACCAGACCTTAAAATATGATTTCTGCTTAGTACATAAACATGTTTTTGATATATGCTTATTAATGCTCTTTTCTGGTTCTTTCATTCTCAAGTATTTTACTGAATATCCTAAATAACTTGAAGTCTGCCTTGGACAAAGAAGGTTTGCTTTAAGACCATGTTTTCAGTCCAACTGGTAAATTTTTACAGTATGAAGTTGTGTCAAGGGAGGTTTAGGTTGGGTATCAGTAAAAGGTTTTCTCCCAGGGGGTGTTTGGGCACTGGAACAAGCTCCCCAGGGAAGCAGTCACAGCACCAAGCCTGAGTTCAAGAAGTGTTTGGACACAGGGTGTGACTCTTGGGGTGTCCTGTGCAGGGCCAGGAGCTGGACTTTGATCCTTGTGGGGTCAATTCCAACTCAGCACCTTCTGTGATTTGTTTAATTTTAGACCATCTCTTCATACACTGGGCACTTAAATTTTATTTTGAATACATAAATTCATAGATGCCACTTTACTGGCCAATTTGCTGGACATGCATTTTCACTGTATCTTTAAAGGCAATCTAAGGTCATTAGTTTAGACTTTGGTATTCAGTTTCATTGGCTATACTGCCTCCTCTGATAAAGGAAGCAACCACCCCCGAGTGATTTTCCTTAAATCACTTCAGTGTTTCCCCCTTTTTCCTAAAAGCCTTTAACCAAGGCTCATTTCCACCTTTTTTGTTGTGTTGTGTTTCACTTCTTTGTTTCATGGGCAATTGTTGCCAGACCAACACAAACCCAAGAATTAGCAATACCATTAAGTAGTAATACCATTAAAGTGTTCAGGGCAGGTTGGATGGGGCTCAGAGTGGCCTGGTCTAGTGTCACTTGTTCCTGCTCATGGCAGGAAGGTTGGAGGTAGGTGATCTTCAAAGTTCCTTCCAACCCAAACCATTCTATGACTCTACCACTGTATAATAGCTGTGAAAAATTGCCAGCCTGGTCTGAGGAACTACAGATTGATTGCAAAAACATGATTGTGGGTATACAGTGTCTCTGCTGCTTTGTGATAGTGAAGACCCTTTCTGTAAATTATTTTGCCTTCATGATTTTTCTTCTCCTTTTTATAATATGTGCTGCACCTACGCTGCTCATCTTTCCTCATTTTTCACCACAACAGAGTTTCTGCATGTAAGGGAGCAAGAAGTGCACTGCTACAGAAATCCATCAACTAACTTGAACTTCTTCCCTCAGGTCAAATACATAAGCTTCAAATTCTTTAACTCTTTAAAAAAATCCAAATGGTTTAGGAACTTTAGTTGTTAACTCCTGAACAAATCTAAGTCCAGAATGGGCTCCTGGAGGTCACCTTGTCCTCTACCTGCTCAAGCAGGGTGACTTAGAGCTGGTTGCCCAGGACAGTGCAGAGAGAATTTTGAATATCTCCAACGACAGAGACTCCACAACCTCTCTTGAGCAACCTGTTTCAGGGCTCAGTCACCCTCACAGGGTGACAGGATGATTACTACATGTCTAGAGTGCTGCAGATTTGAATGTAACCTATTAAAAACATGTGGAGAATGTAATCAATTAATAAAGATGCATAGAACGGAATAACAACAACAAAACCAATAATAATAATAATAATAATAATAGAACAGCCAATTCAATACGTACTTAAATAAATTAAACTTTATTCAACATCAGTCATCTCTGGGATCTCATTGGGAGTTTATGTCATAGTACTGTGCAAAAGTAACCATATTTGCACTAATAAATTACATAATTCAAGCAAAAAAATAAAAACAAATAATAATAAAATTGATGCATTATCTTTGTATGTGTTCAAGAAGTCTACCTCACTGTCAGATTTAGCAGACTGTAATTCAAGTCATAACATATTGAAATAAACTTATTTTCAAATATCAAGTTTGAACATGTAACTGAAAAATCTTTTGGACTATCTGCAGAAAGCTGAAAGCCTATAGTCCTTAAATATTCTTACTGTGCCTCAGTTTGGCACCTCTTGAAGGTTTATACTCTTTCACTGTTTGTGTGAATAAGTTACACAAAACATTTTTTGAGATTATAAAAGGGAAAGAAAATAAATATTTTATAATTAATATCTTACAATTTCTTTTCAGAATCACAGAATCTTCCAGATGTTCTTCATACACCTTCTCCATGATTACAAAATATAAAGCAATCTGATTCTTAAAACATTTAAATCTTCTCTATTAAACTACAGCAAGATTTCTGATTTAATTAATTATTGTAGACAAGAAAAAGAGGTGCTATGGAAACACCCTGCAGCCTCATCTTAAGCAGCACAACTCAAGTCCCAGCAATGCTCAGAATCAGGAAGATGCTTCCCTTTGGTGATGGAATGTGCCTGTTTTGTTCTCTCCTTTTACCTTCCTTGTTTCTTGCTGGCCAGTGAATACAATGAGTTTTGATAAAATAGAAGAAGACAAGAGGCTTCTTGTTGGATTCAGAGTTGTCAAGGCATCTTCCCAACCTCTTTGTCTTTTGTATGGGTGGAAGAAAGGTGCACCAGTGTTGTACTGGACTTTCTGCAGAATTAGCTTTTTTCACTCTCTTGTTACCTCAACACCTTCTTGAGGTAAACATTTTGTCTGTAGCTTGTGCACATTCCCAGGAAACTCTGTAAATGTGGTGGAAGGACGTGAGAATGAAAAAAAAATAGTTATTTTTAGTTCTAATAAAGTCCCCAGCACATGAATGAATGGGTAGTTTGCATAATTTTACTTTACTTGATTTTTAGTAGGCACTGTTCTTGCAAAAAGTTTTCAGGGTATCTCAAAAGTGAAAGAAATGAAAAAAAACCTACCTCTTTATTAGCAATTTCTTAGTCTCAAGACTTCATTAGGAAGTGGAAATCTATTTCCAGTGAATCCAAACAATCTTGCTTTTATAGAGAGCCTTTTATCTTTGGGGGGAAAATGTCCTTGAGAGTGAATACAAATACAAATCTTAAAGCATTTCTTCAGAGTATTCTTCTTCATATTATGTGAAGGTGACTGAAATTTTTCTAAAGGGAGGAAGAGGCTGAAGTGCTGTCAATTTTTTTTAACCAATTGGAAATAATAATAATGTGGGTTTCTACCTAAATGTCTCCATAAACCCCCTAATCGCGTTTGTATGTTGGTCTACATAAACCAATTCTTTTTTATTACAGATGAAGAAAAAAATAATACTTGTTCTACTTGATATGTTTAATGGAATTAATCCCTCCAGTGCTTGATATAGTTTCGGAGGGATCTATTGTGTAGACTATTTAGCATAATTGAAATGGTACAGTGTTAATATTTGAAAAAAATAATAATAAAAAACTCCAACGTATTAAGACCATACTTATTGCATTTCCCTTGGATGTAGCATATTGGAAAATTGTGAAAATGTCAAGGACAGGGAAACAATATTAAAACAAACAAACAAACAAACAAAAATAAAAAGACAGAAAAAGCCTTAGGAACACAAACGAAGAGCAAATAAAAAAATTTCTCTTGTTAGTGCTCAATATTTGAAACAATCTGAAATAACTCTTTTGATGGTATAAGCAAAAAAGTCTGAAGTGCTAAGTCAGAAAGGGACTTGATAACTATATACAGAAAAAGCTACTCTAATTTAAAAAGAGTGAGAATTGATTAAATGACAAATAATTCTTATGCTATAAAAGCCTTGAACACGTTTAGTAGACCTGGAAAAAAGGGCTTTCTGTCCAACATGAGGGGTTTGGGGCTTCTTTTACAATTATCTAAGCTAAACTTATAAAAAACATTACTAACATTTCAGTGTTTAGTTTAATGTGTTCCCTTGACACTACGTACAGTTAATCAGAGTGAGAACACTTAAATATTTCCTAGATTAAAACCTAATGTGCAAGCAAGGGGCCAGCATAAAAAATAGTTTCAAATGCATTTGAAAGAGCCATTTCAAATTCTCTGCAGTTCTACTGCAGAGACTAATACAAAGAAGTAAGAAGTTAACATAAAAAATGCAAGTTATTGAATCCTTTGGAGAAATTACTTTTTTTCCCCAGGTTTATGATCGTTAAAGTTACTAGAAATTTATTTTTGGTTTTTACAAGAGTTCAGATTTGGGCAATACTGCTCCACTGCCCAGGGAGTTCTTTGTCACTACAGTGTGGAATTCTACCGCAGATAAAGGACGTAGGACTGCATTGGGAAGAAATTTTATGTGGTTCTCTGTGGCTCTATTCTGCATCTCTAGTACACACTTGTATACAATAATGCAGACTATTACTTGACTAAGAAAGCACATTCACTAGGAGTAGATCAGAAAGTGATGTGAAACCAAGTGGAAGAAAGCTGTAAGAGAGGTTGCAAAGCACGAACTGCACATTTTTGTGAAAACAGTCTTATGCTTGAAAATGTATTGCTGAATTTTCATAATGGTAGGGAAAGATGCTACATGCTTTTTTAAATCCATGCCATAATAGCTGTAACAGGATGCTATTTCTAATATCAGTATATCTGTTTCAGTGCGTTATTGCCACCATGTATCAATGTTCTGAAAGTCACACACCAAAATTGCAAATAGTTTGATTGAAGCAAATAATTTAAAATACAGAACCATGGTCTAATGGAAATGTTATATGCTCTCAAACTATGTCAAGGCATGTTCATGGAGTCCAAGACTGCTGTGTCTCTGCTGAACAGGTACACAGGCATACAGCAGTGATAAACAAAGGTGTTACACCCTCCCAAGACAGATGTAGGCATTTATTATTGCCACTGGCTAACTCCCTGATAAAATGCAAATGAGAGCCCCATTTATTCCATTTTGTGCATGCAGTCCTTTAGAGCTTAATTTAAGCTTATTTAAGCTCCACCTCCACATTCAGGGGTTCTTATCCTCTCGTAGGGAACTCTGCCTTTAATTCACAGTTTCCCTCAACCACCTTTATGGTGCAGCACCTTAAGCAACAAAGGGTGCTTGTGAAATGATACAGACATCCAAAGTGAATAACTTGAGACAGAGGACCTGAATTAATAATTCACATCATTTTTTGTCTTACTGATATTGAATCTTGTTGTCATCTAGAAACAAATACAGCAACAGACCCCCCCAGACATTTCTTGCTGTATGTTAAAAAAAACCCCACACCCACAAAACCCCCTTTAATTCAACTGCATGTTCTGCGGGACCAAAAGTCTTGATTAAACAATTTTTAATGTAATTTATATGCAAATAAGCAAATAATCTGTGTCTCAATTTCCTAAGCTAAGGAATAATATTAGCTATATTCCTTCTAAATGTCATTAACCTAAGCACCTTTGCAATATTGAAACATGGGGTTTGTGTTTAGCTTTTAAACAGCCACAGTAACTTTTTTCCCACAGAGTATTTCCCTTAATAAACCTGCATTTACTGTCTCTTGAAGAGCTTTCACTTGGTGGAAGTATGAGACACAAGCCTGCGTTGTAATCCTCACTAATATATTTTGTAGTCTTATTTACTTGTGTTTTGGAGAAGGTCTGAATCAGGAATGTTCTCTTTCCACAAGAGGTCAACCCTGAATCACAAAGTGGAATTACACTTATAGGTTCTCACTTTTTCTTGTACCATCAGTTTTGCTTAAAGACTTTTACAAATGGCAGTCACATCTTCCTTACTTCTGTGCTTTGGCCTCTTGTTATCCTAACATTTCCAGAGAAATTCATAAATCTCGTTCAGGCTAATTCTTTCCATGGCAGATAACAGTGGATCATTCTGTACTGATCACATATGTACCTCCTGATCCCTTCGTTACTGAGGTTGCCCTTACATTTCTGGACAAGAATAGAAGAGAAATAGCTACCCTGATCATTTTTTGGATGGCATTTAAAAATAAAAGAAAAATAAAACCCTGCCTTTTAAGAGGATGTTCCAGGTTCTGAACCTGGCAACTGCATTTGAGTCAACCTGAATTATGGTGATTGAATGCAGCAGAGCGTTCACTGGCAGATGAAAGACACTGCAACATGATATTAGAAACAGTCACTGAAGGCTTTGGGTGAATAAGTCAATGAAACTGGCCCAATTTTATTTTAAGAACACCTCCTTTCTGATCCCCTGAAAGGCATCACCTTGTCTAGTTCTTTGTAGAAAGCAGACATTTTCACACTAAGATTTGCAGATAGCTGCTAATGTTTTCAAAACGTTATTTTTGCAACTTTTTTTTCCACCCCAAGATTTTAAGGCAGAAAAAGGTTTAATTAGGATATTAGAAATAACGGTCCTATTTATAATTAAACAGAAAACTGAATGTTGAAGCCCTTACAATTTCTATTTTCAAGCAGGTAGTTTCTGAACAGAATTTGGCTTTGTTCCTGTTTGTTGAAATGCTGAGCTCATAAACCATGAAACAATTAGTTGGACTACAAATTAAGTAAGAATCTCTTTCCATTATTGCAGATAATTCTTGAATGCCAGCTCAACACAAACAAAATTGGCTGGTGGCACACCTGTTGCAGACAATGATAAACTATCTTTCAGCCTTTTGCCTTGCACAGTTAAGATTTAAGAAGCTGATTTGGCCAAGCCTGTTTAAAGCAATAACATATTTTTCACAGGTAAAACAGTGCTTCATTCTACATTAGCAACAGACTGTTTCACTGATTGTGAGGAGGAGAATACCAATGAGTTTTAAAAATACATTAGAAATGTTTTACAAATCCTTAAAAGAAAGCATTAAACTCAAGAGCTGCAACCTGCTCCCTTTCCAGTGTTCATTGGCATAGATGTTAAGAGCCTGTTATTGTATGTAAAATGCTAAATCATGTGAATAGAGGTGATACACACAGGGTCTTTGTACAATATCACCCCTCACAAACATTAATAACTGGAGCATAATTTAGCAAGAACAGGAGCCTCTTCCCTCTGTAAAGTGTTAATATTAATGTATAATTAGATTTTTAAAAATCCAGCAATAAATACAACTGGTGGGTGGTCTGGTACTTATAGTTACGTGCTAAAATGTCTACTTATAAATCCAAAATCATTCCCTCTAATCCCCAAACTCTCTGGTATTTTTTCTCAAACCACATTACTCACTGTGATTCAGTTTAAAAGGTGCAATGTTTAAATTGATTATTATGCATCTCTTTGCAAAATAAATTTCTACAATATTTGACAGAGAAAAAGACAAAGAAGACGGAATATTAATGTCTGAATTACTTTAAGCAATTTGTACCTAGGACCCATGAGGATGGATGGAAAAGCAAGGGTAGAAACCCTTTTTCTATGGGAGCTTTTTTTTTCATAGCTTTAGGAGTCATGTCATCTGTAAAGTAAAAGCTCAGGTATGAATTGTATTTGTACCAAAAGGGCAATATTGAGGATGGTCAGTGTACTGGATCTCAGAAATAAATATCAGACCTAATCTAGCTCTCATGAATGTGAATGGAAAGCTTCCACTTTATTTCAGGAGGAGATCTATCAGGTCCATGCTGCTAATTTCATTTTAGCCTCGAGCAATATTGGCCTGAAAGTTACCCCTGGGCACTGCAGAACTCCATTGTGTAGCTGTAGGAGCTCTGAGACTTGGATGCGTGTATTTTTATCCATTTTGACACAGATAAATTTATGATTAGTCTCATACAGAAAACAGATTTTCTGTAGGCCTTAGAGACCTGAATTCTTTACTATTCAGGGTTATATCCCTTGGCAGGGAAATTTACTCCCTTTGTCTTTGGCATTTGTCACCTCTTGGTCACAGTTTTACCTCAATTTTTATCTCTGATCTAGTGATTTCTAACTTCTCTTCATCTATGAGTCTGACTTTGTCTCAGTCCAGATGTCATTTTTTGTGACTAGGTAATGAAAGCTCAGCTGCCAGCTTTTATTACAAGAAAGTGCTTTCTCATATGTATTTGAGTATCCTGCAGCAAAGCAGACTTTTATTGCAGAATCACAGTAAGATGCACCTATTTTTAATCCATCTCTCTAAGTCAAGGAAGTATTCTATATTCCTTTCTGACAAAAAGGGGCAAAACTAAATGTACAGCATTTAAGCAATGCCTGATGCTTTAAGATAACTAGCATTTAAGCTAGCATTCAGTAAGGGTAAATCATGCAAAGTCTTAGCTATTGAGCAGGTATTAATGAAATATGAGCTCATCCAAAGAGGAAAAAAAAATCTCAAATCACTTGATTTTAAAACCTTGATATTAAATCAACAGGAAAAAATCTGAAGAAGCCTAAAAAGAGAAAATAAGAGGAAAGGAGACCCCCTCCACAGGTGCTACATCAAGGGAACTACCTCTTCAAAAATTATGTGATTAAGTTTCCTTTCAATCTAATTGGCACTGTTCTCACTCTGTGTATAATGATTTTATCACCTGACTTAACCTGCATGAACTGGGGAAAAATCAGGTCCATCTGTCAGCCCAAAAAGATTTTGATTGAGGGGTAAAATATTTATTCAAAATGAAAAAAAAAGAAAACAAAAAACAAAACAAAACAAAAAAACCCTACAAAAAAAACAAACCAAAAAAACCCCCCAAAAAACCAAAAAAAAACACAGAAAAAAGTTCCGATCTGTCTCACATCGCTAGCTGACCTGCCATTAATATATAATGTAAAGGATTTCTGTCTGTAACAGAGAGGTGATCAAATGAAGCCTAACAGCCAGGTCAATAGACACACTTTTCCTGCTTTTGTAAGAGAAACTGGTGGAAGAATCTTCCTGAACTGAGCTCTGAAGGGACTGCAGAGGGAAAACTTAATTTAGCAAACCCCAAATGAATTGAGAATGAACTAGACTGGAACATGTCATCATCTGTAAAGGCTGAATCATATTTCCAGGCTCATGCAGAAGCAGAAACTGATGTGTCTAGAAATTTTGTAGAGAACTTGAATGCATCAGGATGCTGAAAGTCACTTCCTCCCTTGAGTACCAAGGTGTTGCACGTCATGCTGATGCCTGTTGGTGTCACAGATTCACGTTTCTGTTCTCCAGATGTAAAGGATCTGTAAATCAGCCTAACTTGCATTAGCAACTTCCACTCTTCTGCAACAGCTTCTACACCACAGATTTCTGATAGCGTAGTGTAGCAAATTTAGTCATTGTGCAAGCAAAAGAAACAGTTTGGGGCAATATATTCCATCTTCTGAGTGAAAAATTTGCTAAATTGGGTAGCTCTGGTCTGCCTCAGTGGAGCTTCAATTAAGTCAATTTGCTGCTTAAAAAGAGAAAGGATCCTTGTCCCCTGCACTCAAGAGTAACTCTGACTGACTAGTACAGAGGAAATGTAATAATCTCTATTTCCCTACTCCAGTCTTAATGTCTAATGCCCCTGCTTAAAGAGGAAAAAAAATTTCCCATTTTCCATAGTCATTTTTGCACTTGATTCGCTTTCTCATTTTTGCAAAGCACAGAGAGCTCTCCTGATGAAAATCAGCCTAAATAAGACTGAATACGTATAGTTGCCTGACAAACCGATGAAGTTAGTTTAGTTTTTGTCAAAACGAAATTCAAAAATCTATTCTGGCTGTCTGACTCAACAAATGACAGAAGTACATACTCAGATTTCTAAAATATCCATTGCAGTAGGCAGTGGTTACTACACGCCAACAAAAAGCATTGGTATGTTCAGCTAGGATACAGGAAGGCTAGATTCTCTTCCCATTTTTCCTTAATTATTCATGTGTGGGTTTTTTCTAATGAACAGGAGTAACCTTAAAAGACTGTGGAAAAGGCTATGGCCCCACAGAGCTCTCCACAGCTACTCTTTTTTGTATGGATTAAAAGTGTTTATTGAAAAGATGCTTTTTCTGTTGTCAGCATGCCTAGTATAATGTAATTAAACTGGGAATTCAAGAGGAGGAGAATACCTTATGCCCCACAGTTTCAAAAATCTAATTTCAGTAAGATTTTTCAGCTGAGCCTTTTTGGCTCACAGAAGCCAGATTTACTAATAGATTCCAAGGAAGCATACTGGGTTTTAATAGCAGAAAACTGGAAATGAGTTAGCTGATACATGTTGTCCTGTGTTAACGTGACAACAAAGAATCGATCCCTGGAAGTCAGAAATGTTAGATTGTTGTAAAATGGATGAGGTTTTGTACTGCTGCTTCTTTCTTTCTTTTTATTACTCTGTATTCATGCCATTGATCACTTTTGGTGGTGCTCAAAGTTACTTTACAAGTGATGGCAGACTCTGTGTAAAGAAAGCAGTTCAAGTCAGCTGTTGTTCCTTTTGTTTGCATCAGCTGTGGCAGTGGCTGAGGCTGGAAAACCCTCCTCACTATGGATGGTTGATTGAAAGATCATACATAATGAGTTTCAAGGTGGTCTTCAGCTGTTTTTGACTTCTGACTAGAATTCTAATTAATCTACTGCCTTTTGGGTGCACTGGGCTAACACTGACTGAACAACCTTCTGTCATGTATTGGTTCATTTAGGAAATCGCAGAACAGGGCAGCAGAAAAGGGTCCTTTCTTCAGCTTTAGTTTGGGACACACACAGCCTCTTAGTGAATTTGGCAGCTTGCATCTAACGTAAAATAATTGCATTTAACTATTACACTGAGAGCAACTGAAGTCTTTGAAGATTTTTACATCACATTGAATCAGAGTCAATTACAACCATGGAAAATTATCTGTAGATATCCCGTATTCATTCTTAAAGCAAACATCCAAATCCTACTTCTTGTTGGGTTACAAAGTAGAGATTTGTGAGGTGGAGGAATCATTCAATTTTTTAAAGCTCAAATTTTTTAAAAGTGTATTATTTACATATTACATATTATTTAATGGTAAATGTAGTTTTAAAAAAACAAAATCAAAAAACCTGGAAAAACTGTGCTAATGCCACTTATTAATAATAAAAATACTCCTCAGGTTGGGGTAGACTTGTACATGTACACACACACTACTGAAAAAGGATAAATTATCAGTCCAGGTAAATGTTCAAAACGTGGGAGGTTTTTTTAGTTTGATTTTGTTGTTGTTGTTTGGTTGTTTGTTTGGGTTTTTTGGGTTTTGTTTTGTTTTTTGCTAACAAACTGGTGCAAAAAAACCCATTTTCCTTCTGGCATAGATTGTCACAACTTAAAGTAGTTCTCAGTAAGCCGAAGTCAGGTTCTTCCAGTCTGTTTATGAAGCTGTGCAGGCTGAAGCTGAAAACTCAGCCCTTGTATAGATGAACACTTCAACTTTATAAAGGTAAATTTGGTGCTCTAATGCTAGCAAAGGAATATTACATGACTAGTTATCACACATCTTAATGCTGCACTGTCAACCCTTCCTTATCTCTAGAATCTGATGGTGTTATTGCTGATGGGTTTTGGTGGTTTTCAGCTGCTCTCTGCATTACAGAAGCTCACAGTGATTCTGTTGCCTTAGTTTCTCAAATATTTTCCTGTTATATTACTAACAACAGGGGGAAAGAGTACTCAATAAGAGCCACCACAGTTATCATTAGAATTACGCTGGAATATCATTAGCATTGTAGTCTGTGACTTTCAGGTTGTATTTAAAAAGTGCTTAAAAGCCATACGTTTCTTTTGTAGATCTGGTTTCTCTTGCAGTCCAACAGCTCCCAGTTTCTAAGGTCTTACCCATGGATATGTGGAAAACAATGCACACCCAGTGCTTTTCCCTTTTATGTCTGTGCAGTTCATTCTTAAAAAAAAAGAAAAAAAAATCTAAAAGAATATAATTTAATTCTGTACAAAATTAAAAGTGGAAGCTTTAAAAATTCTTTGTTGCATCTTATCCAGTGAAAAAATCCTTTGCATTTCTATCACACAACACATATCTTCAAATATTCCCCTCAAATACTCTTGCAGAATTTCTTTTACTGGTAGAACTGTGATCCTGCTACTATCTCAAAATTGAAATGGAATGTATGCTTCCTCTCCTCTGCTGGAGACCATTAAACATACATGCACATGCAATACCATATCACTAAACCACACCTTGATGGACTATTTTTCCCCTATGGTTCTTTGTCTTAACTTGCAAACTTGTCTTCCCATTCTAGGTCAGTGAGAATCATTTTTGTTTTCTATAGTTGCAGCATCAGCCCAGTAGGTTGGTGGCTGACAAAAGAAACTGTTGTTATGTGCTTTTCTCCCTAAAGCAAAATTTATTCATTTTTCTTGGCTGCTTTAAATTATCCACAGACAATACTGCGAGGATTAACATATTATCAATAGACAATACCATAAGGATTAACATAACTTTTCTTCCAAAAGTACATTAATATCTGACATAAATCCTCCCTGAAGTTCACAAGTGGTGCTCACAGTATGTGTGCCCAGATTGAGTGTGTTTAAGGAAAGGCAACTGATGTCAGAAGGCAAAATACCTGATATTAGGAAAGGCTAGTGACCAAAAAGTGCTATTATTATACAGCTATTTGCTTTCTCAGGTTCTTGTATCTCTCACTGAACTCTTCTATAGTGATAGTTTACTGAAGCAGGCTGGGAGTAAGCACAGGTGCACTACTAACTGTTGCCTAACATAGGTTCCTAAAACCCCTCATATATACAGTGGACAGAGCAAAGCATGCTCCCTGCTACAAAAGGCAGAGCACAAAGATCAGCTTAGTATCTTCACCTTTAAGTACCATGGAAGTGTCTTCTGAGGTCACCTCCTTCCACTCACCCCATAAAATGTTTTAGAAATTATAGTCCTGACTGTAACACATGGGTGAAAATAGGAAGGTTTGCCTGTGGTACAAGAGTGCTTCCACCATCAGGCCCAAAAATGAAGGAAAGGAAAAGGAAACTGAAGGGAAGGAGCATGACTCCTAGGTTTTCTAAGGAAAGATCAGACAGAGTGACCCCACAAGGACCAGGGGAGCAGTGACAGGTGGAGGACTTTTACTAGCCTCATCAGTGAAATCTAATGGGTGATAATTACAGAGCACTGAATCAGCCATCCCTAAAACTACTAAAGGAGAGGGACAGACTGCTGAACATGGTTTATAACTTACAAATATGAGTGAGTTAAAGAAACTCTTTGCACCACCATGTAAATTAAAGTAGACTCCTGCCTATGGAATCCACGATGGAAAAGCATTTAGACTCAGGCAAAACCTTTTATGGAGTGTTTTAAGGATTGTTTGGGGGAAGGAGCTAAGTAGGTACAAGAGGCACAAATATGAGAAAATAAAAGGAAAAGGAAATTAAAAGGGACTAGTGATGCCCAAACAGGTTACTGGCATCATGGTTTATCCTATCCTTTCACTGAATCCAGTTTCCAATTGTTTTAAATGTGTGTTAGTGATCTGTGTGCATGACCACAGATGAACAGCAAGCCAGCTTGGCTGAGGGGTGTGAGGTTGTGCCAAATGACAGTCTACAAGAGAGGGATGAGGTTGAAGGGACTGTGGGGCCCAGGCCAGCTGCTGCAGATGTGCAGCTCTAGGGACAGCAACTGGCTGTAGTGCAGGTGAGAGACCCAAGTGTCCTCTGAGTGTGCATTAGACATTCTCAATTCAAAGTGAAGCAGAAGGCTTCAAAGACTTCAGTTTCTCTCAGTGTAACAGTTAAATGCAGTAATTTAATCCAGCAGCCGAATTTACTCTTAGAGGCTGCATGTCCATCAAAACTGCTAGAAGGGACTTTTTCCCTCAGCTACTCTTTTGAGCTACTCTTCTTATATGAACCATCAGACAGGGATGGGAAATACCCCCTAGTTCTGAAATCCATTGGGTCTGGATACCTCCAGCAATAACAAGCCTGTAGAACTACTTCAAAGGGTAGTGTTGAGGAAAACCAAATCTCCAGGCTTCCAGCTGATACAATGCCATCAATGTAATTATTCTACTTGAGGTACTGATTCAGCTATGTACTTAAATATAGCGCAAAAATTAAGCAAAGGTTAAAGTGGGATGTGCATCGAATCACAAAGGAAATATTAATCTTATAATGGTTTATGCATATATTTGTACTCAGGATGGACATTCAGCTTGCCTCCAGTAAACCTTCATCTGATGTGTTACCTATCTTTAAATCCTTCAAGGTGTTAAATCTGGGCTATTATTCACAGAGTAGTGATATCTTTTCGTTATAAAAAATAGTGGATTGCACGTGAGTGATTTTCAGGCACTACAGTTACAACATCTGAGACAGTTCTTAGCTGCCAGGTCTATTGTCCTCTCTCACTGCACTTCAGAATCTTGCTGGTATTTTTTAACACCCATTTTGGTTTTATATTTTAAAAGGGATTTTTTTTTCAGTTCTTGCAACTAAAAAATACTATAATATAAGTAAAGATAAGACTCAGTAGATCACCCAGGGCCTTCAGATATTAGCCTGACAAGATTATTTACTTTTAGAGCATTTTTGAGTTTTGAATCTAAAAGTGCAAGTCAAAGATTGCAGTGCAGTCACTGAGACTATGTGTGCTTAAAAATGTGACACTTAATAGTTTGCTAAGGGAAATGTTCCTTTTCTCCAAGGACCTTCCTGTGAAAGGAGTCTTGGTTTTGAGATACAATATGTTAATATATAAAGATATTAAAATCCAGTGCTGATGTGGTTGTTATTCAGTTTTGGGGGAAAAATTGGTATCTGAAACTAGAAGTAAAATCTCTGTCATTTTTCAACCACCAGATTTAAAGCATAGGTATTATCTCTCTCCAAAACACAACTTACTAGCAGAGTGTTGTGTCCTTTCCTGGATGACAGAGGTTAACCATGATGTTCTCACTCAACTCCTCTCCACCTGCACACACACACACTCAAAACCCCTAAAATCAGGCTATGTTTAAATAAAGACAAATGATACCTCTGCTAGTTCTTCTGCAAAATACTCACATTACAATTCTATACTTTATTTAGAGTCTGTTCAGATTGAAATAGGATGCTCTTTAACTTTGCAAAAAGCTAACAAATAGACACAGCTTGAAGTACATATCAATATAAAGAACATTTCGTACACTGATTACAAGATAAAATATCTTCATTAAGAGGTAGGAGATCTGCATAGGAGTCAGCTGACTAAAGCAAAAAGACAAAACAGTTCTACCACATAATTGCTTTCAATTAATTTCCCAAAATGAGCAGAAGTCAGGAGAGGTGGACATTTAATGGAAACAATTCGGTAGCCTGGAGAATAGCCTTAATTAAATGTTTTTTATTCAATATTTTGTACTGGGGGAAGGAGGAAAAAGATATTGCTTCTTATTCAACATCAAATAATTTCCAGGCATCTGATCTGTAGTAACAGAGTTGTTCAATTTGAGATTATGATATGGCGTTGGCCTTTTGCAATTAGCTCATTTTTTCAGACATTATAAATACTTGCCATTCACATTAATACAGTGTTTAAGAAAAGAAAAAAAAAAAGAAAAATAAAACTTGCTGGAGTATTTAATTACATAATCTCTTCATTAAGCAATAAAACCTATTCATGGCCATTTGGTCAGATTAGAAACAGTTCACTGGTGCAATTGCTGTGAGCAGCACTCAGGATATTCACCCAGGTCTGTCCTTAGCTGATGGATTGCAAGAGTGCTAAAAGTCTGACAAACACATTACTATCAAATCCATCTGCAGCAAGGCAGCTCCTAAGAGAATTATTGTAACAGTTTATGTTGTCACCTTCCACTCTCACTTTTATAGCTGCTCAGGGCAGAGTGGAAACACCCAGATTCCTTTAGGCTAGAAGCAGTGTGATTTAAAGGGCAGAGAAAAATTTATTTATTCTCCTGTCCTTTCTCATTCAATGCAGTGAAACTCTTTACAGAGAAGAAGCAGAGTGGAGACATATAGACATGCAATGTATAAAAAAATTAAATAAAAACTCAGGTGATAAGCTTACCTTTTCTTCTGAAACTGTAAAGTAACATGCAGAATGCAATAACAATTTCCAGAGTTAAAACTTTCACACAGAATGGCTTATTTGCTAAACAGAAATAAAACATGCACTGCCTAGGTGTTCTTAAAAATTTTGTTTATTTTCAACTTGACTGCGAATAGAGGAAGAAGTAGCACAAACTTTGTTTTGCTTCATTTTCTTCACAGAAAAAGGAGGTGAGAAGGAATTTACTTTCTTTAAATATAGGCTGTGCAGCTGTCTTGTTATCAGAGGGTGAAACCACAGGGTTTGTTACTTACCAACACACTTTTCTGTAAGACACCTCTTACCCTTTGCTTACAGTAGTAATATCTGGCATTTAAAGATTGTTATCTTTAAATAATTTCATAGTTATTCATCTCTGACATTATTATTCTTTGTTATGTAGCACTGATACTATGTAGCAATAAAAACCGAACAAACAATTTTGTCTGACAGAAACTGTCACACCAGTTAATGGCTTAGTTAAAAATAGATCTTAAAGGATGCTGGAAGTCAAAACCAGGTATGTTTCCAGATTGTATTTAGGTCAAACTATGTATTTCTTCGCTGTAAAATTTTCAATTAAAGTTGGAGATCTAGTCTCCGTAAATACAGCTACACATGAACACTCAACACTTTTGAGATTTTTTTTTCCAGTTCCTCATTTTGCTTGTGACAATTTCCACATTTAACAATCTAATTACATTTCCAGGTTAGCTCTTTTAGTTGTGTTCTTTTAAACTTAAAAAAAAAGCAGAATTTTTACAATATTCTATTCTTACAAATAAAGCTATACTCAGCAGTATATATCTGTCCCCTTATATCATTGTAGATCTTGTTCTGTTGGATTTAATTTCTTTGTTTCTTGTATACAAGGGGCTCCAATGACTCTTCCATAACTTATCTGATTGAAATATTTGGACCGACCTTATTCTATAACTTTTACCATCATATTGATGGTGCTTAGACTTCCTGTATGTCAAAATATTTCTAACATCACCTTTATCATCTGAATTCTGAAATTGTTGTTTGTTTCTATCCTTTCCATCATTCAAGCCTGTAAATGACTTTATTTTTACCCGAATTTTGCTTTGAAATACGTCTGTGTGATCTTTAAGTATCTTTGATCCATTTCCCCTAAGACCTCCAACATATGAAATTTCTTCTTTATGTAATACATTTTACTCTATTAGAACTGTTTTAAGTAAGTGTTTCTGGGATCACACACTCTCCTGTCCTTAACTTGTCTTTATGAAGTTTTTTTATAAGATGTTGAAGAAGCCACTTGTCTCCATGAGGCACCTGTTGAACACCCATTTCTCTCTTGTCTCAGCACACATTAATCTGAAACTAGAGTTCCCATGGCAGCTTTAGCAGATGTTCCTGGCTTCACTAAGTATTCAGTTGAGACTGAATTTTGCCTGAATTACAGGCCAGTAGGAATTTCTTGCACACTTTTTCCTAACACTGTGTGCCCATTATACCCCAAATAGCAGCCCAGAGCTGCAATTCCCTTCAGGGCTGATATGTGCCACATCAGCCTTTGCCAAGTGCCAGGAGATCCACCCTGTCACTCACCCTACCACCCTGCAATCCTGACTCTCATGATTTGCATCTAAAGGCATCTAAAAAGACAAGAATGTGTTTTTTCATGAATGACTGCCAGGGCCCATGAGAACCAGGACCTCTTAAGAAAGGACTTGTATCACTGCTTTTGTTTTTTCCTATTCAATTGTGACCTTTAGTTCTGCCTCTCTTCTTTTACATAAACTCTGTGCATAATATAATAAAATAATAATAAAAAAGACAAAAGCAAAAACAAAAACCAAACAAAAAAATCCCCAAACCAAACAGCAAACTCTGCACTTGTCCTTAGAGATAAAGTTAGTGCTGTAGAAGCCTCTTTGGAGGCAGAAGGAGAAGAACTGCAAGATGTGTATGTACCCAGTTATTATTTTTATTAACACATCACGTCCCACTCTCTCTGCACTGGTGTGTCTCACCTCGAGCCCTGTGTGCAGTTTTGGTTACCACAATATAAAAAAGACATTCAGCTGTTAGAGAACATCCAAGGGAGAGCAATGAGGATGGTGAAAGGTCTGGAGGTAAAGCTGTATGAGGAGTGGCTGAGGGTCTGTTCAGCCTAGAGAAGAGGAGACTGAGGGGAGACCTCATTGCAGTTACAGCTTCCTAGTGAGGGGAAGAGGAAGGGCAGATACTGCTGTATCTGGTCTGTGGTGACCGTGACAGGGCCCGAGGGAATGGCCTGAAGTTGTGTCAGGGGAGGTTTAGGTTGGATATTAGAAAAAAATTCTTCACCCAGAGGGTGGTTGGGCACTGGACAGT
>VYXD01003419.1:931906-954734 GCA_013397195.1 Hylia prasina | reverse complement strand
CCATGAGAGGTTGCTGGTGTAAGTTGAAGCAGAGGCCAAGCACAATGTCAGACAGATAGTGTGCATGACTGGACAATCATGATGCAGCTGCTTTGAGGAGAAAATCATACTATAAAAACAGGCTTCAGATATTTTTTGTCCTGAAAGATGCAATCTCTATTGCATTTAACCACATAAGAAAGTAATTTTTACCTAAAAACATGAGCTTCAATATCTTGTTGTTCTGGGAAAGAGTCTCCAAAGCTTCAGGGTGTTTCACTCCTTAGATTCCTAAAGAGTTCTTAAAGATTCATGTGTGTCTTCAATCCCAGAGAATTTTTTGAAATTGAAGGTAATCTTTGAGTTGAAGGCAATCTCTGCCCCATAATTCAAAATGGACTTTCAGTTGTCTCTTCTGTTCCCCAGTCTTTCTGTAGCTGTTCACCTTAATTTTCATAAGGTTTTGTGGTGTTTTTTTTGTTTGTTTGGTTTTTTTTTGTTTTTTTGTTTTTTTTTGTAATGTAATACATCAGTGCTTTCTGACACTTACTTGGTGAAATACAGAACTTCTAAATTATATTTAACTCTATTTCATAGCTATTTGCATGGCAATTGGCATTGTATAATGCATGAAAACACAGTTCACTGAGCTGAAGTCTAGTTTTTAGTATGGTTCTGACATATATTTTATTATTAAAATGCTTTTAAAATGCCCTTTGTGTATTTGTCTAACAGCTTTCTCACCGCAGCAGTCTGAGATTCAGCACTGCAGTGGAAGCTGTGGCCTTGTGGAATCCTGCTTTTTCCCCTTGACCTCATCTTTCCTCATGGTTGCACTTAATACAGCACGACAAAGGAATTCCAAATTCCAACACAGCATAACACATATTGTTGCTGTCCTCACAGGCCTTTCTTTTCCTCTTGAGAACTGAATAAAGAAGAGCCATACAATGGCTGACTTCAAGAAAAATTTCTTAGATTCTGAATACTGAATACAGTGCATGAATAACTGATTATTTTTCCTGTATTGGGATTTGAAAGATGGAGTGTGCTGACATAGGTATAATGTCATTACTTGTGCAATGATTTTTAGGTTTTGAAAGTATACCCAGTATACTGGGTACATATATATATCTATATACACCAAATACAGAGTAAAGTCAAATAATCATTTTTATTTTCATCAAATAATTATTTTCACCTTTTGCTGCTGCCACTAGATCTGCTGGGGGGAAGCTGTACAACCCTTGGACATCTGCCTTTCTGAGTAGGAAGCTCTTTTAAGCTGAGGAGCTGCCTTACTGCCCTTGTTTTGGAAAATGCTCTGGCATTTTTGGTATGTGACAGTATTGGCCAGCATGGAGATTCCAGATTTAGGGCAGAATTCTATGAAAGCAGCATGTATAATATCTCCAGTGGTTTTATTTAATTAATTATTTGTATATTCCACTCTCCTCAAAGCCTATGTCAAGTTATTCAGCAGCAGGGATTGAACTGAAAGTTTGCAGTCTGGTAAAAGCTGTTGGATTTTAACAAGCTGATGAATCAGGTCCTTAAACACTGAATCTCAGTGTGTTTGCCTAGATCAGTAAGCAGTTCCTCTGGCTGCATTCCTAGATGGGAGCTTTATTTTTCTGATCCCTTTATGAAAATGAGACTCCAGGGCTGACTCCTCAGGTTCTTGTGGAGCGTGCTGCCTTGCTTTCCTCAGCTCACTGTAGTTAATGTTGTTTATGTAGATTCCATCCATGAAGACATTCTAAATTTATGGTTTAGGAACATGCTCACAACCCCCTCAATCATGATCACTTTCACAGTGTTAGCTCTGTTGAGAGATACAACAGACTTTACATCCAAATCATTGGCTGGAGTTGTACTCCCAAATAAAGGGATTCTTCTCTTTTCTGAAATGAATGATAACACATGGTAATACATGTCCACAGTACACCGTATTCAACTTTAATTCAATGCCCCACATGATGCTCTGTGACTCTAATATATAAGTAATTTCTGTGAGTAGTTTGTTCAGTCCAAAATACCCACAATAATGTGAGTGTAATGTCACAGCTTAGCAGAGTGTTGAAACAAAAGGAGGGCATACAGTTGTATGCTAAGATACCAGATACTGTTAGAGGACCTCATACAGCAAAGAGAAACAAAGCTGTGCACATTTTTCCCTTATGCCTGTGGAGTTCATTGGTTCCTAATGGTGCATGCTCTGGATCATGGCCAGGAATTGTCCAGCAGAAATCTAGTTTGCTTCAGCCACAATTGTGCCTTATGGATGTGTTAGAAATTAGGCTGTAGGGATGATCAGCCCACAGCATTAAGTTTGGTTTTGTTTTCAATGTAACCACTGAGCCTGTAACCTGTCGCAGTGCTGCACCATCTTCTGATGGCAGGTAGCTCTGTAGGCATCTGGACATGTGAGTCACTGCTCATCCTGGGATCCTGGGCTTCCCAGGGCTCCCTGAGAGCACAGTGTGGCCACTGCCTGCCTGGAGGAAGAGTGGAGTTCCCTCATGCACAGCAGAGAGTGTGAAGAGAGGAGTCAAGGTGCTAGACTTAGTCCCTGCCGTGGGAGCAGACACGGGTGGGGTGTGCCCCTAGAACCAACAACAGAAAACACAGCCAAGCCCAGAAGTGAAGGCACTGTCACAGTTAATCACTGCAAACTTGTGCAGACTTCTTCATTGCCCAAAGCTTCCTGTCTTGCTGTCAGGCCCTTGGGTCTGTGTCCTGTCATGCACATTTGTTTCCTTGTTTTGTCCTTGTGCATTTTCTAGTGTCATTTCCTTTCCCTGTAGAGAAACCAGGGGAAAAGTATCTCCTAGATGAAGCTGACGCATTACTTCAGTCTTTCTACTGAAAAATGTTGCATTATTCATTTCTATTCACACCTGTGACACACAAAACCTGAAAATCCTCAGAGATCTTCTGAGTTGCACCATTATCTATAACATCAGTAAGTCTCTGTAAGCTGCTAAAATGTGTGTTATCAAAAGCATTAAAGTTTCAAAAATTATTAAAACTATTTCTCCACAGGTTGTGCTGTGTGCTTAGTCTAACTACAAATGCCACAAGGTTCTACATAAATCTTGGCAGG
This sequence comes from Hylia prasina, assembly GCA_013397195.1. Taxonomy (NCBI): domain Eukaryota; kingdom Metazoa; phylum Chordata; class Aves; order Passeriformes; family Sylviidae; genus Hylia; species Hylia prasina. The sequence goes on along the minus strand of VYXD01003419.1, from coordinate 951,649 downwards.
ATGGGCCAATCCTCTGACTTTCTCTAATAAAATGCACTTTTAAATCCATCTCTGTGCCTGTTTCAAGTTCTTGAACGTTTGTTGAAATAATTGTTTTGTTTACTCAAAACGATGTGAGCATGGTTCAGTGTCCCTCCCCATCTCTGACACCAGCCACTCCAACACCACTGGCATGTGACTCCTCTCAGGTGCTCAGGGACACATCCTTGAGAGCAGCCTTTCCTTGGCATCACACCATCCTTTCTGGATGAATTGCCGTCACCACTTAACTGCAAGTGGACACTTTCAGAAGGTCTTATTTACTAAACTGTGGAACATCTTGAACCTTTAAGTTTCTCCATCATTTCATTTCATTTCACCAAAGACAGCTTAAGCACAGTTTCTGACTGTACAACTGCTGGGCAGGAATTTTTAGAGGAACAACACTTTGTCTTTTCTCATCACACAGTCTGCTGTTGTTGTACTACACGCCGTCTCCAGACAAGGATTTGCCTTCCTTGCTTTGGGAATCTTTTCATGGGAATAATATTTTTGTATTGGCTGAAAACAACCTTTGTTTCCTAAGTCCCAGGATGGCTGTCATTCTGTGCTAAACTAACCCTGTGATGTATCTCCCTGAAGATAAAAATTATAGTCAGGCGATATGAGAAAATCTAAAGATACGGAAAAAGTTTTGTAGAATGTTTATTGATGACTAGCAAAGAATATTTTATGTTGTGGTGTAGTTTTCTTTCTTTATTGGATCATATAATAAAGCTTCCCTCAGAGATAATTATCCATAAAACATTCTTTTCCTTACTGATTAAAAAGATGAGCAGCAGTAACATGAAATCTTGAAATAAATTAGTATAGGATACTTACCAAATTGTATTCTTGGTTCTAGAGTCCTCTTTTTCTTAGTATCTGGCAGGGAAGAGAAAAAAAGATATCAAGGTGAGTAATTCTAAGCATTCTTTTTTTTCCTGGGTTGTCTTACACTGCCATGATAAATTTTGGTGTCGAGTTAATAAACTAGAAATTATGTTTGACCTGCTATATGTCCAGCCAAAACAGTTCCCAATGGGTAATACACTTGCCTGAAGAAGACAACATTTAGAAATACATCTATTTATTTACATTAACATAGAAAATTGCTAGGTATTCAGTTACCTGTGTAGAGAGAACCTGTAAGTAGTAACACTGTCTTAATGAAAAATGCAATTTTGAGAAGTAAAGTCCGGATGGTATGGGTACTACTGGTAAATTAATTGACCAATACTTACATTGTGTAGCCAGCAAATTCTTTTTAACATTTTAATGTGTCTGAGAGGCCAGACAAAGTGAGGCGGTGACAGACTGAGAAATTAAGTGAATGAATCTTATTAAAGTTTTCTCTGACTGGAAGTTAAATGCCAAGTGAAGGGAAATGTATGATGAAGAGAATTCAGAAGCAAAATTTGTAAATAATTTGGCTATGTCTACACTTGTCATTCCAAATACATTTCTCAGCATAGGTTTAACAGTACCAGAGGACCAGAGGTGCTCGAGAAAATTTCAAATAAAAAAAAATCCAGACACACCTGCAGAAATTTAGTGAAGAGATGCAAGTGTCTAAGAAAGTGAGAGGATTTTATGTCTGAACATGTCATGAGAAGCAATTTTTTGTTTGTTTAAATTTGGATCTTTATATTTTCAAAATATATTTCTGAGGGGGTTTTTTTTGTTTGTGGTTTTTTTGTTGTTTGTTTGTTTGTTTGTTTTGAGGGGGAAAAAAAGAATGCTCTTAAAGCCATTTGAGCAAGAAGATAGAAACTTTCAAAGATGATTTTTGGAGTATAAACAGATTATCTAAATTTTAGACTTCCAATTCCTGTATGCTGGATTATATTCTTAGGTGCCACTTTTCAGTGGGACAACAATCTTGGCTTATAAAGGTCATAGAATCCAATTTGTTGAAAGATAAAAGTGCAAATAATTACCAAAAAAAGCTTGTGTTGGCTGTGGGGCATCCCAAAGGCAATGCTGAAGTTCCTGATTCCAAACAGAACATGTTACAGCACCTGTTGAGCATCAGCTGCTTCAGCATCCATTTGATCCATGCACCATGAACTTCTCCAGCTCAGAGGCAGGAACACAGACCTTTTCCTTAGCGTGAATTCCTTCATCTTCCATCAGCAAAGTTTTGGGTGGCAGCCTTGCATAGTTAATGCAACCAACTCTCATTAACATTTCAGTCATACCCAAGGCCAGAGGCATTTTTACAGCCATTTCTTCACCAACTGGAGGAAGCATGGCATCTTCATTTCTCCTCCCCTTTAGTTTAATGGCCTGTTTATTACCTGTTTTCTGTAAGTACATTTTTCTGAGGTAGGTTAATTGCCGTAACAGTGTTATAACTGAATATAAATATGTTTTATGTGTCAACTGTGTCTTTATTCTGTGTTCTGTATTAATGTACTATTATCGTTTGCATAGAAGAATGGACTGCATAGCTCTGAAATTCTATCTGATCCTTCCAAATACTCTTCATATACTTTCATGCTGTTTCTTCAAACATATTGTATAGTTGTTATTTATTCTCTTTACTCTTATTTTCCTGATTGCAAACCTTTTATCATGAGCACTTTTTTCTTTAGATTTTCTAATCTGAACTGTGCTGGGTAGGTGAAAATGGTGACTTGTCTTGGCTTCTGTTCAGTTGACTGGGTGAGTAGGTACCAAACTGGGATTAGAAACAGATATTTCGGAAGAAAGAGCTATCATACAAGGATATACTGACAAGCTGAAAGATCTGAAAACCATACAATGTATGATGTTTAACAAAGAGAAATACAAACCTGGGTTGAAATAATCCCAAGCAGCAGTAACATCTGGGGGATAGATGACTGGGATGTACATATTTTGGAAGAGACCTAGAGGGCTGTGAGGAGCAAGCTGAGCACAGGTCAGCTGTGAACTCTTGCAGCAAACTCTGTTTGCTGCATGGACCAGTAAGAATATATGCATCAAGTGATAAGGTTTAGGCCAGACATGAAATAGAGTGCTCAGTTTTGGTCCACCGTCCATTCAAAAGACATAAAACCCAGCGTCACCAAGACGGGTGAAGCACACATATGAGAAAACTTGGAATCATACAGCCTAGGGAAGAGAAAACCTAGGAGGAGGGATATAATCACAGCCTTTTAATACCTCAAAAGTAGCAACAGAGAAGAAGAAGGTACTTCCTGCACAAGGATGCATGGGACAAGAGGCTGTGGAAATGGGCAAATTCTGTCTAGGTACATGAAATAAATTTTCATGGTGAGAATAATTAAACATTTGAATAAACTGACACAGAGAACTAGTGTGGTCTCTTTCACCAGAAATACTTGTATTTTCTTGCCAGGGTCACCGATTATCTGTTCTAAGACTCTGGTTTCAGCAAACAACCAGACCAAGTGTTTTTCAGGTGTCCCTACTGTCCTGTTCTGTGATTCCAGAGCTCAAAGTAAAGCTCTGGCAGAAAAGAGTTTTAAAGAATTCTTTTAGGGCTTTTATTTATCAGGGGAGATGTCTGATAATCAGGATTAATGAATTTTGTAAATGCTCAGAAACTTTTCCAGTCTGAATCATTCGGGTCTTGCTTGAGGCACCAATCCTGGAAAAGGAAGGTTGCTATGTTTATTGGCAGCACAGTTTAAATGTAATTTTCTCTTGTCACACTGAGATAAAATAATTGCTTGCACATTCCCTGTTTGCAAAAGGTTTAGTAACATTCTTACCTGCTTAATTGTTTGATTCTGTGCTAATTCTTTGGCAATGACAACAGGACCATATCCCCAGTCTGTACAGTATGTAAAGCAATTTTCATCCAACAAATATATCAAGGGTGTTTCATTAGTCGGATTATGATTTTCTGTCTTTATCACCAGCATTGATTCAGAGTAATCAGTTCTTCTGGATGGTTCCTTGCTCTATTTAATCAGCTCTGTGTAAGTATAAACCTAGGATTTTTAAAATTGTGTAATTTAAATGCAGTTTTCAGAGGGAGAATATGTGTTATTTTGGAAGAAATCAGAATAGTAATTAAAAATTATTTTAAAAAATCAAAATCTCTTTTATTTTACAAGTTTCTTCTCCTATCACCTTGTATTTCATGTTGTAAATATTTTGGAAAAGAGCCTTGATTTTTCAAGTTAGGTTTTTCTTTTTAGGTTTTTTTTTCCCTTTTATCATGTATTCTACTTTTCATCTTTTACTACAAATGAAAAAAGAAAAAAGAATCAACAAAAAAGGCTAAAACCTTGTAAGCGTTATAAGGGTGGAAATTAATGTTATTTTCCTCGCTTTAATATTTAAGAAAACACTTTGAAAAAAGTGCGACAAGAAAACAGAGAACAAGAATGGATCTGTCTGGCTTAATAATTCTGCCAACAGTTTTGATGGTGGCATAAAGGACACACATCAGATTTGCAGATGACATCAAACAGGAGGAAGCAGTAGGAAGAGTGGCAGGATTCCTGTTCAGAGAAAACTCCAAGTCAAAGGGATGAATACACAAAGGCCTCATGCAATTCAACAAGGAATGCCAAGTCCTGCCCCAGGGGTGACAGACCTACAAGCTGGGAAAGGCTCTGGGATTCCAGCTGGCTCCAGTGGGACATGAGCCAGAGAAGGACCTGGCAGCTCCCTGGGCTGAATTAGCAACACCAACACCCTCAGACTGAGGGAAGGGACCATCCCTCCCCCTGGGGCCCTGCATCCAGCTGGGTCTGCCAGTAAAAAACAGACTTTGACCAACCGAGGCAGTAGGGGGACCCTCAGGGTGTGGCTGATGTGTGAGAAGGTGCCAGGGAAGCTGGGCTTGGTGCACAGTCCCAAAGGGTCCTGCCTCTGTCCAGGCCAAGGACACCAGCATTTCTTATCAGGATGGCTAGCAGTGGGTAGGGAACACTGGAGGTCCAGGCTGGTCCAAGTAGTTAAGAAGTGAAACAAGTGGTCCAGGGAGTTTGGGCACCCACTATCCTTGTAGGTCTTTCAGGAAAAAAGCCCAGGGAGCCTGGTCTGATCTCATATGTAACAATGTTGTGAACACAGGCCTGGACTAGAAAGCTCTTGAAGACCCTTCCCATCTGATTTATTCTGTAATTTTAAGACATGCAATGAAAAGGGACCACACAAAAAGTGAAAAAATGAAAGATTGTACTTATGTGCACATATGTCCCCATCCCATAAAAGAAATAAAAATTCATTTCTGCTTTAATCTTTAAAAAAATCTTTGACTAAGGTTCATAAGCCAACAAAAATCAAACAAAATATTGTAGGTGTTTTTTTGGTTTTTTTTAAATTAAATCAAATCCTGGAGAAAAAATTGGTTTGTTCAGTTTTAGTTTTTAAGTGTTTACTAAAACTACTGAATATCTTACTGGATTCTTGTTTTGCAATTAGATGAATACACACTGATCTAATCATGAATAATCTGAGACAGGATCAGACCCTTATAGATTGGTGCCTCTGCATGTTTTGGCTGTTTACCAGGTTCTTATTTTCCAAAAAAGTAAGTGATTTCTTTGAGAATTTGCAACAGGTGTATTTACACAAAGTGAAATCCTGATTTTTTTTTTTTTTGCAAGCATAAATCATAAATGATAAATCTTAGTGTATTCATAAATTCTTAGTGAAGTGGAACAAGCCTCAGCTTTCCAAAATAAGCCTACTGAATTTTTGAATGAAGAGAGGTGGTTTTTCTTTTAACCCTTTTTGTTTGCTTGTTTGTTTGAATGATGGCATTTAGCTACCCAGTAGAAATTGATAATATTTGAAATTATTTTGTAGATTCCATAGACTTTTTCACAACTGGAAAACAAAATTAACAAACTGAACAAAGGGTGTAGAAAATGCTCACGTTTTTGGGTGATAAACCTTGAGCTCATTCCTCATGTGGAGTGTATCAAGTATTGGAAAGTTAGACAGATGGCACTGAAATGGTATCTTGATGATTACTTCTCACAAGGTTTTTAGATATTTCAAGTTTGTTGAGGTTTGGGGAGGGAGGAGTGTTTGTTTTGTTTTTTCTTTATAACAGAGAATGATTTTTAAGGAAACCTCCCTTACTGTGTCATTTGCAAGTAAATATCTAATTGCCACAACAGAAGTGTGGTGCTCCTAAGACAGTGGCCTGAAGATGTGACAGTGCTTCCAGTTTGTGCAGGGATTTCACACAGACTTCTATAGACATTTGAGCTGCTTCTTCTTTTCTTTCATATGAAAATGTCTTCCAAACATATCTCCTATTCCATATCATTTGCAAATAAGACTCTTCTAAAATCACTACATACAGTTAAAAGGTAGAGAAAATGGAAAAGTGAATTTCCCACTGGAATTTTTAAGATATATGATTTCATATTGTTGCAATTTATCATGCAAAGTCTTAGCATAAAATTTCACAGGATGATATGAAATCACACTAGATTTCATTTAATAAGGGCCAATTTAGACTTATTGGAAGCTGTCCTGAGGCTTCTTGTAAACTCATGTATCCTCTTGTAAGTCTTATGATTTACACTTTCACTCTGCAAAAATCTATAACCAAAATTTTGAAACAAAATATCTAATTTTTTGTGAGGACAGAATTTAAATTAATTTTCCAGCTCTGGCATTTAAGTTAGGAAGGAATTTATTTCAATGCCTAAAATAGAATATTGAAGTTCTTTAAAACCACATGCCTCATGTTGTGTCTGTGGATAAACATGTATCTTTGCCAAAATCTGATGGATTGTTTTTGCCTTCACAAAAGTCAGTATCTCCTATAAAAAATTCTCAAAAACCTTTAAAGAGAAAGTAATGTAAAATTATCTTATGTATCCAACAGCACACTTTGAGACTGATAGAAGAAATAATGTGATATAAATGAATATTTGTGCCATTAAGAAAGTATTTTTTAAATCCTCAATTTACTATAGAATCACAGAATCATTTAGATTGGAAAACACCTTTGAGATCATCAAGTCCAACCTTTGAACTTGTCAACCAGACCATAGCACCAAGTGCCACATCCAGTTGCTTCTTGAACACCTCCAGCAATGGTGACTCCACCACCTCCCTGGGCAGCCCATCCCAGTGTTTAACAATGCTTTCTTTAACAACCTTTCCTATGAAGGAATTCCTCCTGATGTTCAGCCTGGGCCACCCCTGTTGTAGGGAGCAATAAGGTCCCTCCAAGCTTCCTTTTCTCCAGGCCAAAAACCCCCATCTCCCTCAGCTGATCCTCATCAGACCTGTGCTCCAGACCCTTCCCTAGCACTGCTGCCCTTCCCTGGACTCACTCCAGCCCCTCAATGCCTTTCTTATAGAGAGAGCTCCAAAACTGGATTTGAGCTGTGGCCTCACCAGTGCCCAGCACAGGGGGACAATCCCTGCCCTGGTCCTGCTGCCACACTATTGCTGATCCAGGCCAGGTGCCATTGGCCTTCCTGGCCCCTGGGCACACCTGGCTCATGTTCAGCTGCTGTTGACCAGAACCCCCGGGTCATTTTCCTCTGGTCACCTTTCCAGCCACTCTTCCCCTTCCTGTAGCACTGCAGGGGTTTGTGGTGGCCAAAGTGTAGCACTCAGCACTTGGTCTTCCTGAAACCCATGGCACTGGTCTCATTTCCTCTATCCAGCCTGTCCAGGTTCCTCTGCAGAGTCTTCCTACCCTCCAGCAAGCCAACGTTCCCACCTAGCTGTGTGTCATCTGTGAATTTACTGAGAGTTCTCACTCGATCCCCTTATCCAGATCATCAATAAAGTTACTGAGCAGCACTGGACCCAATACTGAACCCTGGGAGCCACCACTATGGACTGGCCACCAACTGGGTGCAACACGAATTCCCACCACTCTCTGGATCTGGTCATCCAGACAGTTTTCATCCCAGTGAAGAGTTCACCTGTCCAAGCTGTGGGCTGCTGGCTTTTTCAGTAGAATGCTGTGGGAGACAGTATCAAAGGCTTTGCTGAAGCCTGGGTAGGCAAAACCCACTGCCTTTCATCCACCGAGCAGATCATTTGGTCATAAAAGGAGAACAGGCTGTTCAGGCAGGACCTGCCTTTCCTAAATCCATGCTGACTGGGCCTGATCTCTTGGTTGTCCTGTATGTGCCATGTGATCACACTCAAGATGATCTGATCCATAACCTTGCTGGGCACTGAGGTCAGACTGACTGGCATGGAGGTTCTCCAGATCCTCCTTCTGAGCAGCTTTTGCAAGGTTTTTTTGCAGGTTTTCTTTTGGACAGTAGAAATTCTTTGAACACTTTCTGATAAACAAATGGAAAAAAGTGTTCATTTCACAAAGTCTGAATTAAATCAAAGAATTAAAGCAGTTTATTGATTTCTGAACAACATGTAAATAATTGTCAATTGATTTGTGTTACTATTGCATCAGGGTTGGTTGTAATACCGACATGTAGACTCTCCAGTCACCAAGGAGAGAGATCTTTATTTTTCACCATCCTTTTTATAGACAGTTCCAAGATACATGATTGGACACTCAGAACAACACCCCTTGATCACTTTTTACAAGTAAACAAGTTACAAAAATGCCACCTGCGAACAGTTTTTCACCTTCCAAGGATTGTTTTTGATTCCTCCTCACAATTTCTCAGGCCAGTGTGAGAAAGTTATGTGACTTGATTTCACAGAGACTCAGACTCTGCTGTTGCTGCCTGATTTCTTGCTTTCAGCATCCACATATTTGTAAAACAATACAATCCAGGAGTCATTTCTAATACGGTAGATAATCTGCAATATTACAGGCTTTCAAAAGAAGTAACAAACAAATACTGACAATAATGCCAATGATGATAACATTAATAAAACCAGCATCCTTCTGTGCATTCTTCTGTGATTAGTCCCAAAGTCTTCATACCACATATGCACAGATGCAATTATCTTCACATCCCCCAAGACAGGGGTGTAACAAATAACCCCCATCCACCTGGGTATGGGGGTTGCCCTGCCTGTATTCTCCTCCTGTGGAGAGCCAGAAGCCCCAGGAACCTCACGCTGATGGGAAAGGGCTCAAAGAGGTTGTTTGCACCTCCTGCTGTCTGTACCCTGCAGGGAGCAGCCACTCACCAAGTCAGGACCCTTCCAGCACTGGGCAGGGACAGGGACAGGGACAGGGACCGGGACAGGGACAGGGACAGGGACAGGGACAGGGACAGGGACATCCCTCTGGGCTGGGCAGGGGCTGTGATGCCCCAGGGCAATTTCTGTTACTGCCAAGTCAGGTTTAATTTCTGTCCTTTCCACTGCAAAGTCTTTCCCTCTGGTTATGAATTTTCATGCTTCTTTTATACTATTCCCAGTGACTACTTCTTTGTATCAAATCCTCTTTATAATTCCCCCATTACTATTTAATCCAGCTGACAATCATTTTCTTCTTGAGCATGATCGGTTTTGGGTGCATATTCTAAAAACCAGGTTTCTGTATTCAATACGTACACAAAGACACACATGCTCACACATCCCCTCTCTCACACTCTCATGTTCTCATCAGAACAGATAATTTACCAAGAGTGGATTGTGCAGGCACCCCTGCACTGACCACCACAGGAACAGGATGTGACTTCTTACACTGTGCTGAGGTTAACAACAGGGACACTTGTGGCAATAAGTAAAGTAGCTAAAATTGTGAATTAGTTAAAATATTTCATTTTAAAACAGAATTTTCATCTCTTTTCTTCTTCTCAGGACAAAAATAATCTTTTTCTCCTCTGCCTATTTCTCTTCACCAGGTCACCCTAAATTTCAGCAAAAGATCTAGGAATACATATTTTTTTTATTTTCAAGAAAAAAGCAGTGGGGGTGGGGTGTGGAAATTTCTTGACTGGTTCTTGGGTCAGTTTAACCATGAAGCCAGAACAAGAGCTTGCAGGAAGAGCAGCAATGCTTTGTTGCAGTCTGGTCAGTATGAATTCTACAGGGAGGGCACAGGGGGCAGCCAAGGCTCCTGAAGGGGCTACAGAGACTCTGTGGAGCCTGAATGTATCAGCTGTGATTGGAACCTGTATTGGCTTGTGCTCATACCTAGCAGTTCTGGGACAGGTTATTTAAATAACCTGTGTGAGTAGTTGATATATACCTGAGTTGCTGCTCTTTTCCTGCATTCAGAACAGACATATCCAGGGCAATTTCGTTGCAGAAAGGAGGTCAAATGCAGTTGTGGGATGGAGTAATTTTTACTGCCTGGTGGGCCCTTTAGGCAGCTGGTAGGAAAAGCACATGTATATGTTCATCTGTCCATAACATTTTGTTTCTGATCCTAGTGGTAACTGGCACCACATAAAAATCAGTTCTTAAAATTCTTGTGGTTATCTCCATATCAAGAACTGAGCAGTGAAGCAGCTACAACACTTGAGACTGGAAGGCATAGATTTTTTTAAAAAATCTTCTGTAGGACTTCAAAGTGCATTGTAATGACTCACCAATTTCTTTCTATCACAGATCAAACAACATTTAAAACCCCTTTCCGTGTGCATTGCTGCAGTGAAAGGCTTTGCATCATTTTCCCAAGAGAACATTCCACTGTCTTAAAGTTCTTATTGTTAAGAAGATTATTTTCTTCATGTTTAGCTTAAATTTGACAGTGTATTTTACCTTTAAATCCTAGTTATATTTGCTTCATCTAATTTATTCCCAAATATGGTAGTCCTCTTCCCTCTTTGGACTTTTAGTGATGCATGAGGTATAACCTGAGTACTAACACATTTACCTGTAGTCTTTCATACAGAGAATTCAACTAGAATCAGGACCAGTTGTGAACCTGAGCTTGCCTTATTCCAGTTTAAGATGTATCATGGTGCTTTATATCTGGTCTGGCAGGGAGGCCATTTTTCTCAAGGTCATCTCTGTTTCATTTTAGAAAATCCCCTTTCATTGTAATGGGTAACTATCCACCTCTAAATCAAGAGCTAGATCCTTGCGTCACTGAATCATAGAACAGTTTGGGTTGGAAAAGACCTTAAAAATAATTTAATTCCAACCTCTCTGCCATGGGCACGGACACGTTCCACTAGACCAGGTTGCTCAAAGCCCCACCTGTCCTTGAAAATTTCCAGGAATGGGGCACTGACAACTTCTCTGGCTAACCTGGCTAACCTGCGCCAGGGCCTCACCTCCCCCAGTAAAAAAATTTCTTCCTTATATCCACCCTCTTATACCTTTCTGGCTACCTTTTTTTCAGTCTAATCCCATTAATCCTTGTACTGTTACTACAGGCCTTGGTAAAAATCTTCTCTCCACATTTCTTTACATACTGAAAGGCCACGTTAAAGTTTCCCCAACGCCTTCTCCGTGCTGAACAACCACAGCTCTCCCCACCTGTCTCCAAAGGAGGGGTTCCAGCCCTCTAATCAATTTTTTGGCCCTCCCCTTACAAATTCATGATGTTCTTTTACAGGGAGCCCTTGGACTGGACTCAGTACTCTAGATGTGGGTTTTGAGAGCAGATGGGGTAAATAATTTCTCCTGACCGCTGGCCACACTTCTTTTTATGCAGTCTGGGATGGGCTGCAAGCACACACTGCTAATTCATACCCAGTTTTTCACCCACCAGAATCCCCCAAGTCCTTCTCTGCAGGGCTTCTCTAAACCCATTTTTTCCCAGTCTGTGTTGATATCAGGGACTGCCCTGACCCAGAATCAGGACCTTGAGTTTGGCCTTCGTGGGCCCACACCTCAAATTTGTCAAGATTTGATCTGAAAGTTACAGTCTTTTACCTGTTTTGACACTTTTACTTTCTCATATTTTCCAGGAGAGAAGGGAGTTTGACTGAGACACGGAAAGAAGGTGGCATACTCCATACTCCAGGACAATGGCAATTAATATACAGCATAAGAGTCTCACTCTGTATATTAATTGCCATTGTCCTGGAGTATGGAGACTAGGATTGAAATGGAGGAAATACATTGAGAAAGTAGGGCATAAACAGTGGTGTACATTTTACAGAGCTTGATTGTACATCTAAATCTTCTTTTACGACTACAGAGACTAAAGAACAAAGGAATATGTTAATTAGATAACATGTGCTGATTAAAGTGAAAGATAGGCAGCTACTTTGTTTTTCTTTTAGTAAATAACTATTCTCTGGAACCACATTTTTCATTCATTTTCATCACAGTAGCCAGATTCAAAACATATTTAATTTCCTGAGGCCTAAATCTCATCATATTTTGATGCTTATAAAATTATTGCTAAAATTTGACAAAATACCAGAGCCACCATTCTTCACAAGAGTAAAGGACAAATGATTCCACAGTACAAACATCACAAGAATATCAAATCAAACTTTGTGCCCCGAAGAGCAAAACGCTAATGTACAAATAAGATTTGTCTGGTTGCTTCCAAATCTGAAGCCACAGGGGACTGGTTGAAATAGCAGCTGATGTTTGCTGCACCTGCTAATTGCCATACATTCTGTTGAATCTGTGCTGTTTCATCTGTAGTGGCTGGCTTTATTCTCAGCAGGGACCAGGGTGCTCCTGGATTTTCACTGAACGTGGCTGGATGCTGCAACAGACTGTGTCCCCATCAAGCTTTGTTTAGCATTAGACTGCCATTTGCTACAGTATTTCTCTAACTTCTACAAACACACAAACTGCTCTGCTTTAATTTCTCCACTTGTCTGAACCTAAGAGATGGGGACAGTGGAGGCAGAATCCAGGGCTGGGGCTGGGGGCTGTGTCAGGGGGCCTTGCAGAGTGTCTGAGCTGTTCTGCCCACCTCGTGCCCACATCATCAGCAGGCTGAGGGAGGTGATCCTTGTCCTGCAATCAGCCCTGGTGAGACACATCTGGAGATCTGTACTCAGTGCTGGGCTCCCCAGTACAAGAGGTAAACTTACTGGACTGAGATAATATTGGGTTATTGGGGTCTTGCTTGTTTGTTTTTTTAAATGACAAAATGTCTTGGGTAGAACACAAACCAAAAATAATAATTAAAAAAAAGGTTAAAAATTAATAAAAGGCATTTAAACTTGCAGCAAACATTTGATCATTCTGCAAACTGTGTTCAAGAAAAGAACATTCATACACATAAAACTTATACACCTTATGGTTATTGTAATTTCTAAACATATTTCATCATTTTAATTTTCATTGTGGTTAATGTCCATAAAAAATATAATGAATGATATTTTTCTATGTAAAAGGAAGGGCAGATGTGTCAGTCCCATTCAATTTATTTTATGCAAAGAAGCAAACTTTTCTATCACAATAACATAGAAATATTAAAGATCTAAATTGGTGGACTTTAGCCTAGTCCTTAATACCCTCTTGTAAAACAATACTGTGTTGCACATGCTGCTCTTACATTACTTCTCTCATATTCATATTAATTGAATCAAAATGTAAGAGTGATTTTGTTGGAATTATCAAAGAAAGCAAATAAGCCAAAGAAAGTTATGATACAAGTAATTATGTGATAATACAGGTTAATCCATTTGCCTTGGCCTTACTTTGGAAATAGTTAGGGAAAAATAGTTTACATACATTTTTCAGAAAAGATACGAATAGCTGATGTGACATTTAATATGTGTAGTGCAATTAGAATTTTACAGGAAATTCAGGCAAAAGTGGGTCAAGAGATAGTTTTTTGTATGGCCATGGACATATTTTCACAGCACAGGAGCTATCTCTTTTTTCTTTTTTTCTCCTCCTGTGCATTGCATGTCTCTCATGTAGTAATCTCTCCATTGCAAGACTGTAACTTCTAGTATGATAACTTAGCTTACAGGGAACATGTGTTGATCTGTTCTTTTGGCCATAAGTTTTTAGAAATTTATCTCATCTCATTAACCCAGATGTGCTTTGACTTCAGCAGTAGACTCCTTCAGCTTAATCAAGGACAATATTTTCTCACAATGGGTCTGTAGAGATGGTTTCCCAAACACCCTTCAGTGTTCCACAGTTACTGCTGGAGGACTAAGTATGAAAAGGAATGTACAGGTGCACGTGGATTCCCAAGAGCTGGCATGGAGGTCACACAACTTTTGGTAACAAAGGAAAGGTGGTGTCAGGTCATGACATACCTTGTTCTGAGTCACTGAGATGTGGAAGGCAGTTCAACAGGGTTGGGAATTTAGTAGATCCAAATACACAGATACCGTTCAAGTTTATAGCTTTAACATTTTCATCACTCCTTCATGAGCGTGTACTACGTTTCCCATCAGTAAGAGAGAAATAATTTTTGTGCTGTAGGAAGGCATTTAAGGTGTCCTAGGTAATGTCAGCCAGTTCAACAGTCTCATGTGCTCCCTGTAAAGAAATTATGGCCTTCCTCCCTGTCTCCCTGTCTGTCTCATTTTCTTTGTGCTCACACTCAAAAGGAATTGTATTGCTGCACTGAATATGAAACAGCAATATAAGAAGAATGATTCCCCCACATGTAAGATAAAGGACTATATGACCTAGAATACGCTTCCTATCTTTTTTTCTAGAGGGAAAAATATATGAAAACATCTTTCACTGCTTCTTCTTTAAAAAGACACCAAAATTCTTAGCTCTCTGTGTTGAATGTATTTATTTAACACCTTTTACTGTGGTTTTTCCTAGATTTTACATATATATGAATATTCATGCAAAAATGACATGTTTGTCTCTAGTCATTAACACAGGTGAATCACCCTTTTATGAGCTCAACCTCCTCTTTAATGGTTTTCTCTTGCTGTTTTCCAACTTGATTTCATATAGTGGAAATACAGAAGAGTAACAGAAACGAAAACAAGTAATGTAATGCTGCACATTTCCCCTACTCTTTAGCAATACACTACTAACTTGAAGGTTTAGAGAAAATAAGAAATTATGTATGACAAAATCTCTTGTGTAAGCTATTCATATTCCCTGTGCTCTGTGAATTCACCTCCAATGCTGCAAGCTCCAATGTTATACACAGAAGAATTCAACTTCCTGCTGACAATATTGAGCTCATCACATCTTTTTAAATGAGTCTGGAAGAATTCCCCAGTTACACATATGCCTGCTTTTCTAGCTCATACACCAGAGGGTTAGGCTGGCTCCATGTATTCCTTGAGAACTGACTTCTCTCCCTCTCCCTCTTCCTGCTGAAACATCTGCGTTTGATTTCTATTTGTCAGCTGGCAAAGGGAAGCTGAAATACCTCTGTGACACTTATTCACAGATGCACAGTTTATATGATCCATCTGTAAAAAGTACCATGTGGTATCTGCTTTCCGCCATGGGCCAAGGACTAGATTTACAAAATTATGTGGATATTTATTGCCACTGTAATCAAGGATTTTGGGGATTACAAATAACTTCCCCAGATCTCCTCAGTTTGTACTTGATCACTACTTAGATTTCTACTGAAACTGCTGTGTAAATATTGCAGGATTTGGATTTCTTCATATTAAAGAAGAAAACATAGAGCAAGAGATGCAGAAAGGGAGAAAGAACATATCTGATAAGGAGTGACACTCATGACAACTACAATATGTTGATGGTCACAGTGTATAAGTAGTTCTGAAGTAAATCCATGATTTTCAAAACAAGGCTCAGGTTCTATATTTGTCTTGAGTAGTGTTGAGGTGAGCAAAGTTTCCATAGGGACTGAATTTTCTTGACAACAAGCTTTGTTACACATTCTATAACCTTGTGCTCACAGGGTACAGTGAATGCAAAATATTTTTTTGTGGTGTTCACTACATCACAATCGAGGATAAAATTCTACCAAAAATCACAATGAGCAGGATCTTTCCCACATAGGCCTTTTGAATGACATACAATTCCTGTTTCAAATCCTAAGCTGGGTTCAACAATTTGGAGTGATGCACAACGGTGAGTAATAATTTTAAAAAAGAGAGAAGGAAGCAGAAGGACTGTAGAGTTATCTAATTTGCAAAGTTTGACTGGATTGAGATGGGGAAATTGACAGTCAAAGGACGCATGTATGAAGGTCAGAGCAAAGAAGTTGAAACAATGCATGGAAGGGAAGTGTCCTTGGAGCTGATGATGATGAAGCAGCAGCCTACCCAGTGACAAGGCTGCAGAGCTGATCATTGCAAGGCTCTGTTCTGGCTGGTATGTTAGTATAAATCTATAATAAAAGCAATAATATTTTGTCCTAAAGGATGTTATCTCTGAAATAAATACTAAGCTGTCTTCTAACTTAGGTGCAGGTTCATTTTTTCAGCAAAACATATTGCACTGAAGTCGATTCTCAGTGGACAGAGAAATTATCATGATTTTACTCCTTGACTCATGCTGTGGGAAAGGCTTGGGAGTGGCAGCAATAAATGAAGCACTAAACACAGAACTGAATATTGACTAAGACCCAGTCATCTCATTTTCTAACTGGCTGTTTCTAAGCCTTTAAAATTACCTAGCTAAAAGGAAACACTAGGAAAAGTGTCTAAATGCAGTTTAAACTGTATTAAGCTGGACTAGGTACTTGACCTCCAGTTGCTACACATCCTTGATTTTATGTTAGTTGACAATCTAGGTGTATTTAACATTTGATCCATGTCTGGTGTTTTAATTTTTTGACTGCTAGTTTCTTTTCTTGAATGATGAGCACAGTTGATAATTCTGTTGTATCAAAAATGAACACGAGAAAGGACTGCTTTGAGCAAGCCTATCTGCTGTGAAATAAAATTGAAAATTGCCACATTAAAAAACACTTTCTGCCATGATTAATTGATATATACTGTTAAAATTTTGATTTATGGACACTTGCTTTCAGAATCAGGTATATTGTGCTGATTTATGCATGCTGCATATAAAACTTATTTAAAAACCTTAAATTTAAGAGTTCTGATTTAGTATGTGAGTATATCAATCTTTCTGTTAAACTTTCAGTTTAGTTTCCTGATTTATATACACAAGATTTCATGGATCGCAATGTTGGAATTCTAATTTAATATTGTAATTACTGTAAGAAGTATCAGTACAATAAAATATGCAACAGTTAAGATGGTAAGTTGAAAGTAATCAATGATTTTTGTAAATTGCACCTTTGGCCTAACTTTAGCTGGTGTAAATCAAAGTAACTTCTTCACTTCAGGAACTTTCTCTGACTCATTATATTTATGAATATTGCTCTTTAGTCATAATATGCAAATATAATTAGAAGCATTACACTTGGAATGGTTTAATGAAAGGGGATGTTATATCATAGAAATAACTCTTTTTTTTGATCTCAACTCTCTACAGTCTTCATTTGCTAGTCATCAAGAACAATATACCTAGCAGAGATATGCTGTTACAGATGTTCTCATGAATGTTTTGGTACATTAGCATATATTTCATTTCAGATAAATTAGGTGTTTTGACATCCATCAACTCTTAAAATTAAAATCATAATACATTTCAAGATCACAATTCATTGTAATGTTCAGTTTTCCCATGAGTTTAACTGCTATATTGTTGATCTTTCCTACCTAATATAATACAGTATAATATAATAAACTATCACATTTTGTTTTAAATAGGCAATATGAGGTAGTCAAAAAACCTCATATTCAAACATGAAATCATCTTTCTAGGTAAAGAGAGTTATTAAAAGAGTTCAAGTTGAAACACTGGTAGGATTTATTCCCAAAAAGAAACTACCTCTTTTTACAAATCCATTTCCCAAACTAAGAACCCAAAGCTGAGGTTTGATGAGAAGCTGTGAGGTCCCCAGGCTAGAAAGACTCTCCTTTCTCTAACAATAATGTGCTCAGAGACTGATGCAAAAGCAAATTATTTTCCATTTCCAAACAACTATGTGTTATAAAAAATGATGTATCAGGTTGACGTGGCAAGGTTTTGGAGTTCAATGGTGGGTGGGAGCAGGAGAAGAGTGTGAGGAGTTCTCCCCCTAAGGACGAAGAAGAGACAGGGACAATGTGTGGTGAACTGACCAAAAAAACAGGGTATAAAGTTAAGCCTGAGAAAGAGGGAGGGAGGAAGAGATGGGAGGAAGGTGTTTTTAAGATTTGGGTTTATTTCTCATTATCCTTCTCTGATTTAGTTCTTGATAAGTTATATTCATTTCCCCAAGTTGGGTCTGTTTTGCCCGTGATGGTATGTGGTGAATTGACCCCCAAGCCTATTGTTTTATATTCTCTTCCCCATCCAGCTGAGACAGAATGACAGAATGGCTTTGGTGGGCACCTGGCTGCATCTGGCCAGGGTGAACCTACCACAAATGGTCAAGAAAACTGAGGTATATTCCTGACCCATAAAGGGTCATAAACCTTAACTTAGTCCTACTGTTTCTCTGTGTGATAGGTCTGGCTCCTCTGTATTCTGCTGAAAAAAGTCACAGAATCGTGGGGAAGATGTGTTTCAACTAATTAACACTTCAGAGGCAAACATAGCTTAAGTTTTCCTGTCTCAGTTAATTTCAATTGCTTAACTGAAAAAAAAGGAGCAAAACTGTCAAAACAACATGTTCTTTAAATCCAGGATTCCATTATAGTGTATTTTCTACTTAGGATCTTCTTCCTGATCCCATGGAAACCTCCTATATATTGATATATTCTTATATTTACTGTAGGAATCTGTAGTGCTTTGTCTATTTCTAACCCCTGGAACAGATCATCTGGCAGGGATATCCACAAATATTATGTTTCTTGATGCATAAATACACTTACGCTGTGGGAGTTGAAGGCTTTCTACAATGACCAAGTGTGAGAGTTCCTCTCCTTCTTCATGAATGGAAATGCAAGTGACAGAAAATCTTGTCACAATAGACATGAGATCAAATTTTCTCAAGAACAGGAATTTGTGAATTAGGTTTAAACAAAAACAATATTTTCACCAAATTTGGAAATTTTCTTTATTGAGTTGTTTCATTGAATTCTGAGGAATTCCTTTGATAAAGCTGTCAGTCCAAAAGCAACCCAACAGTTTTGACTTATCTCTAATCAAGTAAATATGAGTGATCATTTGGGGGAGAGTGAGGAGGTAGTTTGAAATCAGTATTTGAAATAATGAATAAAGTAATTCTAATAATTTTGTCTGGTTTCACTTACATATCTCCTACACAAGGTAATTCAAGATAGTTAATTCCAGTTAACATACTGAGTAAATAACAGGTGGTTTGGTTAAACTGCATAAAATCCCTGTGTGAAAGCTATAATGAAAATTAACCAGGGTTTAATTCAATGAGTTCAAATTGCTTCCAAAGTAAATCAAGCCAAATCAAATTAAGGTCATTACAGTTTTCTATGAGATGGTCCAATCAGGGGTTCAACACAAATTAGTCATATGACTCAAACAACTAATTCAGAATGATTTTTCTGAGTGCCTTCCCCTGTGCAGACCAGCCCTTAGACTCACTCAGTGACACCATTTATGGAGCACTCCTGTGGGGGCTGCCCAAGCAGGCAAGTAGCTTGCACTGGCAGAAATTTCTTCTGCCTGCCAGGTCCCCACCACAGGAGGGAATGCCACAGGAGACAATGTTGTTCTGGCAACTGAGTAAAGTTTGCTCAGAATATTGATGGATTAATCACATAAGTGCTGGCATGCCAAACTCACCTACAGTTAGTTCCCCTTTCAAAGCTGGGCATTGCCTGAAAAAAAAGTTTAAGACTTAGTCTAAGAAGACAGAAATGTGTTTATAATAACGCAGTTTTTAGAATTCAAATGTTAAATTGGGAGAGATTTTCACTAAATACAAAAAAGAACACAAAAGTCCTTCCCCTCCTCTAAGAAACAAGCATTTCATTAATTATCTTTGATTCATTTCATGCTGGTTAATCCCTGATAAATAAGGTTACCAAAAAAAAAAAAAAA
>VYXD01003419.1:919062-931877 GCA_013397195.1 Hylia prasina | reverse complement strand
AAAAAAAAAAAAAGAAAATGCAGTCACTGGTTGTGGATTTGTTAACTCTAGCCATGTCTGGACAGAAGATGCTGGACACGGTGGTATCTTGTTTGGACTTGGTTGTTTATTATATATTATTTAAGTTACAGTCTCACAAGGTATGAGCTCTCTCTTGTTAAGCAAGAAAATGGCCACTTCTAATTTGTTTCAAGGACTTTTAAACAATAAGCAAAACCAATTAAAACCCGACACCTAAGTTATTTTTTTATAACCCAATTAAAGATCACTCCATGTCCGCAATGTGGGCTTTCACTAACCAGTTAGAAAATGTCACCTAGAGGAGAAGAGGAAGAAGAAAGCAAAGAAGAAGGACTCAGGCAACACCCAAATCCTTCTATATTGTCTCTTACTTATATTACTATATTCTGTGTCTCAAAACCCCAAATTTTAAGCATTTTGCCCTGTGACATTGCACACCTCTATACAACTCCACACACACACTCCCAGCGCTATCACTCAGCTTTGGAAGCCGCTCCCATGGCCTCAGGTCAAAGGCAGTACCCTCCTGAGGGTTACCACTTGTCAAAGCAGAAAGCCTGATATTTTCAGCATCCAGGGTTCCAACAACTGGTAACAACCAGCACAACTTCATGAGAGGGGAGACGTGCTTGTTGAACCATGATTTCCTTCCCCAACAGGGTAACCCACCTAGGTGATTTAGGAAAGGCTGTAGATGTGATCTTTTCGGATTTCAGCAAAGATTTTGGTACTGTTTGTCACAGGATCCTTCTGAACAAAATGTCCAGCACACACCTGGATAACCATGTTATGTGATGGGTGAGCAACTGGCTCATGGACTAGGCACAGAGAGTGACAGTGCATGGGGTGACACCAGGCTGGTGGATCAGGCACAGGGGGACAGTGCATGGGGTGACACCAGGCTGGTGGATCAGGCACAGGGGGACAGTGCATGGGGTGACACCAGGCTGGTGGATCAGGCACAGGGGGACAGTGCATGGGGTGACACCAGGCTGGTGGATCAGGCACAGGGGGACAGTGCATGGGGTGACACCAGGCTGCTGTCCGGTCACTTGTGGGCTTTGCAGAGCTCCATCCTTGCACCATTTCTCTTCAATAGCTTCATTAATGACCTGGACACATGACTTGAAAGAATATTAAATTTGCCAACAACACTGAGTTGGGAGGAGCTGCCCTCGAGGGCAGGGAGGCCCTGCAGAGAGACCTTGACAAATCAGAGAGATGGGCAATCACCAACCATGTGAAGTTTAGCAAGGGCAAGTGCTGAATGTTGTACCTGGGATGGGGCAACCCTGGATGTGTGTATGAGGATGGGAAATGAGAGGTTGGAAAGTGGAAAGGCACCAAGGGATTCTGGTTGATGGCAAGCTAAACATGAGTCAGCAGTGGCCCCCAGGAGGGCCAACTGTGTCCTCCTTACGAGGAATAGCTGAGGTTACTTGTCTTATTCAGCCTGGAGGAGACTGAGGGGAGGTCTTCAACACCCTCATGAGGGGAAGCAGAAGGGTAGGTACCAGTTTCATCACTCTCATGACCAGCAACAGGACCCAAGGAAATGGCCTAAAGTTGTGTCAGGGCAGGTTGAGGTTAGATATCAGGAAAAGTTTTTTCACCCAAATGAGGGTCAGGCACTGGAACAGGCTCCCCAGTGCAGTGGTCACAGTACCAAGTCTGAGTTCAGGAAGTGTTTGGACAATGCTCGCAGGCACAGGGTGTGACTCTTGGGATGTCCTCTGCAGGGCCAGGAGTTGGGCACAATATTCCCTTGGGTCCCTTCCCACTTAGTATATTGTATGATTCTATGATTCTCTTGCCTGAGATATTTCATCTGTCAAAAACACGTATCAGATATATGCTTTGACCTTGAGGATTTGCCAGTCTGATTCTAATCTAGTTGAACAATTTACTTTTGCAAGGGAAAAACGGTCAATTCCAACTATGTGGTGTATTTGAACAGAATTTCAGTGAAACTTGTGCTGCTCTTTATGCACATGCTTTACTAGTCATAGAAATCATGTACAATTTTATTCCAAACAGCTAGTATCTACTGAGCCTAGGTAAACAGAAGGATGTCGGATAAACGGAATTCTAAGACAAATTTAGAGCCGAATAAAATGTGTCATTGTGCTACATTTATGACAACCAATCATTTCTGCTTTTGCCAAAGCTGGCCACAAGTAACAGCCACTAACATTGCAGATGGTTAGAAACTACTTATTTGATATCAACACCCATCTATGGTGAAGTAACTCAAGCTTATAATGCATAACATAATGATATAGAAATCAAAATTTGTGTCATAGAACTGTATCAAGGAATCATTGAGACAGATGGGCAGATCTGGCACTTGACTAATTTTCTGTTTGGATCTTCTGAAAGAAATTCTGTGGACTGCTTTGGCCAGTATATTAAAGTGCATAACTTCTTACTCTTAAAAATGTTTTGTTATGTAATATTCAAAAACCTTTCTTGGCTTAAATATGGTTGCTACTGCTTGTCCTATTCAGAACGACTCATGGACAGTGGTATGTTTCTTTTGTCTTTACACCTGTTTTTATCATATCCATGTTGTACTTCCTCTTCTCCAGACTGAACTACCACAGTTCCTTTCTTTACAGATTTTTTTGTTAGATCCTGCACTAAGTAGACCACACTGAATGATTAGGGTTCTCAGCTTTTTCAATTTACATGACCCTTTTCCAGCAGCATATCCTAAACAAGAGTCATATAAAAAGGTCATATAGAACAGCCATATTAAAATTCAGATATGTATATTTCAACTATAATTCATTTTTTATAGAATCCAAGACGTGTTTTTTTTGCTTGCTGAATAGTCTGCAACATGCTAGGTTTTTGATTTTACTCTAATCCATATCATGACTTGATATCACTATGATGGAGTCTCATCAAGCTGACACAAGACAACTATTCTTTGTGTGACGCTCTGTGGCACAATTTGATATCTTCCTCTTCTTTGACCACTAAATCAGGGGAAAACAAACCAACATGTCAAATAGCAATGACTAAACAATTAAAATATATGGATACATTCTTTATTTTATGCTTCCTATAATGAATGGTTTGTACATATGACAGCTAGTACATTCCACAGTTGAAAGAAGTGTTTGTCAATCATTAGAGACAAATCAGAAACTAAGATCTGAATAATGTGTTTGCAAAACAGCCTGTCCTAATCTTGTTTTGATTTTGAGCTTTCTATTCCCTAGCAACTGTAAGTCACAACATTACATTAAAGGTCAAAACAAGAAGTTCTATATATTCAATGCATGAAGACCTACATGAATGCATCAAAGCCATGATTTCAAATGCATTTGGAAAAGTTTTCCAATATCTTCTTCTTTTCCAGATGCAACTGCAGAAATAAAAAATTACTATCCAATTTTCATGTTTCAGAAAAAAAGAGGTGTTAATGATTATTCAATTCTTCAGAAAATATGGCTTTATTCATAATTAAAGGATATTTTTCAGTAATATGCTTTCAAAAGTATTTTTCATATTGCCATGTATTCTTTTAAAAGTATTATAAAGAGTATAAATAAAAATCGCAGTTATGCATTCAGGGGTAATCTTTTTTATTGCTACTATTATCATCATCATCATGACCATTAATAATGTTGATTGCATTTACAGATTGGCCTCTCTCTTAAAAAAGTTCTCAGCCAGAGGTCATATGATGACCACATTCTGACATTTCTGAGCTTTTCCCTCTTTTCACTGATTCATTTTGCCTCACTAATTTTCTCTGTTTCTTTGTGCTGTGCACTTCCAATAGACCTACATCACATTTAGTGTTGCAATTAAATATGGATTATACTACAAAAAGGACTATAAAGGAGGCCTGAATGATAGAAAGCAGTTTCCCAAAACATTTAAGCAGTCTAAGCCCCCAGTTTTGCAGTTAGCTGCTCAGAAGTTTTTATGAAATAGGAACAAGCAATTAAAGAGCCATAGATGGGTAAAGCAAACTCTTTTTCTTCATCTCGTTTTGTGCTTTTGCGCTAGTTTGTGTCAAACTAAACTCTAGTTAACGAGGTCACTTTTGTTGATGGATCCATTTATTGCTATGCTGTTTAGCACTTTCTGTGCTTTTTCACCCACGTGTAGGCCAAAATTACATCAGAGGGACAATTGCATCTGTTCCATTTTTTGCACTGGTCATAACACAGAAATAATAATAATAATAGTAATAAACTCCAGTACCTTTTGATATTGATGATTGTGGAAACTGTTTACAGATTAGTGTCTTGATTAAGAAGAGGCAACACCAAGTATTCAATAAAATTTCTGATTAATTAAGTCCATTGGCATAATTTATGTTGTTTTCTTACACACTGTAATTTTATTTCCCTCACCACAAATTCTTCTCCTATAATAAGAGCTGACATGTTTTACTCAAGACATTTAATCATTATGATAGTTCCTGCAGAAAGAGGAGTAGATCAATGAAAATAGGATAGTATAAAATTAATGATACAAGCACAATAGATAGAAAACTTTGCTTGTTGTCAACTAAATACCCAGTACTGTGAAGTTCAGCTATCTGAGGATATTCTCAAAAGCATCTAATAATCCTAATAAAAATCCATGGTAGCTTTACAGTACGGACACCATGACAATCTTCCGTAGATTGTACACCTTTAGGGGAAGTGATTTAGATTTTATATATATTTTCTAAAACATAAGAAATACTGATGGTTTTGTATATAAATAAATAAGGGTAGTCTAAAAGAGTCAATGTTTCTCTGTGCCAAGGATAAGTATTAAAAGTACTGCAAAAGCAAAAAGGCAATTAAAGTATAAGTCCAAACAACTGGTAACAAATTATTGAACTATTTCAGGAAATCACATTGCATATGTTTCGTTCATTTTTGAGAAATCACTATGGAAGAAGCACCTATGACTGTGAGTATTTTCTGATTCAGACATGGTTTTGCTTACTAAATGAAATTTTATTACAAAAATCTTGATTTATTTTTTGTTCATGAGAGATGGGTAAGTTGTGGCCCACAAGTTCAAGTAGGACAAATACAAGAAACATAAGCGTTAATTAAGATTTTTTTTTCTTAATGATAAAGTCTTGAAGGACATTCAGATATATCAAGATAATATAGTAGCTAGTCCTGCACCAGACCAATATGAAAATATGCCTTTTGTATAATTAAAAACAGCAAACAAGCAACATCAAAACAAGCAAAAAAACCAAAAAAAGCCCCAAATATAAACCTCAAGCAAAACCTAACAACCTTAAATTACTTTGTGTGTGTCGTAAAACAAATGTACTGGATGAGGGAAAAAAAGGATGACAAATCCTTTCTAAATTAAGACCATTTTCAGAAAGATATACGTGTATCTAAGTATGTAATTATACAGCTAGAAGCATTAAAAATAAAAAAAGAAAAGTTCCCATTAAATATATAAGAACAGTCTGAGGAAATCTGTTTAAATTTTTACTTTGTCGTTAGCTTATTGGGTGATGCTAGGCAAGTTCTTTAGGATTATGAGGGTGCCTAGGTAACCCAGTCAGTAGTTCATTTAAACTGCTTTAAGAGGGAAATAATCAGCCTTTGAGGGAACAATTCTTTCCACTGATTTGAAAATTTAGACCAGATGGACAACCTTTAAAAAGCTGGATTAAATGAGTTCCCATTCAGGATTGATCATGAGTTGAGTTCCAGAGTCAATGTTGACAATTTATTAACTGAACCTGAAAATTAAAGGGTCTTATTTAGAGATCCTTAATATTACAATCTTAAGATTATAGGAAAAAAGTCTGATTTCAAGGTTTACAGACAGATGTGACTTTTGACATAACTGTGAATAGCTACTTAGGTTTATATAATAAAACCTGAACAACATTTAATTTAAAAACCACAAACAACTAAACCCCCAGCCCCACAATTTATCTGCTCTCCCTATTTCTTAATCCAAAATTATGAATTTTAATCTTTCAGCCTACATTTGATATCACACATTTTTTAAATTAAGGTACTTCCTAAGCAAATTCACACACAAAAAGTAGTATAAGTTGCTGATATATTTGTAGATATTTGTTTAATATGAGTAAGTTCACTGTGTGTTCCAGTTTTTCGTCACGTAATAAGGTTTTGTTTTCCAACATGTTGTGCAAACAACTTCTCAGATTCCTGGGTTAAGGGAAAAAAACAGCAGAATTTTCATCTGTGCCTTGTCCTTTCTGACAATGTGTATGCATTTGCACTAGATTAAAGTGTACACGTTCAATGAATGAAAACACTTTGCAGTGATGATATAGTGTAAAGAAGACAGATTCATCAAATAGAAGTACAACAACAAACTCACCAGACATCTCTTTATTGTTTTTATTCCAAAGTGCTCAAAAATCAAGATTTAGCAAGAAGTATAGAGCTATGTTAGAGAGTGAATAAATCCTTGAAATTGTCTCCATGCTCCAGCCTGTAAAACTTGACTTTCGTAAGATATGTTCCCACTCTCCAGGCAGTCAATATCCTGAAACAGACATTGGAAAACTAGAATATTTATGATGAAAATTGAGACCAAAAATCACTTCAGATTATCACCTTAAATACACCACTGGATTTTTTTTTTTTTTCCTAGTCAGGGAAAAAAAGAAAAAGAAAAAAAACTTTGTTGATTGTTTCATACCCCACAAAAGAAAGAGAAAGCAGACTGAGTTTCTCTCCCTGTGCTCTTTAATTTTTAGTGAGTATCAAGTGCTTCCCTTCTAACCTTTGTTTATATCTCACTCCTTTGATAGGCCATGAGGAAACATTGTTTTAATACTGTTATGCTCTTCCATTCAGGAATGAAAAGCTAAAAAAGGTATACACAAGAGACTGCACACTTGTAGAATACCATTGAATTAATTAGAATATGCCTGACCAATCATTCTAAAGAAAAAATCCCAAATTATGACCAACTTAAGGCCACTTAGCTACATTAATTTGCTATTCTTGGAGCCCATGTCACTCATTACAACTTTAAACTTCCAAATATTTTTCATAGATTAAACCAATCTGTGGAAATAAAACTACCAGCAATATAGCTTTCAGGGAGCTGACTTGAAAGCATCTAGAATTCTCAGGGTAGAGAACTATGCACACCAAAATCAAGAGATATCAGACCAAAAAAAAAAAAAAAAAAGTATTTTTACAGCTGCAGTAAAGCATTTGGTATTCATTTTTGCCCTGCTAATGCAATCTGTAGGCTTAGAAACTGCATCATTTTCATCCTTTTTTGATTAGTACACAGGAGTAATTTATGTGTTAGCAAGCTGGTGAAGAAGAAAGAAGAATAATATAAAAACTGTTTCGGAATATTGAAAGCAAGGTTCACATCTTATTCTGTACGTCTCAAAATTTAGCTTCAGTTTGTAATCAAAAATTTCAGTATTGATAAAACTTGACGCAGTTACCGTGGCACAGTAAGGTGCATATTAGAATACCAACTCTCCCACAATGCTACATGCATAACCAGTCAAACACCGAATTCTGTCTGTCAGTCATAAAAAGGAAGAGAAGAAATAAACTCTGCAGTGCCCAGGAATGAAACAATCTTCCTAGAGGTTAAGTTGCATAATCCATATCAATTAATAGAATTTTTAAAACGTAAATCCTGTTTTAAAAAAAGAAAATTAATATAAGTGAAATAACAGTGAATGTTCTTATTATCCACATGTGTCTAATCCTTCACTGAACCTTGCTAAGATCTTGGCCTCAATTATATCTCAAGACAATGAGTTTTTCATGTATCAATTTCCATTTACACTGAATTTCTCTTCTTTCACTGTATAATGAAAAAAGTTAAAAGAACCAGATTAAGATTTACCTGTAACTGATCTCTGTAGCTTTATAGACACCTCTACTTTAACAATTTAAAATGAGGCAATACTATGGTTTTGAAGAGAATCCTATCCTTATGCCCATTTTCTGCATTTGATTTGCAGACTGTGTTTGCAGAGCAGCTTTTCTGTTTTGCACACATTCCCTTGTGAATAAGCTAAAAAGGAATCTCACCATAAGACCCAAGTATTCTCTCCTGTTTAGAAGGGGCATGAGGCTGTGAATCAGGTCATGCTAACACTGCACCTGGGTACCATAACACAGAGTCTGTTGACGAGCCAATAACGAGGCTCTTGAGCTGCTCTGACTCCCTGAAGTGGTCCATGTGTGTCATAAAAGGGACAAGCACTGCACTCAGCATCTTCTAGCTTTCCACTCATAAGCCTGGAACTGCGTTTCCATCTCAGAGATCTTGGTCAACACTTGAACTAAGGTAGATTTGCTCACTCGGATCTGGCTTGCCACTTAGTGGTAAGTCATGGGCTGCAAAATTCACCTGAAGAGCAGCCCTTCCCCACCCTCACTTCAAAGATAAGTGTAGGCTCTGAAAATTGGAAGGGAAGATGCCAAAGAACAGTTCATGGCAGGGCACCTGAGCTGTTCCCTCACCACCAAACATTTCTGCACAAACTGGGACAGCTCTTCAATTAATTCACTAGAAACGAAGAACTAGAAAATACTTTTCAAACTGGAAGTATAACAGAACTGGCTATCCAGTGTTCTGCATTAGTTGCTGCAGTCAAGGATGAACACTCCACTCTTGACACTTTCCTGGGGACACTGAGAAAGCAAAAAGGACAGTTGGATTGGGCAGCAGCCACCACACAATGCAATTTTGAAATATGGGTTAGCAACAGCAACATCATGAACATAAATGATGCTTTATTCTTATACGGATTATAAAGGTAAAGGTGGTAGGAAGAGCAAATGCAATAATGTGCTAGTCACCACATGAAATAGATGAAATGACACTGTGATTCTTAAGCAGATATGTGGAAGTGTGTGTAGTCAAGGAAATAAAGGTTTATGGAATAAGTTTTCATGAGAGAACTTGAAACCATATGTATATGGGCACATTTGGCCCAATTATCCAGCTTTATCTAATGTAAATTCCATGAATCACATACAACAGAAATATGAGGAACAACAGAACTGTCTATTTTACCAATTGATCTGCTCTTGTTGAACCAGAATGAAGAGATTTTAGTGAACAGCTAATACAAACATAACCTGCATGAGCACCTCTGTGTCTTTGCGGTAAAAATATCAATCTTCTAATTTTTCTGGAGATCCCCTGGGCCTTTATTCATGGCACATGATCCTAAAACATTTCAGTTTCACCTACCACTTTTCTATAAATAGAATGAGGACCATGCAATCTATTTCAGATGCAGATATCTCATAATTGAAAACTTGTACTATTATTACTATTAGTTTGTATTTTCTTCCACATCTGTCTTTTCTGTTATGACAGCACTGTCGTATTTTCTTCTAGATATGCAGAGTAATTTTAAACCAACTTCTAGAATTATGCGGAAGACTCTTGTGTTTCTCCAGTTTATGTTAAGTGACAGTTTACAGCAAATTATCCTTTCCAACATGAATCACCTGGCATGTCTGTTCCACTTTTACACACCATGATGACATTCATGTAATTTGTGTGGGCCACTTAGATCCTGTGCTGGTTGTGACTGGGGTAGTGGTTTCTTCACGGTGTCCAATGTGGGGTGGTGGTTTGGATTTTTTCTGAGAACAGTGTTGATGACAAGTATATTTTTGTTCTTGCTGGGCACTGCTTGTACAGAAGCAAGGCCTCTTCTTCTCCTTATGCCACACCACCTGTGAGGAGCGTGGAGATGCACAAAAAGCTGTGAGAAGACACAGCACCAGTGACCCCAAGTGACCAAGGGGATATCCCAGGCCATGCAACTCCATGCTCAGTATGCAGAAGAAAAAAAGGAGAGAGGGGAAACAGAGTGTGATGTTCTTCTTCCCATTGCCATGGTGGGGCCCTGCTCTCCTGGCAATGCCTGAACATCTGCCTGCATCTGGGAAGTGAATAAATTCCTGGTTTTGCTTTGCTTGTGTCCTCAGCTTTTGCTTTCCCCATTAAACTGCCTTTGCCTCAACCCACAGGTTTCCTCACTTTCACTGTTCTGGTTCTCTCCCCCATCCTGCAGGTGGGGTGGTTGGCAGCAGGTGTTAAACCACAGCGGTTACCCATCCAGTCTGACTTTTCCTTTTGTTTCATTGACTGTGTCACTGGTCACTTCTGCACATTACTCATAAATGACAAACAATTTTACTGCTACAGAATCAAGAGGTATGTTTCATTTTTCACAAGCAGAATGGTTCTTTTTCTTTATTTTCTATCTGCTACAGTTTCATCTTATACCTCCACATTATACTCCTTTGCATTTATTTTCCTTCATATACTGTTATGCTCTACAACAAAGTAAAAAAAAAAATTCTGAGCACACTTGAGTGATTTATCAAATATTGCTGGTTCAAAAACCTTATTTTACATCCATAAAAGACTACATTTACCCCACCGATTTTTTTTTTTTCCTTTTTTATGCTCTGTGGTTGACTTCAGTTGAATTCCCACCTTTTCACAGAAGCTGGACTAACTTGACCTCTTTAGAGCCCTGCCAAGTCTTTTCAGATGCCATTAGTGACATTCAGAAGTCACAGCTACTTTTTGTAAGCATAAAGAAGAATCTTTCCTTTAGGCATAGTCTGTAGTCATGTACCAATCTGGATTTATGCTTTTTCATGTTTAATGTAAATGTCAAATTAACGCAGTCTAAAGCATTTATAATTTTATATGTACTTAATCCTTATATAGTTGTTGAAAGTGATGTGTCTTAAATTACAGCAATTTTGTGCTGGCAGTGAGGTACTCTCTTACGGGACATTACATAAATTGTAAATGTCTTCCCAAAGCATGATCATCAATCAAAACTAGCAACGATAATGTTGCCAACAAAATTAGAAACAGTCTGTCAAGAAGCAAATACAAAAATCATTATGAAAGAAACTCAAATTTATGTTTAGCTTTAAAAATTACTTTTCTCCAGCAAAGGCAGATAATAATTTTTGGTCTTTTCTGTCAGATTTAGGGACATTTTTTAATAAAATATTAATATTTACAAAATTAGTGAAATAGCTACTGCATTTACTACATAGATTTATTATTAACCAGTGAAAACCTGGTTTAAAAAAAAACAAGCAGGAAGAAAAAGGAATGACTAATGGGTGGCACTTTTCAGCAAACTCTTCAGATAATTCTAAAAACATAATAGAAAAATTGTTTGCAATTAAAAAAAAAAGAAAATGAAATTCATTCTCTTCTGCCACCAACTGTAAAAAATGAATTTTGATTAAAAACATCAAATTTTCAAAATTCGCAATAACATTGAAAGAAACAATCCAAACTGATCCTCTGCTACAAAAAAGACAACAATAATTTTGGAGACTCAAACTACTGTCTATCAAATTTCCTTTGAGAAATGATTCAGCATTAAATATGAGAAGTATAAATTTTTTTCTTGTTTCAAAATATCTTTTGTTTTACAACTTTATTTCCACTTATACTATAGGAAAGGGAAAGAAAAAGAAAAAGTTAAAAGAAAAAAATAGAAAGTTAATTATTATATTTGTTACACCTATCATTGAAAAACAGTTTATGAAGGTTGACATTTTCCATGGCCTTAAATAATTAACTGCAGACTAAAAGGCTGATCAAATATCATTAGTCAATTAATAAATGTTTTTGATTTAAAAACATAGTAACATTACACAGTGCTAGAACCATCCATTTTACATGACATAATTATATACATTCTAAGTAAACATTGCTCCCTAAATTCCTTTCTCCCTTAAATTAAAATAAATTGCAGTAATAATTGCTTAATGAAGCATGTACAAATATTCAGTTTCTTTTTGGATTACTAGATAGCTAGCATTCTGCATGCCTCCTGGGTCATTCCATCATAAGAAAATCAATTTCATCTTTCCAATGTGATATGCCAAGTTATGATTTCTTTTTAAAATTGAGAACCTTCTCTGTAGTGTTTTAAATAAATAGCTATTAAAAATCTGAAACATTTTGCAAACTTGGGCCTATACTTAAAGTAAGCATTTGTTCAGTGAACTCATTTTTGAAAGACCTGTTAGCATCAGCTTTAAAAAAGATTAAAACAAAAATTAAAAAAAAAAATAAAGAAAAAAAAAGCAATGGCAGATCACCCTGTTACCATAGCTGCAGTTTTTCTCAGTTGCAGTGATGTAACATTTGAACTCAAGTCAGTTTTACATATTGAGAAAGATTAAATGTCTTGTTACTTCTACCAAGAGTAAAAAGTGTAGTATTTATTAAGAAAAGAGTGAACACTGCCAGTGAAAGATGAGAGGAATGATAGTATCTGACTTTAGTTATAATGCTGTCTTTGTGATAACAGCTCTTTACCAAACATTCATACAGTAACCTGATGTCTAGAAATCTAAAATTGAATGAGTGTGATGTTGCACACTAACAACTACTATAGCATGATTTAGCCAACCAACATCAATTCCCTCCCAGCCCATAATGCAAAATCTATCCAGCCTTTATGTTGAAACATCTGCAGGCAGCAGCCCAAGATAATACTTACAAAACCAATGAAAAAAAAGGTCCCAAACAATTCTCTACTGAAGCAATAAATAAATACACAAAAAACCAAACCAATGAATAAATAGGATTACCTAAAAAGGTGAAATCAGAGAAATCACACACCAATCAGATTCTTAAAGACATTCTTTCCACCTAAATCTTCTTATTAATAATGTGTCTTGGTTTGGGAGACAGGTATCTGCTAAGGAAAGCTGGAGTTTCCTTAGAACGGAGAATGTGAAACCCTCTCCCTCCGACTTATTATAATTTTGCAATTAAGG
>VYXD01003419.1:875822-918938 GCA_013397195.1 Hylia prasina | reverse complement strand
CCCCCTCCCCCCAGAGTAACAAGAGATAAAGAAAAAACATTTCCCCAACTGCTTTCAGCAGATGAAAATAGAATACACTTTTTTTTCTTCCATAACCCAAGACATAATGCCATTATATTCTGATGTCTGGAGACATTTGCATCTTTGATGCAAGTTTCCCCCTGTTTTCTAGGTATTAGCTTTTCAAAAAATATTTTCTGGTTCCTGCCTTTTTGACCCATCAACTGCATAACAGTTTAGACTCAGATTAATTCAGATATTGTTTCATTTACTTGCACTGTACAGATGATTTAGACTCATATACATCATAAAACACCAATATTTAGTTGAATTCTTGGCCTACTTCTGAACAATTTGTACCCTTCTTGTAGAGCCTAGTCTTAGTTAACTGTCAAGATTCCAGAGCACAGTCAATGTCCAGCTTGTCTTGTAGAGGGATGAATACAAAAAGGGTTGTTCTTGAGAGAACTGCTGAGCACTTTGGGGCTGAAGAGTTTCCACTTCCACACTGCTCCTAGAGTATTTCTTCCCCTAACAAACTCTTTGTCTTCTCATCTGATCTGCAGACAATACATGTGATTGCATCGTGTTTATCTCCAGAACATGGTGAGCACTGATTGCTTCTAAGTGCACTAATTGTCAACACCATCATGATGAGGTGCATCAATAACTGTTTTATTTCTATTTATTCCTATTTTCTTTTTGTTCTGCTAAGCAGGTTTGAAAACACTGTGTTATGTATTTGTTCCTACAATGCAGTTATGTAATGCATGTAGCCTAATGCTTTAAGCATGTCTTTCAAGTCAAAGCACAGTAGCTTTGGAAAATATGTACTTTCTTGGACTATTGATGACATTTTTAGCATCTCTTTATGAAACTGTTATGATTCCCATTGTGTTGTCTAAGTTCTGAAATAGATGGTTAGTGAGGTTTGTAATGGTTTAAGTTCCACTCTGCATAATCCAAGACAGGGTTATTAACATATCTTTTTTTCTCCAAAGGGCATGGAAAAGTGAGATAGGAGAACAAGACCTTCACCAGAATTGTGAAACAGAGGGGACTACTGAAAGCTGATTTAATGACACAGGCAGTAAAAAGGAGCTGAAAAATTCAGGTACTGTGACTGTTCTATCTTAAGAAGTAGGGGTTGTGGTGTTTGGTTCCTGGATAAAATGGATTTTTCTGATATGTTGAGATAATCCTTGGAAGATGGAATAATATGTAGTGGCTATTAGGTACAACCCATGCCAAAAAATGCAGTGGTTCTGTGAAGTGTAACAGCAGTTAAAACTTGCAACCTCCTGTGTAGTCACCTAGCAGCTTCTGATAAACCATCAAGAAAATATTTTTCTCGTATATAGAAATTCTGTGGAAAAAATCTATTTCCACAGCAACAGGTGGCTGCAGAGTATTTCCACATTTTTAAAGGGCATATAAAAGGGAAATTATTTTGAACATATGGTGGAATTAAATAAACTGACAGAGTCCTGTCAGTTTTATACAAGACTCTGGTGAGGTCACAAATTTATACTACTCATAATGCAACCTATTCCTAGGCAGCAAATAGAAGGGACCTATCCAAAATCTTTTGCCAAGTGAATCTGGTCTGATCAGAAAATATATTGCAGTGTTTGTGGTTTGGTGTGTCTTGGTACTGAAGAGGCCAAGTTGCTGCCCAGTAATCCACAAAAGGTATTGCAACAGAGATGATACCCCTAGTAGTACACTTTAATTCCATGTTTATTCCACCCCATATCTCCACCCTCTGAACCCTATCAAACATTTTTCTTGTTCCTTAGAAATATATATTTATCACAATTAGTTTCTCAGACTAGGGTGTTGCTTGACTTCCTACTATCTTTTTACCTATCACCACCACAACCATCATCATCATCAATCATCATCAATCATCATCAATCATCATCAATCATCAATCGTCATCATCATCATCATCATCATCGTATTTCCCTGCACTTAATCTGTTTATAATAGTTCAGATTCTTCTCATTTATTCTTCTGCTTCTGAGATGCATTCTAAAACCTAAAGCACTAAAACCTCTCTTCAGACTTTTACCAAAAGCTTCTCAGCTTGCCAAATGAACACACAGTCACACAATAAAAGGTAGAGAATAAAGAACCAAAAATATACCCACTGAGAAATGCTGCAGGCCACAGAGCCCAAGCTAACGCTGAGCATATGAGGGCCACAGATCAACTGGCAGAAACCTCAACAATTTAGACAAATGTTGACAACAGTACTAAGTAGGAAAACGAAAAATTAGGAAGAAAGAAGAACAGTGAAACAGAACCTTGTGATAAGTTTAGCTGAAAAAGCAGGTGAAAAAGAAACTGAACTTTCATGATAAAAGCAGCTATGTCAAGGAGAGGGATATACTCAGAATATCATCAAAGTCAAAGCAATTCCAAAAATCACTGAACAGCATTTAACAAAATATCACCAGCAGAAAAATGCAAAGATTCAAGCAGAGCTGCTCTCCCCATGAAGCCATGATATCAAACAGGGCATGAGGACAGCAAAGGAAAGACATCAATAGTATGGAGCACTTATTAGATCAGATGCACAACTAGCCCACTGGAAGGTTAACATGGAGCTAAAGGAAATGCCAGATAAAAAGTGAGTGTATTAGCTCTGCTACTCACAGAACAACACTGTAAACTTTGCGTAAGGGTAAAAGTATAAAAATGGAATCAGCTGGATGTGAAACAATGGGGAGAAGTGGGGGGAAGAGACAGAAATAGAGAAAAAGTAGGGGAAAGAGGAAAGGGCAAAGGGAAAAGGGGAAAGAGAAATGGGGAAAGGAAGAACATTTTAATGCAAAAAATAATGACAATAAGTTTAATTTGGTAACTTTTGAATTATTTCCCAGGAGAATAATAAGAATATTTAGAATAACATTGGTATTTATCCCAGGAGCTAGGCAAATCCTTTCTAAACAAGACAGTGTTTTTTGCCTAAATATCTCATTTTTTTCTTAACCCCTCTTTTCACCAGGTTGAGTTTTCTGAAAAGAAAAAAGAAACAAGAAAAAAGGACATAGCCAGATGTTGACATGAGAGAAACTAATGTTGTGTTTACAGTGTTATGTCTGGTAAAATCTCATTATTCTAAAAATCTGTGCAATGATTGTTAAAAAACTACAATTTAAGTTCAGGTGTGGAGACAATGAGAGAAAGAAGCAATATAACAATGAAGAACCAAAAAGAAGGTTTGCTGGAGAAACAGAAAAGGGCAAGAAACAAGAGAACAAATAGAAACAGAAGTGAGAAAACAAGGACAATTCTGCACAGTCTATGCCAATATTTTTATCAAGATATGAGACATATCTACAAATAACTGTAGGGCTCTGTTTTCTGTGTTCGCAGTAGGGACACTTTGGGCAAAGAAGATCTAATGTGCAATATCAGGCTTTCAACAGCAAGTCCAGGAATCTTGCTGAACATTTGCATCAGCCAGCAGCAGTGTTTCCATGAAGGCAGCAGGCACAGTCCATCTGGACTTCTAAGAAGTCTAAGACTTCTAAGTCCATCTGGACTTCATAATTCTATGATTTGAATTCTGGTTAATGAAAAATGCATGGTAGTTTATGGCACCAGTAAGATGATTTGCCTTGAATTCCTGCATCATGCTATTGACAAAAGAAAGAGTGAAGACAAAATCTTCTAATAAATACCTTCTTTAAGTACTGTATTTCTAATGAAATAATCTAGACACTGGTCTCCACAAATTTTATATTAGCATATTTCTGCTCAGCCATTAATGTAATGCTAATGTTTGTCTGTCACCATCTAGCCTATTGCAAACAAGAAACAACACAAGAAAATGAAATACAAGGAAATATGTGAAGGGCAGAGAAATATTTTTTTTTAAAGTTCTTCAAGCTAATAAAAAAAGTGTAGCAAAAAAACTAAATGGAAGGAAAATGGAAGAACAAGAGAGAGAGTGACATGAAAAAAATAGAACAATAGAGAAAGCAGTAAGAGGTGAAAATGATACCCTGAAGCATGATTAAATATAAGACAGGATGTCAATAATTCATAAAAAGAAATGGCTACTTAGAAATGCAAAGCTTACCTCAGCTTGGTTTGGACATATTGTCAGTATACAGGTGCGAAGGAGGTCTGTGATCTGTCAGTAATCAATCAGTATTTTGTATTTTTTAAAAAAGAGCTTGAATAATTTATACTGAATTTTTCATTCTGCCTCTAAGAATTGAACATAGTACCTGGAAACAGCTTGGCCAATGATCTCATGATTAATGAGGAAGGTGAAGAACTGAATTATGTCACTCTGATTCATAAGGTTGCCTATCTATAGCCAGGAATGTGTATGGTTGTGACAGTGTTTGAAGACAAGAAGGTGGAAATAAATGTCTGCCCTGGACTGAGCAAAGCCTGAAGGCTATCAAAAGAGATGTTGGCAGTGTGCCTGACCTGTGTGGGGATAAATTACCAGTTACGAATCCAGACTCTAAACCCTCAAATTAGGACCAGTATCTTCATTTAACCTTTCCCTTCTCATCAGGTAAAGCATTATGCTGTTCAGAGAAAAACAGTGGGATATTGTTTTCAGAAATGTAATGGTGTAATCACTTGTCATTCTCTAATGAATCTAAGAGAGCACTGTCAGGTTGGATGCAAAGTAAATCGCAAAATATTACCAACAGTCTAGAAAATATATTCTCATTTAGCCTATATTTTGAAAATACCTTGCCAATGAGACAGCTGTTTTTATGTATTTGTCCTAGAAAACAAAACCAAAGAAAACCAAAAAACCTTTCAAGAGTTACCAGGGCACATAAATCCCAATGAGCAGAATATGAAGAGAGGTATCCTCACACTGACTGGAGTTGCAATAGAGGACATGAAGACATTAGAACTTCATGAGGAAGGTCAGACTTCTGGGGACTTCTCTTGTTACAGTTTCAGGAATGGTTGAGACATCAGTCAATCAAGGGAAGTGACACCAAGTGACACCATTCCCCCTCCTGGTTCCCCCTGGAACTCTCCCTTGCACTGTACTCAGTGTAATCATGCGGGCCTCACCCCTTACAATAAATGTTTTAGTTTTTATGGCTATCAATATCTTTCTCACACCTAAGGTAGCTGTAAAGAAGCAAAGCATGAACATTATCAATACATGTATTCAACTTGCGGCTGTGCTTTACCTAAGTAAAGATGGTTTTTAAAGACTTTATTTAGCTCATTATTTTTGTTGCAGTTTTTGACAAAACTTAATAGTTCTGAGGGGGAAACTCAGAGATAGAGTCCTAGAGAAAGTATTATGGTGACATAGCAAGTACTTTTAATATTGTATTGCACAAATTCCTGAGAAAATGTTTCTGCCTGATTTCTCTCTGATTTCTCTCTGATTTCTCTCTGGTTTTGGTGTTATATTAACAATTCCACATTGCATCTCTGAGCAGCAGTTTTGTGGGTGTCTTCATTTTTTCTTGTCAATTCTTCTGCTTATCACATGTGAAACAAATCAAGAGCACCATGAAATTTGATATTGTGATATTTGTGCAGTGCTTATCTTAGAATAGTCTTTCTTTTTCCTTGTTAGTTCCCCCATTCTCCATCAAGCTAAGTAGAGTATTAAAACCTTCCATTTTCCAAATATTAAACTATGTTAACAGAAGTCCCCAAACATGGAACTTTGAAAAAAATGCATTGCAATAGCTTTTATAACTTCGCTGCTTGAGACTAGTACTGACAATCAATCTCCTATCTCTCCAAGTTGCACTCTAAGTTCATAAGTAATTAACTTTGCTTTAGATGCCTGAGTAGATTTCAAGTTAACTACTGCTCTCAAACCGCCTAGCCACTTGGTCTATTTCCTTCCATGCTGAGGCAGAGTTTTACATTTTATTTGGTGTTTAAGTTTATCATGGCACAAATCTCTTCCATCGGTGCTCAAGCAGTGTCAAATGCCAGCTAGATCATTTTAGCACCTATTGAGGCATACTTGTTTACTGAGAGTCAACAGATTAAATAAATAATTAAAACAGGTGAACAGAATGCTTCAGATGATTCATAAGCATGTGAGTTATAGTTTCTGGGCTGTTTCTGGTTGGTTGGTGTGCTTGTGGGTTGTTTTAATGTTCTCAAAAACTGCCTAAAAGTCTTTTCCTGAGATCAGGTTTGTCAGTCACTTTCAGACAAGTTATGTTGATGCACACATTTGGGGAAAGTCATACTGGCATTTTGAAAGAGACTTTCTTTTTCCAACAAGAAAGGTGTTGTGTAATTAACTCTTTATAAGTCAATATTTATCCTCTAAACCCTTAGAAAGAAGAGCTTTTCTGAGGTGCACAGATCATCTACAGAATATATCTGCATTTTTTCATATATTATCAGAAAGAAGCATATAGTCAGAAATCTACTTAATAGAAAAATCATGGATTTGGTGATGGTTTGTATAAATCACAATTAGAATTTTAAGAGACTCAGAGTGTTATTTATTAAACTCATAACAAAAGGTATTCTGAGTTGGCTGAGATGGGACATGAGTGTCCAACACTAGTCATTGTTATTAATATACTAGAAGAAACAAAATTTGCTTTCTGACAATTTATGACTGACCAGAGAAACCACAGGTATTGTGACCCCAAAATCTAAATTTCCAGAATTCCAACATCTATAAGGAAATATTTATTCATGTTATCATCTTTTGAATTAATTTCTTGCTCTTCCTGACCTATAACACTTTCTTGTGAAGTAGTATGTCCTAGAAATGTACACAAAAACAAACTCCTTTAAACCTCATTGTAAGAAACCCTGTGGTTTCTCTCATATTGCAGACAAGGTCAAACGGCTTAACCTGATCTACGATATCATTTTGTATATGGCTTTAATTGGAAAATGATTATTTATTTTCTATTACCGTTCACATCCCTGCAAATGTGTCTTCCTGCATTTCCTTCTTTCACTTCTGGTCTCGTTCCCCAAAAATGCAGTTAGACAGTTTGAGTCTACAAATGACATACTCTTAGAATAGTCTGAAGACTTTACTTAATCATCATACACAGCTATAATCAATATGTAACCATTACTCTACGTTAAGTCCTTTATAACCAGCTCTCAGGGCAGTATCAGTAGCTGGGACTGATGGATTCTTACTTGATCTTTATCATAAAAATGAAAATCTCTATCTATTAAAAAAAATCTAAATCTTATCTGTAAAGGACTTTGAATTTTTTCTCCTTTAGATCTTTGCGTATTATTTATTTTCTTCACTACATCAATGGAAAGGTTTTCTCACAGTTTAATGTCTAGGTGTGTGACTGATTCTTTTGAGTTTGCAGTTAGCCACGTGCATAAGTGTTCAGCATGATGTAAAATCTTCAGTTCCTCCAAAAGCAGGAAATAACTTTTCTTGTTTCTACAACATGCATAGTGTTTTGCCTTTTTTCCATAAAGATTCTAATCCCTAACTGGGGGTTATAGTAATATAAGAGCTTAATGCGCATCAGTCCATCCAATATCAGAATTAATTTAATTCATAATAAAATCCTGCAGCAGATAAATCGATATCTAGAGGAACTAAAGCCTGAAAAAAATTGTCTTATCATCTGACTGTGTTTTGTCAGTTAAATTTGTCCTCAGAACACTATAGTTCATTTAGAGCTCAGACTAACCCTTAAATTTCTAATATTGCTCCTATTTTCAGGGGATATATTTTTTCAAATGGGGTCAAGAATATTGCTCAATTCGTATGGGCCTTAAATAGTCATTGTATGTTAACTTCACTAACATAAAATGGTTTGGAAACCGAGATATAAGAGAAACTCTGTTTTGTTGATGATCCCTTGAGTCATCAAAATGCCTTAGAACACCACTTTTCTAAGATAATAAATCCACTGGAGAATTATCTAAACCCACCCATTCTCATTAGGATTTTTTTATTAATTTTATGTCTGCTGCATTGATACTAACAGCACATTAAATTTAAAAAAATATTCAAAACATCCTATGGGACAATGAATTTAACATAATATCTGAGGCTTATCCTTTTGACTGTCGAGTTTAATATCAATAAATAATATTCAAGCTCAATTACCAGTTGATAACATATTGCAGCACTTATAGATTTCCAACATTGACTACTAGGATTGTAAGTCCCCAGAAGCAAATAACATCAGAATGAAAAAGGTTTTGTGTCCGTTCTCTGGTTTGTACATTTCTAGGAATTGACAAGAAACTTTTTGTCCCATAGGCTCACCTCCCTATGTACAGGACATGTAGAATCCCTACTGAAGGCACTGGAACTCCTGCTAATCAGTACATACAAGATCACTCCCATGATATCACTTCAAATTACTGAAAAAAACTTGGGAAAAACAGAACTAAACTTATTCTAGTAGTCCTGGGAATTCATGTCTTCCTGGTTTTGATTGCCTATTAAACAACGGTAGTCCTAATTTCCATTTAATTTTTATTCATGTAATTTTAAAATGCCATTTCTTTTAATCTAAGATGTTTGCTGGCAACTAAATTCTAATTGCTTGAAAAACAGGTTCCAGTGCAATTATTAAAGAAATCTTTGATTGCTTGAGGTAGATATAATTTCCTAGACTGTACAAATTAATTATCATTGATCTGCTTGACATTCCATGCCTATCTCTATATATGTGCATACATATGCGAGATAGATATATATATATGTGAGATATGTATTTATATATATACATACATGTATATATATAACTTTAAATCTTGCTTAATAGCTGAGGGTTGTTAGAATAGTTTCTGATCAAGATGATTCATGGTACACATTGATAAGTTTTCTCAGTAAAAACTGACACTGATTAATAGATATGCTAAGATCTCACTATTATAAATGTGTCATGCAAGCAGCAGAGCATTTTGAAGGTAGAATAAAGCTGGGGAATTCAAGGTCCTGAAACAGAAGTAGACTGGATAATTTAGTCTTTCTTCCTGCTTCTCTACAATTTGTCTTTGGAAATACCTTTAACTTTTGATGTAATTTCTGGTAATGTGTTGTCATAAAGACTGCTAACACCAGACCATTTTTCTGTGCTGTATGTGAAATTCCTACTTGTCATCAAAAGTGAGAGGTGAGGTACAGCATGTGTACCTCATTTATTTTTTTAGACAAATATTAGCTATTTAATGCTATTGCCCATAAATTAAAGGTTATACTGCACAAACATGAATTTCATGTGATGTAATCCCTGCTTAACATGTCTGTGTATCTCCCATCTTGGATTACTGCTCATTCCTA
The DNA here is from genome assembly GCA_013397195.1 of Hylia prasina. Taxonomy (NCBI): domain Eukaryota; kingdom Metazoa; phylum Chordata; class Aves; order Passeriformes; family Sylviidae; genus Hylia; species Hylia prasina. Next base: position 909,673 of record VYXD01003419.1, on the reverse strand, counting down.
ACACTTCATAAGTCCCGTTTTGTTATCCTTAGCATTTTTGATTAATTTACTTCCAGGAAGTAAATAAAGTACCTAAAATAGCTCAATTGTTCTCCAGGCTGACACTTTGGAGTGTGTCCAGAGGTAAAGGGAATAATTTTAATGTTCAAGTGTGTTTTATGTTAAATTCTTCAGTCTTTGGCCATCAAATAAGCAGAATTTTTGAGAATTTAAATTTTGGATGCTTAAGTTCTATCCATACCCTTGCATGGATTTGGTCTGAGTGAATTTGGTAAGGTCGCAGAAGGGAAACTAGCAGATCAGGAATTCCTCTCCTAGACTAGTGACCCAAACACAAAAATACCGTGGTTTTCCTTAGTTCAGTTGAACTTGAGTTTTTTACAAACTTTGTTTTGAATTTGCCAATTATGGCTATTTGCAATGGTGAATTTGAGGGACTTATCCATTGATCAAACACGTGATAAAACATTTTTCTATAAAACCTTCTGACAATCATCAAAACACTACTACTTTTAGATGCTCTCCATCTATTGTAGAATCAATTCAAATGGTTTCCAGTCCATTGTAAAAGAAGCATTTCAGAACTCGCCTTATTTAATGCTCACTTGGAAGGCAGAAAAAGGGTTTCCCATTAGTTTTTGTCTAATGCCTTGTGCCAGCTGTCTTTTACAAGGTTTATAATTTGTCTCCATTCTGTATATCCCCTTCTATGATGTGAAAAGGTCTTCTGAAGAATTTCTGATACTACTTGAGTTAGACACACATCGATCCAGGATCAGTTTTGTAGGTTCTTTGTGACAGTCTAGAACATAAACAAATACATTTTACTGTTGTAAAAATCTCAACTGCTGAGTTTCCTAGCTCATTTACTGCTCTCTGTATTAAAAAAGAAAAGCCTTTAGAGATTTTCAAGTCAGAGATACTATATTTTCTTTAAGTTTGATTTCATGAAAATTTTTAATTTGGGTTCTATATACAGATTATTCTGGGCAGTCTTACTTGATATATACCATAATCAAATGTCATTCAGACTATACCTGATAGTTACAGTTTGCTGGTTTGTTTCTCTTCTTTTTCAGATTTATCAGACAAGTTTTTCTATTTATATGTCCTGACTTTATTTGCTCTCTCATGAGGCCTTTTTTGCTTGCTATAATGGTTTATCTTTCTTTGGCTGTCACAAACCCCATTTTAGAGAAAATGTCAGGCTTTACCCAACCTTTTCATGCCAGTGTGATCTTTCTTGTCTTGACTCAGGCTATTTGAATGATTTATGTCAAAACTCTTACTAGGTGTTTTATTGCAGAGTCTTAATTTATTTTTCAATGAGAAATAATGGAAAGATGACCTGTAGCTGTTCTTTGTATCTACTCTCTATTATTAATGTAACTATGGAGAATTCAATTAAAAAAAAAACAAACACCAAAAAAACAAAACAAAAAAAACCAACAAAACCATCAGATTTTGTCTCCTGTTTATTCTAGGCTCAGGTCCAACCAGTTTGTCTTCTTTGGGGGAGGGAGAACAAAACAATCTAAAGGTATGTGAGAGAAATTCCTAAGATAAACTGACCTATTTCCATGTTCCATGTATCCAGGCTACTTAAATGAAAATGTAGTTTTTGAAGTAGTCCAAAGAGGGGCCTCAATTTATTTAGAAATGAAAATTGAAAGTTTCATTGATAATGAGTTATACACAATGAAATCCTATTTAGAAGTTGATTACTTCTATTAAGCTGCCAATCAGAGTGTTAACCCGGACCATCAGGACTATTTCATCAACAAAAGCTCTATGATTTTTCTCTGTATTATTCATTTCTTTTTGATTTCCTCTTTCATTTTCTACTGGCATAGTATTTTATAGTAAGTGAAGCATGAACACTCATTTTCACTTGCAAAGCAAAGCATTTACTTGGAATATAAAGACATTTAGTACATTTGCCATTGTGTTTTTCATGTAGCGGACATAAAATACAGCGTGATTAAAGAGAAAAGATGTGGGCTATGTACTTAACACTTAATGTCAAACATTTTTAATAGAAATATATATTCTGTTCTGCTCTCTCTCTTTTTCATGACTGTAGCATTGCAGAATATGTTGTCTTTAACCCTTGGATGTTTTTGACTGATAACATTTCTAATGGCAGATTATCAACATATATTCTAGCTTTGAATCACTACTGGAAGAAAAGTAGCATAATAAGGCTTCTATTTTTGCCTTGTATAGTCAAGTATATTCTTTCTTAGATAGTAATTTGGAATAGCTATGAACAGGAGGCTCTTGTGCACTTTGTGATACTGGAAATATTTATTTTTATAATTTGAAGTATCCTTATATACATTTTCTATTTATTTTTCACAGTAAAGCTGGTACACCCACAATAGGTATACATAATTTTATAAAGATCAATTCCAGTAAAGGGCTGTCAGGGTCATTATTATCTCAACAAGGTTTTTCTCCACAAGCCCTGCCTGAGAACTCTGTACTAAAAGGCCTTTTCCCAGGCTTTCAACATGGTCTTCGCTAGCAGTCACACAGCCAACTCAGTGAAATATAGGCTGATAAATGGGTGCAAAACTGGCTAACCTCTCAGGGTGAAAGCTTATTTTTATAACTGGTTCAATGTCCAAATGGCAGCCACTTCATGGATATGTATTGCAGCAAATTCTGTTTGTTAACAACCTGGGTGATAGAATGGTGTGCACTCTCACCCAGCTCATTGCTCATATCAAAATGGGGAAACTGGTTCATTGCTACCTGAAGTGACCTCAACAATAAATGAATAAAAAAAAAAAAAAAAAAGGCATACAAAAATACAAGCAAAGGAGACTCCAAAGCTGAATAGGACAAATAGCCTCATTCACCACTACAAGCCAAGGCAGACTGACTAAGAATTAGTTTTGCCAAAAAAGACCAGATAAACATCAAAGCTGATCATGACCTGGCAGTGTGAACCTGCACCAAAGAAGGCCAGCTTCATTGCTGGTTTAACCCCAGCCAGCAACTAGATACCACTCAGCCACTCAGTCACTCCCAGTCCTGAGTGAAAATAAAAGCAAATATTATCTTGAAATGTAAATATTGTCTTGAATTAAGAGCAGTTTAATAGTTGAAATGAACTAAAATTTAATTATAATTAGTGTTTTATGTTAAATTATAATTGTAATGGAAAGGAGAAAGAGAAATTAATAAAACCCATATAAATCCCATGAAAAACGTGGTGAACAATGCAATTGCTCACCACCCACTGACTGATGCTCAGCCCATTCCTCATCACCAATCAACCCCTCCCAGCCAACTTCCCCCTGTTGACTGACTGCCTATATGTTCTGTGGTGTGGAATGTTCCTTTGGCCAGTTTGGGTCAGCTGCCCTGCCCATGCTCCTTCCCACCAGCTGCTCATGCAACCCCTCACTGGCTGAGCATGAGGCAGTGAAAAGTCCTTGAGTAAGAGTGGGCTCTAAGCAACTGCTAAACCACCAATGAGTTATCAATGGTTTTTGAATGTCTCGAGTTAGGCAATCCCATAGACCTGCTGGGCACAGGTCTGTGCAAGCTCATTTATTCTGCTACTCAGTGCCTTCTTATAACGTGTTTATGGGTAGGAACACAAAACAGCCATCCTCAGTTTTGCATTATGCAGTCATGAGTTTCCATGGGGTTACAAGAACAGAGTAAGAATCTAAAACAATCTTTGCCTTTCACATATACCCATCTATAAGTTTCAAGAGCTTGAAATTAAAAGGTAGTTGAACTCTTTCTGAAAAAATGTGATTCTTTAATATCTTTCTGTATCTTGACTATGTAAAGCTTTGTATAGAGTCTGTATGGGCAGGATGCCCAACAAAAGGTTTCAAAGACTTTGTTAGATTTCTGCCCATCAGCTGACACTATACACCACTTTTTTACAGTTCTGTACTGTAAATGGTGTCTTTATTTTGTGGGACTATTTTCTGTGCTTTTTACTTGATGTTTCAAAGTAAGAATACGAGTAAGTGGTAAATACACTTAAGCCTGTGTAAGTAGCCACTTTGATTACGTAAACTCCTGTCTTAAGAGATTTCTAAGTATTTGCATAAATAGGAAACAATTTGCTTCTAAGAAAAGAAACATTTTGTGTTAATCTCTAGAATGTTGTATTTGAATATAACTTGTTATCTTAATTGTCTGCTTGTAGATCTAGTTTTCACTTCTCAATAACTCAAAATGAGATGAATTATATGAGCTGGAGCTAATAAACTTTAGAGATATCTCCCTGTTTCCAGACAGAAATAGACATTTGTGCACCAGAAGTTCTAAACAACTTGACAGAGAAAATACTACTTGCCAAAAAATACTAGGATACATTCTACTGTAAGAACTAATAGTTTCGACTGCAGAAAATTTTTATCCATAATAGCACAGAAGTTTTACAAGAAGCACTTCATAGTCTTTGTTGTAGTTCAGTCCCAGCCAGCAGCCAGGCCCCAGGCAGCAGATCACTCACTCCCCTCCAGCAGGATCAGGGAGAGAATCAGAAGGGTAAAAGCTGGAAAATTTTGGGTTGTGATAAAGACGGTTTAATCAGGAAAGCAAAACCTGTGTTCACTAGCAAAGCAAAACAGGAAACTCATTCACAGCTTCCCAAGGGCAGGCAGGGGTTCAGCCATCCTAGGAGAGCAGGGCCCCACCATATCTGTCATTTACCTGGGAAGACAAACACCATCACTCCAAACATTCCCCCCTTCCTCCTTCTTCAGCCCGCTTTAAAGATTGAGAATGATGTCACACCATCTGGAATATCCCTGTGGTCAGTTGGGGTCACCTGTCCCAGCTGTGTCTCCTCCCAGGCACCCCCAGCCCCTCGCCAGGGAGGCTTTAAGAAAAGCAGGAAAAGCCTTGACTCTGTGTAACCCCTGCTCAGAAATAACAAAGACATCTCTGTATTATCAACCCTGTGTTCAGCACAAATCCAATACACAGCCCCTTACCAGCCACTGGAAAGAGACTTACCTCTACATATGTCAAAACCAGCACAGTGTTGAATCTTTAACCTCATGAGAAACCAGCCAAAATCCTGGTCTAGACATACAAGAAAAACCTGCATGCTTATTTCAGAAAATTAAATGCACTTTTTTTTCTGAATGTAGACTCATGCACACAATAAAATGTCAACTAAAACATGAGGAATTTTAAATTGTACATAAACCAGAAATTCTAAGACACATCTTGCTTCCAAATTCAAGAAAAATAGTGAAAATGTACTCTTATTACATCCATGCAGAGTATAGTGCTATTAAAAAAAATGCCATATTTACTTCTTGACTTTTTAGAGGGTCCTGGAGAAAACTAAATTTACCAGAACAAGACATTTGGCCTATTTTTCTCCTTCACTATTCAAAATGGTAATTTAACTTTCCAAAATTTAGTAATATTACAATACACCGGGGAAAAAAAGTTTGGAAAAGGAAATTAATTTAGGAAAGAATTTTTGTAACTCTGAGTTTCTGGTTCTTTTAGAGAAGCTGTATGTCTTGGCTAAAAAAACACCAAAGAAAGAACAATACTTTCCTTCTCTATATAAGGATTCTATTATGATTTTTAGAAAAAGAAATGACAGACTGGATAGTTGTATTGTTTTTTTCAATAGCATGCCTTCTTAGAAGACATTCCTGGCATGAAATATGAGTGGTTGTTTTCCTCATATAAACTGTCATTGGAATCAAACAGTTGATAAACTGCAGGTAAGTGATGGTATTAATTTCCCAGTTGTTTTGAGGATTATTTTACATGCTGTGAGTCTTGCCACAGAAATGACTGTGTTATACCTGTGTGCTTAGCTTGCAGATTTGTCCAACACGGTACAGGTTGTGGAGATTTTACATGTTAGTGGTCTGAGTAGAATTTCATCCTGATGTCCTTAAACTACTCACTGCTGAGGCTACAGTTCCCCAAAGAAGTTTCATTTGCTGATATTATCATCTTCACAGCATCTCAAGAACTGTATACTATGTATAACTTACTTATTATTTTAGTACCAGAAAGATTCCCATTACCATTGGAAAAGCTTTCATTTTCTTGTCCTCTAACTTTCACTCCCACAAGTATGCATATTTGCTGAAAGTAAACTTTATATGTAAACTTTCCTGTAACAATGTCTATCCCTAGACAGTGATCGAGTAAGGGTTTGGATTTAGCACTTTTATCATCTTCTGAATCATTCCCATCTGCAGTGCAAAGTCCCTCACCATCTGTACCATGCCTGATAACTTATGCAGGCAATACAAATACTTGTCTCTTATTTCCATCAAGGGCATTTTTTTTTAAACATGAGCCATTTCTCTTGCAGGTCCTAATTCAGCAAAATACGGAACTTATATATAACAATAAACTATTTTTCATCAAACCAAATGACTGATGACAAATTATCTCAATTTCTTTGGGAAATATTCCTCTCTAGGAATGAGACTAGCTAGATCTTGCACCCTCACACACGGCAGTGGTGCTCCATCACACCCCTGTGAGCTCTGGCACTACTCTGCTTTCACTCAGAAATTCCCAAGGTCTTATGCACACAGGTAGGGAGTTTGTGCTCACCCAGAAAAACCCAGAAATGAAGTTTAATGAGAAGAAATGACAGAGTGAAATGTCAGAAGGAGAAGACATTTTTAATGTTTAATAGAAGAAATGACAGATCAGGCACAGGGCACGGCCATTCAAGCACTGTAACCATCCTCTGTTTACACAGCTAACCTCCTTCATGCCTTTATCCTTCTGCTTCCCTTGTTCCTTCTCCAGCCACTCTAAATCCCAAAGGCAGCTGCAAGTCTTCCTCTTGCCCCATGATAATGGGTGTCCACCCTGGACATGGGGCTGATCACTTCCTGTAGCTGAGACAGGTTACCCTCAAACCTCTGTCCTGCTTTGTATGGCAATGAATTCTTTATCACATAACAGTGATATCCATGATAATTTAGGATAAATCAAAACCTTTGAGAAGATAAAAGTACTATCTTCTGAAGCACAAGGGAGAATAAAATGTTGAAATCTTAAAAGGCACCAGAATAGAGAAGTTAGAACAGAGATAAGGTGTGCATGGATTATTCCAGTTGGTGATCTGCACAGATCATGACTGTGCTGCTCATGGACACAAAGCCTTCCAAGGCAGCCAGCAACAAAACTATTTTTCTTCTTCTGGTCCAAACAGCAGTTTTATTCTTACAGTGTGTATTGGGTTTGTGTGGCAAGTTTTTGGTAGCAGGAGGGGGACACCGCTGCTTCTGTAAGCAGCTGCCAAAAGCTTCCCCTGTGTCGGACAAAGCCAAGGCCAGATGAATCCAAGATGGACAAGCCTGCTGCTGCCAATGCTGGGCCAATCTGAAATGGTGATAACACCTCTGCCACAACTTTCACCTTAAGAAGGTGAAATAAATTATGGTGCAGAAGTAATTGCATTCAGAGAAGAGTGGAGTGAGAATATATGGGAGAATCAACTCTGCAGACACCAAGGTCAGTCACCAAGGAGGGGAAACTCTCCTGCAGGCCATGGTGCAAGATAGGATGAAGCAGCTGTGTCCCTGCAGCCCATGGAGGTCCACAGGGAAGCAGACATCCACAGGCAGCCCATGGAGGACATCCATGAGGAAGCACGTGAAAGAGGGCTATGAATCCATGGGAAACTCATGCTGCAGCAGGCTCCTGAGAGGGATCTGCAGATCTGTGGAGATAGGAGCCTGCACTGGAGCAGGTTTCCTGGTGGGATTTGTGACCCTGTGGAAACGACCCATGCTGGAGCTGCTCATGAGGAACTGCAGCCCATGGGAAGGATTCATGCTGGAGATGTTCATGGAGAACTGTCTTCTGTGGGAGGGACCCCATGCTGGAGAAGGGGAAGAACCCCTCTCCTTGGGCAGCAACAGGAACAACCTGTGAGGAATTGACCATAACCTCCATTCCCATCTCCCTGCACTGCTGGGGGAGGAGTTAGAGCTGGGAAAGAGGCAGGGGTGGGGGTGTGGTCATGATTTTTCTGAATCTGAGAAATTTTAGCTGATAGCTAAAACTGAATGTTCCCATGGGAAGAATTCTTGGGAGGCTCTTTCTCAGGACATATCTTTTTGAACCATTGCTCTTGTTTTTCAAAACCATTCTGTGTAGTGGTGCCTTTGTGTTCCTCTAAGTTTGACCAACGGAACCAGAGAGGTGTCAGTCATATGGACCAATAACATACTTCTCAGCAAAGCATCTTATAAAAGTGCTGAATAAATTGTAAATAAAGCCTTCAGATCTTTCTTCCACCTTGGAGTCAAGCTTCTTCATTTTGCATCCACCCGTGACAGTGGGGGGAAGGTGTTGTAGGATTTGTTTTATTTCTCATTATCTTGCTCTGATTTTGGTTGGCAATATGTTCACTTTATATCTCTAAGTCAGGCCTGTTTTGCCTGTAACAGTAACTGGTGAGTGATCTCTCCCTGTCCTTATCTCAACATATGATTCTTTTAATATATTTTCTTATCCATATAAAGCTAAGGAGGGGAGCAACAAAGCAGCTTTATTTGTAGTAATTTATTACATGAAACAAATATGAGTAGATGGGCTAAAGACAAGGGTATTACTAATGGTGAGCTAAAGATAAATATCTCTTCTGGGCTGCATCATATACGTATCTACTGGAAAGATATAGTTAAAATAAATCTTGACAACTTAAATTGTCATTAACAGATACTCAAATAACATGGTCATAAAGAAAATTGCCTATGCTGAGAAGATAATAAGCCCTATTTTCAAGACCAATTAATCTAATTTCAATGTCCAGATATTCCTATGCATTCATCAGCAAGGTTGATTATTTTTTCTCACTATTAGACATAATTTTCACAAAGAAGTCACCTTCAAATATTCTCTCGAATAGTGAAAATAAGTTGATTTTTTAAACTCTGACATCCCAAGCTTTATATTCTTAGCCTTTCAACCACTATTTTCAAACTTTTCTGATTGTTTTAGAAAACTTTTATATGTACTAAAAACAACTGACGTGGTTGTACAGATCTAAAACTACAAAAGCTAAAAAATTCTAAACTGTGCAGCATATGTCTAATAATACCATGATCATCATTGTATTGGCCACATTTTTGAGGTACTGGTATTTTTGAGATGGCACTACCCAAATCTGTAACTATTGAACTACAACTATATGTGTCTCTGAAGACTACATATGAAAACTTTAAATGGTCCTCAAGATACCTGATCACAGTGTATCAAAAGTTGTCCAGCACAAAGTTACAAAAAATCCACTCCAAAATTATAAAACAGGTTCTTTATAAAGAATGAAATAAGGTTTTGAAAGTCCACAGATATCCAAATTAAATTAAACACTTTATTGTTTTGCCTATGATTAAATTGGAAGCACTTAATATTCATTCTTAATATTTTAAATAATTATAATATTAAGTCTTTAAAAAAGAATTGTAATAAATTTTGGAACAACTTGTCTCATTTGGGCGAGAGTTCATTTCTTAATCTGAATGGAGGATATATGTTTAACATTTTCTTAAGGAGCACTTCCATCATATGTACTCTGAGCTTCTTATTTAATTCATAGTGTCAACCACAATGTACGTATACTCACATTTTCATTCAACTACAATTGAGAGATTTTTGCTTTACTTCTTTCAATTTTATGATCTTCTATTTGCTAGTTCTCTAACAAGACCAAATCTCCATTTGATTTTATTCTCTCTGAAAATGTTTTCTGGTTTTCCTTAACCCCATTAGGCATTGGTTTTCTTTTACTTTTGTTTTTTCCCCCTTCCTCTGCCTCAGGAATTTTTACCTTATTTTTATTTTTTTCTTTTTTTTTTGCAATTGCATTTGCATTTGCAGAACAATGCTGGAATATTTTCAGCATTTGCTTGTTTCTTTAAATTTCATGTTGCCATTTATTTATGACAAGAGTTACTTTAAACTCTATTAAAACTGTTTCAAGTTCAGAAAATATATATTCAGAGTGTAATGAACTTCAGATTCCAAGTCACTATGACCATAGCCAGTATAAGAACTTCACCTCTGTGGAAAGTTCCCTTTTCTTTTTTGTCATACTTTTCCCAGTATAGGTGTTACTTCTCTGATCATATTTCAGGTCATCTCCACATCTTCTGAAGTCTGTCTTCTGAAATGAAGATCATTTTTATCTTTTCACCTCTCTATATAAGTTTTATTCAGATGTTTAATTTGGGGAATTTTTTTTGTTTGTTTTTCCCTTGGTTAGTTGGTTGTTTTTCTTTTTATTTCAATCTCTCACTTTGCTAGCCAAAAGTTTCACACCTAAATTACCACTTCTTCCTTTATTCAGCCTACTGAAATACTATTGGTCTAAGTACAGATAGGAAGCTACAGGTCTCACAGAGGTAAGATTAAAATATAGGTTAGACCTCATTCCAAAATTCCCCATTTGTTGATATGTTGTATTGTGTTTGCCTGTAGACAAAAAATATGGTGCAGTAAATACATGGAAATTCCCATATCCAGTTGGACTCCAGCAAACTCTGTCCTGTTGAACCCTTGCTATGTTTGGCTGATATGACTGGAAGTGCCAGCATAAGAAGGATGTGGATTTACTGCAACAAGTCCAAAGAAGGGCCATAAAGATAATCTGGGAATGGAGCACCTCTCCTGTCAGTCTGGGACAGCTGGGGTTGCTCAGCCTGGAAAAGAGAAGGCTCCAGGGAGACCCAGTAACAAGGGATCTTCCAAAAAGTCTGGAGAGGGATTGTTTGTGAGGGCGTGCAGTGATAGGACAAGGGGGAATGGCTCTGAATAGAGAGGGGGCAGGTTAACTTTAGGTCTTAGAAGGGAAATCTTAGTTTATAAAGGGAGGTGAGGCACTGGCACAGGTTTCCCAGAGAAGTGGTTGATGCCCCATGCCTGGAAGTGTTCAAGGCCAGGTTACAGGGATTTGAGCAACCTGGTCTAGTGGAAGGTGTCCCTGCCACAGCAGGGAGGTTGGAAACACGATCTTTGAAAGGCCTTTCAGCTCAAACCATTCCGTGAGTCTGTGATTATTCAATAGCACCATTTGCATTCCAAGATTGCTTTTCTGCAAGTCTTTGTGCGAGTGTATGAAGTGTCATTTCTCAGGTCAAGATGCATTGTTTGTTCATAAATTACACTTACTCTTACAAACAACATTTTAAATAGTCAGACACCATGCTAGCAAGGTTTAGAAATACTGGTTGAAGAAATACTGAATGTCTTTCAAACACTATTTAGAATCTCATGAGTTTTAATTGTCTAAAAAAGCCAATGTCAATTGCTGACAGCTTCAAGAATTCATGTAGGAAGTGCTCAGATGTTTATCAAATGAACTAATAAATAGCAAATCAAATTTTCAATGGTATTTTATCTTAAAGTTTTGATTTAATTTCAATTGTTTTTTCCAGAATAGTTTGTTTGTTCAGAAATTAAAAATTTCATCTGTTTCTTGAATTTCAACATTGTCAGAATTAACTTTCTTGTGCCATTATAAAAGAAAAAGAAAAAAGGCATATGGAATAAGCATATTCCCCTGAGTATTCAGATATACCTGGGTTTTTTTTACCAGATATCAGCTTCTTTTTACCTCTCTCATACACAGTGCATGTTTCTTTTTTTACAGGAAATACTTTGTGAAGAAGCATTTGATCGTTAATCTGTGTACAGCCAGAAAAAAGGAAGGCTCATTTCTGCATTAGCAACCTCATTTCCAAAGAGGATTACTCTCATATGCAAAGATCAATGAAAGTATTATTAAATCTCCCAGCCCTTTTGCCTTCCTGTGCAAAGCTGATATTACCAATTATTTTAAATATGTCTGACTCTAATTTTAGTGAAATATTTTTGGCATGAAGTGGAGGGATGTTGAATATTTTATATCAGCCTGATCTCAGAAGGGGTTCTAAACTATTTAATACCTTAGAAGATGTCACTGGGCTAAAAGGGATCACTTTAATAACAATCCATCTCACTATCAATTTTGTCAACTGTATGTACATTGAATTTTTCTTCCTAACAAATGATTTACCCTCTTTCTCTCTGATAAAACAATGGATCAGTTGACCCTGGGTTACTAAATTTCCATACTTATTTTAATTCTGGAGCATTTGAATAGTCTAATTTATCTCTTACTTCAGAAGGTGTCTTAGACTATTTTCCTCTACTATGTAAAAAGAAGTTCTCTTGTCTAGTATGCTTGAGCAAAAACATCAAAATACTTATGGCAGCAGAGCATTTGGCCAAACATTTAAATGGTTGTATCATCTGTGGCATACTTGGAATAAAGTTATGCTATAAAAAAAAATTTACAGTCAGTGAAATATAACAAAAAATGACACTTGAATACAATAAACAAATAAGGAACAGTAGCTTTAATGAAATGTATCCAAAATATACAGTAGTGCATAAAGACACAGTTTTAAATTTATACTTTGCAGATAGTCACATCTCAAATGTTAAGGGATGGCAGGAAACAAAGTAGCAAACAAATGACATCCAACCATCTTGTTCAGAGAAATGAAAAAAAAAAAACCAAAACAAAACAAATCCCATAGATCTTGACAATTAAACTTTCATCATATTTCTCTGATTATATTCTACTGTATTCCCTTCCCACTTATTTAACCTGGCATGTCCTCCCTTGCAAAATGCATTGCAATATCTGTAGAAATGGTAATAATTTCCCACAGGACATTTAACATTTTCACCATTTCAGGACTGCATTTTAAATTAACATTTGCCAGGGGCTGTAAGTATGGAGACAACTGTCCAGATGCATAACTGCAGACAATGTCTGTGGTGTGCAGCTTGAGACTATGTGTCCTCAATCAAGTTTTAGCAGAGTTCCAGTTTATTAGAGGAAAGGGGACCAGCTTTGCCAACTGAAAATAGGTGCAGTGGGGAGCCAGTGACACCCACCCTGATTTACAGCACATATCTTGCAGAAGATTCTGTGGCATGGTGTCGACTCCAATCACCTTTTGTTAGCTGGGAATTTATGTTAGGAGAAAATCTGCTGGAGGAGAGATAAAAAATTAATGGATCATCTGAGAACTACAAAATAAATATAACAAAAACTTAATTGTGTTCTATTCAAAACTATTTTTAGTCTGTATGCACATTTAGAATACAACTCAATTCTTAATTCTTGAGTAATTTGAGTTGGAAATTTTCATAATTGTCTGCAATATAGTGTTGTTTAACTAAAGAAGAAAATTAGGTAATGTTAAAAGAAAAATCTGATCATGCTTGTAGTCATCTAGGGTTTTTTTTTTCTCCTTTTAGACATGCTATTCTTCCAAATGTTGCAACTTTGGTATGCTGGGCTGTATCAGTAATTGTGTGGCCAGCAGGACCAGGGAAGTGGTTCACCCCCCTGTACTCAGCACTGGTGAGGCCACACCTGCAGTCCTGTGTCCAGTTCTGGGCCCCTGAATTCTGTGAGGATACTGAAGGCATGGAGTGAGAGTCCAGAGAAGGACAATACAGCTGGTGAAGATTCTTGAGCACAAGTCCTGTGAGGAGCAGCTGTAGAGGCTGGGTTTGTTTAGCCTGGAAAAAAGACAGCTCAAGGGAGACCTTATCAATCTCTACAGCTCCCTGAGAGGAGGTTCTAGCCAGGTGGGGGTCAGTTTATATTCCCAGACAAGCAGCAACACAACATAATCTGCAACTGCACCAGGGGAGGCTTAGGTTGTGCTGGGTGATTGAAGAGATGGCATCTCCATGGTTTGTGTCATGAAGCTGATTTTATTGAACACACCTCTGGTTTATATACCTTTCAAGCATAACAACAATATCTATGTTTCTTAGTGACATTGCTTAACTATGGGCTGGTACAGATTTGTACAGGCCTGTACTGTCTTGCACACAAACATACACGCATAGGCCCTAATCTCTTCCTCCTTCAGCGTCCTGCCTCGACTTGCCAGGGCTTGTAGCTCTCTAGCACATCTACTTCTGCAATCAGTTCAGCAGTACTTTGAGTCCTGCTTCCAAGCTGTATTCCCACAGGCTGGACATGAGAAAAAATTCCTTCACAGAAAGGGTGATTAGACACTGGAATGGACTGCCCAAGATGGTGGTGGAGTCATTGTCCCTGGAGGTGTTTAAGGAAAGGTTGGATGTAGCGCTCAGAGCCATGGTCCACTTGACAGGTTGGTGTCTGGTCATAGGCTGGACTCGATGTCCTCAGAAGTATTTTCCAAGGATTCCATGATCCTGTGTGAAGTTAACTTAATAAATAATTTAATTCCTGTTTTCAGGAAGGAACCTTTCGATTCCACTGACCGATGCTATCCAGCAGCTCCGCTTACAACAATAAAATGTTTCAAAGGAGAGTTGCAGACTGAGACAAAATAACTTGCCCTAGTGAGCACAGGAGTCTTTAAATGTGTATTTCAAGAGATGGAGTCTCATAATTTCTTTTTTTTGTTTGTTTTTTGTAAAGAAGAGATCAGTTCCTCTAGTCTTGAGATATAAAACCATACTCAGGAAGAAGGTGATGAAGGCAAGATCATTGGCTGATAAGAACAACACATAATTTCAAGGGATAGGAAGATGAAAGCAGTAAAACATCCAGAGAAATGTGTTCTCTTGGGTCTGAATATTTGTGTGGCATTTAATTCCTGGGGTAATTTGGTTTAGAACCATTCATAAGCTACAATTTATTTCCTTTCTCTATCACATGTTGCAAAAGGTATTATTATAAAATGATACTAAAAATAAAGGAGTGCTATAAGATTTAACTATATACTTATAACAGAATGTAGATTCTTGCCATTCTACTTTATGGTGTCAGATTTAGCAGGGTTTTAACAGAGGCACAATCCTCTACAAGTTTCTTATAATGCTGTACTTGGGCTGTAGTCAATCTTTCAGTAGAGAACATCTTGCAAAAGGATGTTGCCTACATGATGTTAAATACAAAAGAATAATGAGTTGTTGCAGGTTATTCAGCTTAGTAGATTTTTTTAAACTTAACTGAACTTCCCAGTTCATCTTTAGTAAAAGCACAGAGTATAGGCTGTTTTGTGGATTATCTGAAATATTAGTGATTTAGAGCAGTTAATTAGTGATTATTTGATCGAATGAATAGTAAAATACTGTTTTCATGTGGTAGCCTAAATTACAGAGTAATTTGAGATTGAAAGCTTCTGAGCAGGAGCCTTGAATAATTCTATTCACTCAAATTCGTGCATGGGGCATTTAGGAAATCCCCCAGTGTTTATCACAACTCTGTTATAAGTTTGACCTTGACTAGAGCCAAGGTCACTACAAGTTATCACATAGCAAAACTGTTGCCAAACCTATTCTGTAAAATAACATCATAGGAGCTTCTACGCTTTCTAGAGGATTATATAAAAGGAAAATTTTGGTAGCAATGGTCATGTAAAGAATGGCATTTTTTGTGCAGAAGATCAGTTTATATTCTGAAAAAGCCTCTTGTTTGCACTTAACATGATCACCTATATTAATAATGGATACCCAGCACTTACAGTCAAATCAAAGTAGTATGGCCTAAAAGGTAGTTTTTATCTGCACATTGGTCTGTGTTGCTCTGGACACCCATATCAAAGCTCATACTGAAAACCAGGTACTCTTTGATTTAGTTAATGGTCACGGGACAGGCTTCAAGAGAAGTTTAAAAAGAACCCCAAAACTATCAAAACCACCAAATCCCAAACCTTCCCCAAAGATGCCAAAAATACCATATCAAAAGGCTCTTTTTAGCAATTCTAATGGTATCAAAAAGCATGATGAGGAAAAGGTGAGGGAGAATATTTTTCATCATTGAGGGAAAATAAAATTTTAGAATGGGATTTAGCTACTTTGTAGTACATTTGCTCTGTGTCATGGATTTTGGGCAGGTCTTTTTAATTCTTCATGCTTCAGTTCCCTCCAGATATGTATCACACCCATGCTCCCCTTGTCCATCTCTATTATCTTTACCAAGACTATGAAATACATGAGACAGGAAGACTTATTATTTAAAAAAATATATATGTGTAGCTCCTGTCCTGCATTTCACAGAGTTCACAGAGTTCAACAGTCTCAATTATTTATGGAGTTTACACCTTATCTAGAAGCAGAGCTAGTGTTTATGTAGCCTGCAAAGTCTATGTATTTCTCTTATGAATGCATACCTCAGACTGCTTAACATTCCATGCTCTGCTGCCTCCTACCTCATTAGTCCTAGAGGAGTGTTGGCAGAATAAATAGGAAAGACTCCAGGATTTTTCCCTGTTGCAGAGCCACTTCTGCACATCATGCAGGATGTGTCCAAATATCTGCATTGCAGCTTCATGGATTTGGATAAGCCAATTTTTTTTCTTCCAAGCTAGAAAACTGAAATAAAGTCACTATTTTATTTTGGTTGCCTTTTGGATTTGTGCTTATTTGTTTCTCTCTTAAATAGCTAAATGGAAAAATATAACTCAAAAACAGTGGAATTCTGTCTGCCATTTAGTGAGTAGTACAGAGACCACCTGCTCCACAGCAGAATTTTCTGCATATGTGACTGTCCTGCTCACAGATACCTCAAAAACTTTTCTCCTCTGATTCTTGTAGGAAAGGATCACAACTGATTTCTAGAAGCAGACCTTAAATATTGTTCTATAAATCTATTATTCAAATTATACACTTTAATCTTTTACTCTTACACTTTCATGGAAGTCTCTCAAATGTGTCTGAAAGCCTTATCCATTCAAATTGTTTACTATTAGTTCATGCACTGATTTTGGCTGCAAATTGATGGGAGATGAACATTTCAGTTTAACACAGAAACCAAGATGAGTTCCATAAAACTGTTCAGGTTTCTATCTCTAGAGCTCAGACTCTGCAGAGAGGTCAGCTGCTGTCAGCTGCAATTATGCAGCCAGAACTTGCATCAGCCAGTGCAGAATAGAGAAATCAACAACTTGGGAATGAGCCAGTCTATTTTGTTTAGAAAAAAGTTGAAAAAGAACAGGGGTATGTACTTGAAGGGACTTCTGCTAGCATACTATAAATGCATACCTGAAGGGTGTTTACACACCAGTTATTGACTTCTGAAAAACTGAGAAAATATTTCTAAATGTCATTTTTGTGAGTTTTGGAAAAAAACAAACCTAGATAACAGGAAGAATTAAAAAGCAAAGGGGTTTTTTTTGTTTTTTTTTTATATACATATTTAATGTGAAGGAGATTTTCCAACAAGTTATTCTTTCAGAAGCTCTTCAACCACATTGTCAGAAAGGAGAACATAAGGAGAACTTGGTGCTACAATGTAGGGAGGGAATCAACCCACACTCTATGTGCATGCAGGCATGGAGACTTCTGATCTCCTTCTGCCTGGAGGTAGGCTCCCAGTGCATCAGTGTCCAAGACATTTTCATGCAGGTAATAGAGTCCCAAGCAGATCAATAACTGCTTCACGTATTTCTGGAGTGGCATGTGGAAATAAGGGAGGGGAATCTAAGGCATCCAGAGTGGTACTGGAAGGCACAGCTTAGGTTTAGCAGATCTCAAATCAAGGTGTCTGCATGTGTGGACTTCATGTGTCTGGTGTCCTTTTTCACACCTTTCCTAGTTCAACTACCCCCACAGCAGAGTGCAATTCATTCAGTTTCTGAGTCATACCAGTAAGGGTCACATTAAGTTCTTGGATTCCCAAGGGTCTTTCAGACAACATTAAATCCTCACTTTAGGCAGATAATTTGCAATCTGAGAGTTTTCATGCGGTCTAGGTCCTATAGAGTTCAATGGGGATGTTGCTGATGCAGTAAACCAATTACTTGATTGTAGACCAGACCCAGCTGCCTCCTTTAGTGTGAGCTGAAATATGCTACAGACTATAAATTCACTGAGTAGCTCTTCACGACTTTATCAAGAGCTCAGAACTGTGGAGGCACATATGAATTTAACATGAGGTCTCATAGTTTTTACCAACTTCATACACTTGTAAAATGGTGACAAAGTTAATAAGTAATAATGAGGACCAAAAAAAAAAGACCGAAGATCAAAGAACACATTGACATTTGCTACTTAGAAAAATTGTCACCATGGGACTTGATGTGGTGACTGCATCTTGGTTTGTATTTTCAAGAAAGGATTCCTCTGCTTGTCAGAAGTCTAACAAAGTATTCAGTCTCATAGACATGACAGAGTGTCAAAACTGTAACTCACTTTTATCTTTTAAAACTTGTACATATCTTGTATATACCATATATATTTCCAGGAAAATCTATCACTCTTCATCCTTTGGAGCATGTGACATTTCATGCAGCATTTTTTGGGCAGATAAATTCTATGGAAAACAAGATACATTTCAATCACATAGCCTGGTAAGGCATATGTACTTAGCTACTGCATTACATGCCATAGAACTATAACTTTTTAGTAGAAGACTCTAGTCTTTGGCTTTATAAAACAACTTTTTTTCTTTAAAAATAAAACTAAAAAAAGTAATAAAATTTTAAAACCTAGTGGTACTGATGAAAAAATCATGAGGTTGGTTTTGTCTATTACATTCATAATTAGTTGAAAAGAATTAGATTGCAGAACAGAGCCCTTCATACAATAAAAAATATAATCAGTATAACGACGTGAACAATTTTGGACTCCTACTGCTACCACCAAAATATTATTGTCCTGTGTCAATGGCCATTCAGATTTAAGAAGAATGCCCTAATTAGCTTGTAATTATGTAAGTATGTTTTTTAAAATAGCAAATAAGTTATCATGCATTGAGTTAAAGGTAGTGGCTTTCCTTACTTTGAATAATTTTATTAGGTATTCACAGCTTGCACAATATGGATTCAGACTACTTATAGTTTTGATATACAATTTAGCATTAGGTGGTTAGAATGCTATCTTTGAATTTATCAGATGAATTGCTTGAATTTAATTTGGGCAGAATGACACCTATTGAGGAAACCTATTTTCAGTTAGGCAATGAGCTGTTAACAGTAATGTTTGGAATAAATACATTTTATCAGCATTTACAAAGGCACCCTATGAGGTAGCAAGCAGAATAGTACATTTCACGGTGCAATGTAATTTCTTTGCCCTAAAAATGGCTTATTTTTCCTCTTTCAAATTCAAGAATCTTGTAGGGACAGTGTTACATTTGTTTTGCCTCCAAGTACAGTTGCAAGACTTTAAAGGGATGACATTTTGCAAACAAAACACACTTGTCTACTTACAGAAACAAATGTTTGAAGCAGTTCTGTTATAAAAATGTATTCTTGGCAATGTATATTTTGAAACATATAGGTTTTTTGTAGGTGTTTAGAAAGAAAGGGGGAAAGTATGGTATTGTAAGGTGCTACAAAGTGTAGATATTCATGAACAGCCTCTGAAGGCACTTGAACTCCACAGCATTGCAAAAGAGATGGTTGTTTTTCTCTTAGATGATGAAAACTTTGACATAAATGCAGCCTTGGAAACATGAATGGCAAGAAATCTCAGAAGAATGAATGCTTGAGATAGGCAGTTCAAATAGTGCAATATTTAAAATGTGATATTTAAATATATCTTGCTATGAAAGTGTTGGAAGAAGCTAACCACGTGTCACAAAGACTGAGGAGATAAAGACAGGCCAGCATCAGCTCTGTATGAACTACTAGTGACTTGGACTTTGTCACTTTTGTTTACCAGTAATCCAAATACTTTTATAGGCAAGTTCATGAAACTGTGTAGTCAAACATTTTGCTCTGCACTATGGACTTCAGCAAAAATAATGTAATTGAAATAAATAAATGTAATTAAAAGAATATAATGAAAAAAGTAAAGAATACAGAAATAAAGACTTTTAATTCAATGCTTTTTCTAACTCTTGAAAGCACAGTCTAATAAAATTGCTGAAGATTTTAAAATAATAAAGTACCAATAAAAACAAAGCTAAAATCCTGTAAAACTCATGTTCCATATTTCTAATTTTGAAAATGGCAAATTACTTGGTAAGGTAACACACTGTAGATGTCATATTCACAGAGATCTGCAATAATAGCATTTCCTCTATATATATTTTATATATAAGTAGGAACTAGGGCACAAAGCTAAGATGGAACTGTCAATCTCAGTTCAGCAGTCTTTTGGATCTGAGTATGTAAGTGCTTAATCTTACAGCTATGTTTTATTTTACGTTAATTTTGTTGAAATTAAAATATTATTTCACATTGTTTCCAATATATATTGTGTGCCTACATATTATAGTCTATGATCTTCTCAGGGAATGTGACAAATAAAGTCACAGAAAAAGTCTAGGAAAAGAAGCAGTTTACTGCTTTTAAGTTATTACTTTTGTGAGAATCTTTATTGATTGCTGCTTGTTCTTGGTCTGTGTTCCAGTTACTGCACTGGATTTATTGAATAACAAGTAAGCCTAGGATGCTTCCCAGATGAATGTTTCATTACAATATTTACATGAAAAAATGTAAATATTTGTTTAAAAACATAATTAGCATGTAAATGAAGCTACACAATGGCAGTATACAAATAAATATTAGAAAATATGTGTAATATTGTTACAAGGATATTTATGGCCCTTCTCTGAACCCTTTGCAGCCTGTCCACATCTCTTTTGTATAGTGGGGACCAAAACTGAACACAGCATTCCAGATGTGGCATGACAAGCACTAAGTAGAGGAAACTGATGAGACACAGCATCCTCTGTGGGCTGGCACTATGGTATGGGAGCAGTTCATCTCTTCCTGTTTTTGCTTTGTTTTCCTCCTTGTGCATGTTTGCATGTTCTTTGCTTTCTGTAAGCTTTTTTTTCTTTTATTTGTTCTGTTTTTATTGAATCAATACTCAATTTTTACTTTTTTTTACTTTTTTTGTATATCTTGGAAATTAATAATTAGCAAAACACCAACCCGTGCATTCAGTGTATGTGCATGAATAAAGAAGTGAAAAGTAGGGGAAAAAATGCAATACAAGAACATATTAAAAAAGGAAATACAAGAGCATGTTAAAAACAATAAGCTTCTAAAGCTGAAGAAAATAGAGCAAGCAGCCAGAAGATTGAAATTCTAGTGAAATAAAATTCTTGTATTCAAAATACTGCTCCTGTATAAGAATTTTATTTTAAAAGGATAGTTCTTCTTAAAAATATATATTTTATAAATTACATCAAAAAGGTGTCATGGCTAAACAAATTTGAGAAAGACCATTTGAAAATAGAAAGTCTTATTTAAGCAAAAGAAACAGGATACAAATATTGTAACTGTAACTTGGTTTATATATATATAAAACTTGTCTAAATTATGTTTAAAAAAACCCAAAAACCAACCAAACAAAAAAAACCAGGGAAAATGAGACTTTGAGAAACATTCTGTCTTAGGAAAACATTTAACCCCTTTATTAATGCATTCAAACAAATTCCAATGCCAAAACCAAGAAGTCTTCCTTCCAAAGATTGATATAAAGGATGTCTGAATAAAAAGAAGCCATAGGACAAAACTGAAATGAACTAACCCTTCACTGTGCAAAAGTTTAGGAGTGTCACACATTAAGTTTATTGTAGCAGAAGTCACTGCTCAGGAACTGTCTCATATGAAATGTTAATAAAAAGCATTTTCAAATAAATTAATAAAATTAATACCAGCAAACTTCCAGAACCAGATGGTATTCACATAGAGTACTAAGGAAAATGAAATAAGAAAGTACTGAGTTGTTAACTATAGTGTGTAATTTATCACTTAAAATGTCCTTTGTACCAGAGGAGTTGAAAATGGCAAATGTGATACAAATTTTTTAAAAGGGCTTTGGAGAACTGTAAAATGGAAAGTCTATATCTGCAGTCAGCAAACTGTTGAACTTATAATAGAGAATAAATGAGTAAATATGATGTAGTAGAAAGTCACCACAGATTCTGTAGTTATACTGCACAAATAAAGTGCAAATTTAGATAAAGAAGGTGATAAATTACATAGAGATAACTATTGATAAATCTCCTTGGTTTTCAAAAATAATTTTGAAAAAGCACCCCTGTAAAAGAGGATGCCACGATACAAAGGATAAAGTCTTCATGTAGTCATGAATAAGCGGTTAAATAAGAAGACTAAGCTGTTGGAAAAGATGGTTCCTTTTACCCTTATGGACAGATCCTTGGGAGCTGATGCTATTCAACATATGCCTGAGCAATCTGGGAAAAAGTATGATGGTTACCAAGTAAATTGACATGGTGTTTTTCAAGGAAGTAGGAACAATAATTCAGCATGAAAGTTTAGGAAATATATTGTAACAGTGATTGAGTGAGGGATGAAATGCTTGAAGTAATTAAAACAAAGTAATATGAAATCAAAGGTTCTACACTAGCTATGGGCATTGAGAAAGGTTTGAACAGTTCTGCTTAGATTTGCAATATAACAGACAGATGCCCAAAAATTAATAGGAAAGGAAGAAACAAAAGCCACAATGATAAGTCTCACTGTATAAATCCATTCATCACATTCCTTGTGCAGTTCTTCTCTGAGCATTTCTTATTCTTCTGTATCAGGAAGGATATAGTACAGCTGGACACAGTATGGGAAAGAGAAACAAGTGTGAAATGGGTTTTGACTGGGAAGAGACAAAAAAGATAAGAGCTCTCCAGTTTACAAAATAAAGGACTATCACAGGATAGAGCTGCATATAAAATCATGAAAACCAGGGAAAATGTAGCCAGGCTTTATTATGCTGTAGTACACAAGAAGGACAGTAACATTTCCATCTTCTTTTTCTGAAATGTTGCTTCAATTCTTTGTAGTTTTAAATGAACTTTCTGGCCAGTTTAGTATGGCAGTTTTTGTGTTGAGATATAAAGATCTGACAAGATGAAGGTACTGTTTGATTTCAGACTGCTTTATAGTTTCTGAAAGATTTCCTGGTGTTAATTCCCTATCTTTCTAAGCTTTCCCGGACTAGTATCCCTGACCTGAAGATCCATGCCTTTTGGTACAATGATCTGACTGTACTGTGTGCACATACACTCCATCTTCCCTTAAGGCAATCAATATACTATCCTCAGTGCACTGGGGGTTTTTTTTAAACCACAAAGGCCACTAATTCCTGATAAGTCTTCTTTTTGAATTTTGAGCTTATTAAGCAACATGAAGGGACAAAAGCTAACAGAACTTTAAATGCAAACCCTATCTGAACTTTCTATCTTGACAACAAACACATTGAATTATTAATCAAAAGTGATGTTAGATAACAGGAATTAGCTTATTTGCTTAGTTTTAACACAAACAGGTTAAGAAGATACAAACCTATTAAAGGAGATAAGAAGAACTAATTTTTTTCCAGTTTGCAAAAGGGATGTGTGGGTGCTGATTGACAGCTGGCTCAAAAGAAGGGATCATTCTGCTGTATTCAACATTGGTGTGGCCACACCTTGAGTGTTGTGTGCAGTTCAGAGCCCCACCACTTAAGAAGGATGTAAAGGATGTAAAAATCCTCCCCTGCCAAGGAGGGAAGGAATGAAGCTGGTGAAGACCTAGAAGGCTTGTTTTGGGAGATATGGCTAAGGACTTTGGGGTTGCCTGCTTTGGAAAAAGGAGGCTGAGAGATGACCTCATTGCTCTCTACAGTTTTCTGAGGAGGGGATCTGCAGAGCGAGGTACTGATTTCTTCCCCCTGGGTTCCGGACATGGAATATGTGGGAACAGTTCAAAGCTGCATCATCAGAGGATGTTTAGACTGGACATTAGGAAGCATTCCTTTACCAAGAAGAGAGTGGTCAAATAGAGGAACACAATTCCTGCTGAGGGTGGCTGATGCCCCATGGCTCTCAGTGATTAAGAGGCATTTGGGCAATGCCTTTATCAACATGTGTGACTTTTGGTCAGACCTGAAGTGGTTGGACACTTAAAAGAGATGTTCCTTGTAGGCCCCTTCCCCTGAGCTATTCTATTNCCTATTCCTATTCCTATTCCTATTCCTATTCCTATTCCTATTCCTATTCCTATTCCTATTCCTATTCCTATTCCTATTCCTATTCCTATTCCTGTTTCCATTCTATTCCATTCCACTCCATTCTAAAAGTAGGTGTGCCTATAAAATTTCTAATTAAAACCAATGGAAAAAAGCTTTCTAAATTTTGGACGTGTCTTGAAATCATGCTGTTTTGCTGTGTTGTTCAAGGAACTGCAAATGGGGGAAAGCATGGAAGATTTTAGGAAGGAAATGTTGATTTTGCTAGAGAAATACAGTGCCATTTCTGATGTTCTTCATTCTCTGTCTTTATTTTAGGTCTGAAAAAACCTTTCTAGTTCTCACATTGCATAATGTAAGAAGAATTTCTAGGACTCTATCTCCTACAACTGCCTTAATAATTTTTTACCTACCTAAACGTATCTACTGTTTAAGCTAAAGATCTCTTGGGTGAATATCAGCATGTTGGCATCCTACCATTGAAATACTTTCTCCTACTGAGAAATAAATTATTCATTTCGATATGTCAGCATTTGAGCCACTTTTCAGGCCCATTTCAAATTAAATGGAAAGATTTTATATAATAACTATTGACATTAACATGGTAGGTTCTCAGCACTCTGTGAACCTTTACATTCTCAGCCATGTTACTAACTTTCTTGGAGAAGAAAAAAGCTTTTGTTCCTAAATATGGAATTAGAAAGAAAAAAGGAAGGAAGATGATAGGTTCAATATTGAGTGTTCTGTTTATTTTTACTGTATAGCACGTAGTACATTTTGGATACAACATTCTTGGCAATAAAAATAGCTAAAGCATATACAACTAAATTCTAGAACCAACAGATAAAATAGCCAATATAAGACAAAAATCCCCCACATCTATAAAAGGCACAAGTGTAGTTGAAAAGGTAAAAACCCAAACATTTCCACACAGAGATGTTCTGGGAGGAGGGAAATTTTTAATGCCCAAAGGATGGAAAAAACCTGATCTGTGTATGACAAGAATATGAGAAGAGGAAAGAAGTCCACCTCAAATCTACAAATTTGGTATTCACTTCCAATTCAAAACTGTGAGCTGGATGAAAGTGGTCTAGTGAAAATTATCCCCTTTAGAAGCAATGGTTCACAACTGTAGTCAATAGTGAAGGCCTAAGAAGAGTTAAAAAAAAAACCAAAACAAATCAACAAAAAGAGAAACCTCACCATGAATCAAGAATAGGAGAATTCCTTCTTTGTCCAGAAGGCAACCAATAAAAACTCTGAAGAGCAGCAAGTTGAATAGCTTACGAGGGCAATGGAGACCAGTTAAGGATGAGTCCAAGGTAATCACACAGTAGAAATATCCCACCTTCAGGCAATCTCTTTTAAAATACATGCATTTGTCTCCCTGAATTTGCCAAGTTGCATCTAAAAATATATTTAATGCTTTGCTCCTACCATTGCAATTAAAATCTATTCCATTACTTGAATAATTAAAATCCCATTTTTTTAATGCTAAAATACCTCTATACCTCTTTGGTAAAAGATGGTAAAATGCAGCATCATCTCCATTCTAGACTTGTTTGGTGAGGCTTAACTGAGGTGCTGCCAATGAAAATGTTGTTAAGAGTCTCTGCCTTTTTTGAGAACAGGTGTGTTTTAATCAGCACAAGTGCAGTCTTACAATTTAAATAAACATCCAAGATTTTTAAAATGCATTGCTAGATTAAATTAGTAACAATGTACAAAATTTAGTCTTTATAAGAGGTGTGAAGCAAGACAGTATCAAAATGTTGCATGCAGCGTGTATTTTTCTCAGGAAGGAAAGAACATGCATGTGTTAAATGCAGCAAAAGGCAGATAGTGTTTGTACCATTCAGACAGAAACCCCATGTTTATGTCAGCAATTAAGGGAAAGGCCTGTTGCACTTCAGTAAGAGCAGAGTTGTGGAAAAAAGGTGCCTACAATCAAAATTAGCTTCAAAAAACTTTTCCAAAGCTTGGAGAAATTGACCTGATTATATCATCTGCTAATACCTCATATTCTGTCTGGTCTTGATAGCTTTTTTTTCCCCCTCCAATTGCCTAAAATCAATTAAGATTGCTTCTGAATATTTCTCCTG
The DNA here is from genome assembly GCA_013397195.1 of Hylia prasina. NCBI lineage: Eukaryota > Metazoa > Chordata > Aves > Passeriformes > Sylviidae > Hylia > Hylia prasina. The sequence goes on along the minus strand of VYXD01003419.1, from coordinate 883,664 downwards.
GGTAACTAATCATCTAAAATTATACACTGGGGAGTAAATGGACCTCATGCTCAGTTCCACAGAGAACAGAGCTAGTGGGTGGGACAAAATGTAATGGCTAAAGAAATTTATATTTACAATCTCCGGGAACCTTTAGGAGATTAGGGAGTTGTTTTCTCTCACACTATGTATATACTGGTTAACACTTGTAGAATTATCCTTGACTTGCCTAAGGAAGACAGAAACTGGGGCTTTGATCTTGTCAAAATTTGTAGTGTTCTGTTAAGCATTAGAACTAATTTAAATCTAAACTTTGTTTTCTCATTTCAGAATAAATTCAGGGTCAGGGTACTTTTTTTAACTATTATTTGTTTGGCTTTGGTTTTTGGGTTTTTTTAATACAGTTAAAGCTTTGATGGATATTTCAGGGCAATGGGGAAAAAAATCACAGTTGCAAGATATGTGGTAGTGAAAAATACAAATTTCTTTGGTTTAATTCCTAACAGAATTTGTTGACCTGTTTCTACTTAGCATTTCAGTATCCTATTTTCTTTCCTGAACTGACTATGCAATATGTTTTTGCTAAATTACACTAATCTTGTCTATAAGACAAGCAACATCATAAAAAAATAAAAAATATATTTTGGAAGCCTCATCTCACTTGCAAAATTTGCCCTTTATGTTTGCAACTGGACATATCATTGCAACTAATTTGCTATGAATTTGTGAGACAGTTTTCAGTTCAATAGATTTGCAATTTAATAGGCCACAGGAAATAAGGTTGGTTCTATGCCTCTTATCTAGAACGTTCAGAATATTTTTTATAGTCTTGGATCTTAACAAGAGAAATTTTTGTATAGATTTCAACTTAGAAAAAAATCTCAAACCTTACTTCTTGACTTTTTGGATGTCAAAGAATATCAGCAATAAACAGGAAATTTATGTAATTTTCAAATATTTGCTTTTTAAAAGCATAAATTGATTTAATATAAAATATAAATTGAAAAAAAATATGTAATACCTAGCAGTAAGTACTAGTCTAGATATTCAAGTAGATGGATAATTTCCAGTATTTTACCAGGGTAACTCTCTTCCTTAACTTGCTCTGTAAGTTGGAAGAAAATGGAGAACTTTGTTAGAATATGTAAATATTACTCAGGGAAAGACTAAGGAGTGATCTTTGGTATCTTTTTTACCTTTTACCACTTGCTATAATTATTTCTACATGTAACTATTGGTACAAAGCACTCAAATGCACACACGACTATGATTTGCAACCCTACTATTTTCAGTCTATTTACAGTATGTCCAAATGGAACCATTTAGGAAAGCTTTGTTTTGACTGATGGTTATCTTGAGCAGGTCAAAGTTATTTAAATAAAATCAAACTGTATCATCGTAGCTGCCTATTAAGTTCTGAAAGTATAATACTGTGGACATACAGTGCAAAACATTAAAATATTATAAAGAAATGAAAGTTGACTCTATCTCTTATGAAAAGAAAACAGAACTCATCTGGAATTCAAATACTGGAAGAATCTAAGCTTCATTATCCATACGCTCACTCTGTTCATTGTACTTCTAGACCTGTTCACATTTAATCATTTGCTGTTATTTTTTTGTTATTTAAGGTCTTCAGTCACTGAAGTAATCCCGAAATCTGACACAAACTCCAAATAAAAGTATAGGAATATTTGCACCTTTATCTCCAAAATGCATTCTGCATTAAATCTCAAAAGGAAGTCCTTTCTAAATCATGTAAACGCCACATTTTTTTATTATCAAAAGCTCCAACTTTTTCGCAACTGATAGAAAAAAAAGAATCTTCTCACTCCTGTTAGAACTGTGGAAACAAAATAATACTCACAGAATAGCCAACTGTCTGTCTAATTTGCCAGTAGCAGAATTATTAAATTATGCTAACAATGGCCTCGGCTTACTTCTCTGCATTCAGCCAAGGGCAGGATTTGGAAAGGTTACACACAGAGTCATGGGGTAGAGTAAGCATTAAAATTGTCTTTCTTATCATAGCGAATAATGTAGCAGGATGTAATGAGATTTCATTTGCAGAGTAAAAATGAAGGCAACAGGATCACCAACATCACTTGACTTTACCCAGATCACAAAAGTCACTGAGAACTCAGTAGTGAAATTTCTTGTATTTTTTTTTTCTAAAGAGCAAAAATCAGACAACTTCAATGAACTGGTATCAAGGGCAGTATTCTGTAACTGATGTTCTAAGCCTTTAAATTTTCATCATCCCTAAGTTGTTGTATTATATTGCACTTTCATTTCACAAAGGAACACAAGTAACTGTTATAACCAACACAAAGAAACATAAAACACAAGGATGGAGATGAAACTAATTCTGCTTTATCTGCAGAACATATGAATTTCAAACCAAGGCAAAACAAAATAAAGCCCAGATGATTCTGGCAAGAATTTCTTAGCCATTTTTCTGAACCCTGTAATTTCTTTCTGCGCTCATTTCCTAAATTGTAACAAAGCATATCAATACAAATTTTGGCATAAATGGTATGATACTATCTGGAAATAATTCAGAAAAACTAAGATAGAATAAGGCAATATCTGATGAAGGATATATGCTTGTTGCTTATCTGCACGGTTCTGTGAATGTTGACAACGTAACAAACATCTGAAGGGACAGGAGAGATAAAATACTTCAAGGTTCAGACATAAAAAATAATTGAATGTCTTGTTGTTGAACTTTTTCAGAGGTGCCACAGGCTTCTTTTACTCAAGTCTCCACACTAGGAAGCCTTGCTTCACTCTGGGGAAAATAGAATGGAACTGTATTTCCCTAATTTTGTCTGGATTATGTTTCAGTGTTTGTATTCTATCTTTTGCACTAGGCCAGACAGAGGGATAATCAAGGGTTTTACTAATATCAGTCACATTCCTCTCTGCTGGTCTGAACTGAGACATGTTATCTGTCTCAGACCATTACCTGATGTAGATTAGGCCTTCCAACAGGGTGTCTGGCCTTCACTGGGTTATTGCCTGGTCTTCCCTTTCTTTTTTTACTGTCTGTGAGTGGTTTCTCTCTCACTTCAGTCTGGAATGCAGCTGGCAAATGGCAAAAAGGGGATGATGTTTTCCATCTCTTACCTCTCTAACCAGGTACATGTAGTGGACTAAACTCACCTTCAGACTGAGAAATCAATTGAATATTACTATGCATTTATGAAGTGCTTAGTGCCAGGAGACAAGATCTCAATAGAACCTCTAAACATGTATAATGAAAAAGAAATCAAGATACTAATTGTCAGGGGATTCTTACCTATTAAGAAATCATATTCCTGAATATTGATCTTCTTTGTCAGACGACTTCTATTTTCCATTTCTTAAAACTAATTTGTGTTTGATTTTCGTTTGCTTGTTTTTCTTTCCCCTTAAAACTTAACACTGAAATATAACCCAAGACTTATTAAAATGTTTTATTTACATCACTTGAGTTGTTGGACTTATTGGGAGATTGAAGACAATTAAAAAATTATGCTCATTTTGTCTGTGTCTCTGAACATACACCATCCTCTTTCCCTGAAGGCCTTTACTTTCAGATCAACAAAAGGGGTAAACAGAAAAAGTCAATCAAAGCTTCATAAGTGATAGAAAACACAATAGTTTTTATTCTCTGATCACCCACTGTAAAAATACAGCACTGTGCAATAAAAGATAAAGCATGAAGATTGGGTTGGTTTCACATTGCTGACAAGAATATTGTTGAAGGATGGGCATCTTTAGAAACTCTTTTTAATACAGATTTAACTGATAAGTATTATTTCACTTAAATTTAATTCTACTTGGTTTTTTCTACTATATATTTTTCCTTACAATGAAATATTTAAAAACCCACAAAAATTCCAACAATAATTTTATTGATAATTAATTAATTAATATTCATTATTACATAATTACTATAATAATTTTAAATATCCAAGAAACCATACACAAAACCTCTTGAAGCCACAAATCCTATGCCTAGATCTAATTCTAATCTCATAGTCAGACATTTTAACTTGTCCCCACATATCCTCTACACATCATTTTTGTATATACATTATCAACCTGCTACCCAAAATATTTTTCTATCAGTTTTTCTTTTCTCCTAAGCCCTTCCTAAATCCATGCACCAAGTCAATATTAGCACAAAAAAAAAAAAAAAAGTAAAATAAAATTTAAACTGTAAATTTAAATGCAAAGTTAGAAGTTATAGTTGGTAGGATCAAATGAAAATTATGTTCAATTCTTTCAGTCAGAAAATATATAGAACCTTGTAGATATATTTTATTGCGTATTTTTAATTATGAAAATGCAATGACATTGAGTTCTTGTGAATGAGACAAGTAGGAGAATTAAAAAGTATGTAGAATAAGTGAAATAATTCCCTTACGACAAATAATTCCCTTATGAAAGATCCCATTCAAAACTCCCCAGATTCTCTATGTACCAGCAGAAACCTGATTCAGCCAATTCTACAGAATGGGTGGATATGCAATGTACAGTGCATCATTCAGATGTGTATCATCGTTTTTAAATATTGTGTTACTTTGTGCCATTTAACAATGTGTGCACCAGGAGAGGATCCCCACCCTGTTCATGTTCTGGCCACTCAAGTAAAAGACAATTTGCAAGTTGTCTGCGTTTGTTGAGTTTGTGGTTAAATGAACATACATTTTGTAAAGAAAGTTTTCCAACAGAAACACCAATGTAAAGAAAATTAACTTTTTTTAAATAACAGAACGTTAATTTCAGAAAAAAAATAAAACTAAAAGACATTCCCATATAAAACAGTAAAGCACATATTTCATTTCAGAGTAAGGGGCATGGACAAGATTATTTTGAATGGACAAGGACTAAACATTTCAATCAAAGACTCAACAATTCTAAAATAGATATAGTTACATGGAAATATGTAGCTGGATTATTTCTTTTAATTCTAATAGAGCCTAAGTTTTTGTTGAACATTTATCAGCAGGTGTAATCACAGTTGCCCTCAAAAGAACAAAAATAATTAGAGTACTACAGATAAGCCAAGGCTGATTTTTCTGAGCCCTCATTATTCAAAATGCACAGATAAGGTGTTTTTTTTCTGAGCATTGAGAAAAAAAATGGTTGGACCCAGGAATGAAAGTAGAAAAATGAAGCAGAGGAGGAGGACAAGGAAAGATTTGGATGGAGTAATCTTTTCTGTTACCTGAGTTTCTATAATATCTGAAGAAGAGCCAAAAACTATGCAAAATTTAGACATATATATGAATGTGCATAGATATGCTTGTCTATGTACAAAATATTTGTGTATGCATATATACATTTGTACATACTCATACATATTTGTTTATCTACATGTGTATAAAACCGAACCAAACAAAAAACACCCCAACCAACCAAGAAAACAAAACAAAACAAAAACCCCCAGAGAATGGTAGAGAAGCAATTCATACCCTAGTTGGAGGAAAAATAGTTTTTCCTGAGAATGAACAGGTAATTTAGGTAACCAGAAACAATAAAAATCCAAACAGCATATTAAGACGTCCTGAACAAGCTGTAGGACTCAAACAGAAGCCCTTTGGGGGCTGAAGTATGTATCTGGGTTATCCAGGTCAACTGCCTTATCCTCATCTGACTGCACCATGAAGGATGTGTTTACAATCAAATACTGATATATTTCCTCTTTTGCAGCCGCCACTGAATTTTACAGAGATGGCAAAACTGACAGGCACTGTCTTTTAAGGAAATTCCAATTACTAGCAGGTCCAACAAATGCATAATTATGAAAAAAGCTAGAAGAGTAAATTACATGTGTGTCAGAATAAATCATTAATTTTCCAGCTATTTTTTCTGCTTTGACACAGCTCTTTTTTTTTTAAATCATGACATATGAAAGTGTGAAGAAAAGCCATAAAGGATTTTTTTTTAATTTAAAAAGATAGTCCATAGATAGAAAATGACAAGCTGTGTAATAAAATGCTATTCTAACAAAATATCAGACTGATTAAAAATACCAGGGGAACAGAACATTGTTTCATAAGGCCCTCTTTTCCATGTGGATCGTTAGTGTGGGAGAAAATCCTTGTAATTCTTTGCACTGCTCCCACACATACGCCTACACATATCATCACTTGACTTTCAAACTAACAATAGAAGTGTTAGTAGAGCTATCACCATCTGCAGAATGAACTGTGCATTTTTAAGGCTGCAGCAGACATTAGCAGTAGTAGTCATATAGATGGTAAGTAATACCCTCTTTCCAAAAGAACCATGTAGGGGTCAGTGGATATATTTCCCAATAAAATCGCAAATACAAATTCCTTTACATTCAAAAATAAATAAGTTGGAAAATCTTTTTCTGTTTCTTGAGTTTAACATGAGATAAAAGGCATTCATCTAATAATGGTGGGAGCAATGAGATACTCCACTACAGTGTCTCTCTAGTCACACATGTAAAATATTTTGGCCAGTGTTTTGATGACCTTGGAGAAAACCTCACAACAGTCAACTAATAATTATTGCAGATAATATTTATGGGAAGTTCAAATCAAGAAAGGATTCCTCTATTTATTATACCTTTTTTTCCCCCTCTTTTTTTTCTGCTTAAGAATTCTGACCAGAATTAGAATGCAACACCCCAAAATAAATCCTGTGGTCATCCTTCTTTCACTGAGTTTCTGTATCCTTTGATTATTTTGAAGAAACTTAGGGCTTCACATTTGAGTTTTCTAACTGTATAATTGTTGCAGGAGCTTTATGGTGCAGATTGCAAGACTACTGGTGTGGTAACATAGACTGCTTTTTTTCCTTGCTATATTGAAACCATCAAGAAATCCTCAGAGGAAACAAATATTGTCAAAATATTGGAGTCATGCAGGAAAGGATTGCTCAGAAGTTTGCAAAGATGATTACATAGGGAAAAAAAAAATCAAGAAACAGGACAAAGCTGAAAACCAGGTGACAGAATAACAGAACTGGAACATAAACTCAGTTACTTAGCTAGATCTGTCCAAAAGACTGAAAGGCAGCAGAATAACTGACAGCAGACAGGATGGACAAAATTGGACTTAATTCTGATTCTTCCTCAGCCAACTGCTGCTTGTGTCACTCAAGATGCATCCTTTGAAAAACACCTGCAGTGTTTCTTTCCAGCAACCTGAGATTTCAGTCTATTTAAGATATTTTTGGAAGAAAAAGAAATCGAAGATAGCCTTTGAAAACAGCGTAACAGTTAAAATATTAGCCCAGCATCCTCAAGGTTGATTAACAGTAAATCTGGGGAAAAGCTGAAATGTTTCACGTACACATTTTCAGTTTCAAGTTTAATATTCAAGGATGCCATGGTTTGCTCCTAAGAGTTTGTGCATTTCTTTTATATGGAATGTAAGGGCTCTTTTATGTTGGGAATGTGTTCTATTAGGGACATTTATATATAAGCATTATCCAAGTTGCTTCCATACAGAAGTGGTGCAAATAGCTTGCTCTGTCTGGATCCAAACTGGATTTGTTTGAAAATTTTGCAGCAGGAAACAGCAGGGCATGATTATTTGGCAGTACACACTAATGTAGGCATATGATTTCTGGCCTACAAAAATGTATACCTGTCTGCCACTGGAACTTCAGCACAGAGCATTCCCAGGTACTTCATTTGCAGACTAACACTGCAGCATGATGAATGTGGCTGTCAGGATTACTTGAATTTAAGTGAAAGTGTAAAAAGATTGAAATCCACCGATTTCTAATCACACACCCCAAAACATCCTTGAGGATCTGTGTGTTAGCTATAATTTATCAAATCTGAAGTTCTTTTATTCTAACTCAAAAGCAATTTTTTTTTTTTGAGATTATTAA
>VYXD01003419.1:844011-875307 GCA_013397195.1 Hylia prasina | reverse complement strand
CTCCTTTCTTAACAGTTTTTCTCTATTATATATAATCACGGAATGAAAACACTTCACTGTGTTAAACACTATGTTTAAGCATATTTACCAAGAACAAAAAGTCTGTAATCTATGTGAAGAGCTTAGAAACAACACTTGTTTTGAGAGATGTGTGTATGGAAACTTACACTGCCTTGAGAGGTCTTTCTAACAGCTGGCATTACTTTGAAAAATTGTGTTTCATTTGGCTGCTACAATGTGGTGTGCTTGATAAAGAAGGCATACAAGTGCTATCAAGGTTATCTTGAGTTCACCAGTCCGCCGTTCCTCTTTCTGCTGACCTCCCTCTTCACTGCAACGCAATCTTTCCTCTAGACCTGTATTTGTTTAGGTTTCTGAAGGAAGTCAGCCAACTAATGATGTGTTGAGTGAATATTACAGCAATGCAACACATACATAAGTTCATACATTTATATATGGGAGGGGTAGTTTTTTATAAAATTAAAATGAGAAGCCTTTCATTCTTAAAGCTCAATAGCTGTAATAGCCAAAGAAGCCCCATATTCTTTACTAGTCATTCTCATCTTCATTTACACTGTTTTTTTATGCAAAATGAATAATATTGTTTAATTTCCAATATAGGATTATTATTTACCAAATAAAGCCATTTTCAAAATTACTAGATATCAGTTTCTTAATATGTATATATGTCTGAAAGTTAGGAAGGAGAGCAATAAATGCTATGTTGAGCAAGAATAAATGAAAACATATTCTGAGGAGTTAGATGGAAAACTTGACTGGAGAGAGATGCTGAAATGCTAGTTTTGGGAATATTCACATTTTGTACCTTGCCCTAACCTGTTATTGCATATCTCCAATAGTAATTGTCCCAGTAATATTTTCACTAGTAAATATGGCTGATTTTCTCCACTTAGTGTCTTGAAGCAGCATTTAATCCAGAGACCTCAGACTCAAGCTGTCCAGAACACAGCCTGCCTCTGTCCTTACAAAGACAGGCACTCTGGCTACCAGTCATCTGGGAGTTCCCAGTGGAAAGTTAATTTCTGAGATCTGTACCTGCCATAGTGAGAAGAGTAGGGTCTGTCTGGTACCATGAGGTTTAAGGTGATTTTCCTGTTGGTAGCCTTTTAGAACACAGCTCAACAATTTTACTGCCATTCTGTGCTTCTCAGTCTCAATTGCAGCAGTCACATTTGTTTTGACTATGACATAATTGACTTTTGCCAGCTGAATATTTTGTGATAAGCCACCACCTTCTGCCCCCTGAATAAGCTGTTAGAAAAGAAATTAGAGCTAAGCAAATGCGGTTATTATGGTGGATAGGAGGATGGTTTTGTCATTAAGGTGAACCTTATAAGACATAGATTCAGTAACCAAATCATGTGCAAATCTCTTAACTCTAAGATAAACGGTTGCCAAGGAGTGCTGCAGGAGATTCTAGTTGGATATTGGGAACAATTTATTCTCCAAAAGAGTAGTTAAGCATGGAAACAGACTGCCCAGGAAAGTGTTTGTGTCACCATTCTTGAAAGTGTTCAAAAATGTTTGAATTTGGCACTTGGGAACATGATTTAGTGGTGAAGATATCAGTGGTGTTATATAGAGGGTGGGACTTCATGTTCCTAGAGGTGTTTTCAAACCTTAATGATTCTATGATTATATTGTCTCATTCCCAGAGGGAGGTCATTGGAAGGAAAGGGACTACGAACATCCTGATGAAAGGGAATTTCACAGATGAAAGTTTTTCATCAGTGTAGGATGCTTCGAGACAAATGAACTCAGACCTGCTGGATGTGGCAAAGGCTGGATGCACCCAGCTGAGAGTATCAGCTCGCTCACTCCTTGCACCAGTTTCTGTTCAAATTAGTTCAGTGTTGAAGAAAGACTATAAAAAAAATTCCCCTGGGATAGAATCATAGAATGGTTTGGGTTGGAAGGGACCTTAAAGATCACGAAATTCCAACTGCCCTGACATGGACAGAGAAACTTTCCAACAGGCCAGATTTCTCAGAGCCCCATCCAACCTGGACTTGAACACTTCCAGGAATGGGGCGTTCACAGCTTCTCTGGAAAAACTGTTCTGTGCCTCACCAACCTCACATTAAGAATTTCTTTCTAACATCGAGTCTATTCCTATTCTCAGAGCTATATCAGCTAGAGCTGTGTGAAAAAGTAACCTACTGCCTTATGCATTTATTTTAGAAGTATAATTGGATAGAAGTACAGAGAAGTGATGTAAGTTTGAAACAGAAGCTTATGGTTTTGTAAAGCCGAGAGCAAATACTTGATTTAAACTTGCAGTCATATTTTTATCTGAGGGAAAACATAATTAGAAAGATACAGTATAACTCTTTTAGTTTTAATAAACTACATTTCACATATGCTTTATAATTTGAAATGTTACGCCATATTTGAGTAACTCAAGTGGGATCAACTTTCATAATTATCTAAATCAACTTGACATGTCTTGGGATTCGAATTTACATAACTAACTGAGGGAGTTTAGATTTTATTTTTTTCTTTCATATCCGTGATCAGTACAAAGGGCAATAAGATATTTTCAAAGTGCTTGCTAGTCTGCAACAGCTTCCTAAAAAAGGAGAAAAACATGTAGTTTAAACAAGATATAAGTGGTATTTAAGATTAAAGATATTGACTGTATCCCCATGTCTTTGGAATTTAGATTTAAGAAAATATTCAGACAAGTTTATTGTAACAGTTACCTCCAACAGAAATATAAATAGTTAGGAAGTAGTTTATAGAGAAGATTTATGTTAATAATCTGTTGATAGGAAGGAGACACGTGACTTTTTTGTTAAACAGAGAATTTTTACAATGCAAATTTAACATTCTCATTTAGAAATTAAACTCTCATTTGCACAGGATGGCAAAGGAAAAGTCAACATAGTCAATGAAGTATATATAACCAATGTAGTTTGTATTGCATCTGAATCTCTTCCAGTGGTGAGTAAGAAAAGGTGTTAACTTCAGTCAGGCACCAAAATATTGCCTGAAGAGCCTGGCCACCTGGGTGAAGTATATCATCAGGGAAAAGAAACATATCATATCCTCCTCTATCTGAAGCTATATTAGAACAATGATATGTAATACAGAAATTTCAAAAATCCGGCAGACTAATGCATAAATATGAGATATTCAAGAGCAAAAAACTGGTGCGCATTCTGTTTAATAAAAGTAGAAATAGAAATGTATATGTCTTCTAATATATATTACTTATAATTTTCTGGTTACAATTAGAACAGAAATGCTTGCAATTGGGTACTTACTGAAAAGATATCTCAAGAGGATGTCTCTTCATTCTAAGTATTAACAGAAACCCTTTCTACTCTATACTAGCCTGAAAATTAATTGAAAATCCCAACATATTTTGTCTATTAACACTTACCTTTAATTTTAAATAGAATATTAAAATAATCTTAGACACATGCACAAGATTCATAATAGTTTCAGGTAAATATTACATTTTCTTCTGATACTGGTCATAAGATTAAATTATTTGCAGAACTACATATTATATATTCTTCTGGCCCATCCACAGGGAAACATAAGCTTATGGTTTTCATAAGGCAAATGGGAAATGAAGCAAAACAGACTTAAAACACCTTTGTAGGAACAATGGATTCCCTCAATGCACAAAACAAGTGAAAAACAAGCAAATAAGATATCTGACAAAAACAGTGATAAATTATTGCCAAAATTTTCACATTTCATAACTAAGGAAGGTTGATCAGGAACAGTATTTTCAGATTATGATAAATGATAATTCTTTGAATATTTAAAAATAAATATCAGCTTATGCACATGGAAATCCTTTCCCTTTTATTTTTAAGATAGACATGCATTACTACTAAAAATGTAACTCATGTATTGACTATATAAGGTCTCAAAGCAAGATTTTTCCCAGATATTTGCCAACTTAGCAATCCTCCATTTCTTTTGTGTGCTTAATTTGAAAGTAATGAGGTTTTCAGAGATTTACAGAGGTAGGCATCATGATGTATGAAACTTAAATTGATTACATATCGAAAGGAATCCATTTGTGTAACTTTTATATAAAGCTAGTAGACTATTTTGATACCGACTTTTAAAAATCTATTGAAACCATATTTTAGAAAAACCTTGGTTATTCATAACTGTTCATAAATACAGGCAAGGAAACACTCTATAATAACTTTATGAAATTATTAAAATTATTTTTTTTCCTTTCCTCATATACCCATCAAATGCATAGTCAAGTTAACATAAATTATTTTTATGAACTCTTCTACTAGTCCAGGATTATACATACAGCTGTACAAAACTTACATGAACAGAATTCATTTTTTTTCTAGACAGAAGTTTTCAAGACTTAAAATAGTTTCTCAGTAAATTTTGTAATAGCCTAATTTTGACTTCATATTGAAGATTTTCTTTAAAGAGATTAAAATAATGATTTATTTATTCCACATCAGCATTAAAAATATTGGTGACTTTTGCTTTGACTGAAGCCTTTCCAATATCTTTTCCATTTCTTAGTAAGAGTAAAAAGATATACTAGGTAAAGATTCATCTATTTTCATTAAAATACTTACACTTATATCAAAGAATACCAGCACTTTACTTGCTCTGAAATGCTGGGAAAAAAATCTGTACTAAATATCTCCTGTGTTGAAATTACATCTGTGAAGAACAGATATTAACAAGCAGTTTATCCATAAATATGTAAATTTTTAGTTCTCAATTAGTTGATTGAAAAATAACAGACAAAACTGTATGTTAGATCATTATCACTTGCCAGAATAGAATTTAGATTGCTGAAATTTGAACTGAAATTTTATTGAACTGAAAGTCAAAGTAAAGAATTTATCTAAATGTAAATCAACATAATTCATTTGAATGAAACCTACCTATGGAAATTAACTACCTAGACTATAAAGAGAATTACTACCATGTATTAAAACATAAAAAGAAATACATATTTCTTACTGGAAATAAAAGATCATTGACTATGACAAATGTGAAACATGGATCATTTAATAATTATTTACACGTTCAAATACTTTTAGTTTGTTTAACAATGAATGACACACTGATAAATGTTTTAAATAACTTGCTTTGTGTTGAGTATAATGACTTATTATATAAGTCATTACTAGATATGTGTAGTAAATGAAATTTTGTTTTAAATTGTTTCTCCAGGATTTAATGCTGTAAATGCCACTGAAAACTGAAGTATCATCCTAACTGGCATGGTCACTAGAATAGTGATGAGGAAACTTTGTGGAGGTTCAGGTGTTCTGATGAGGAAGGGTTTATCTGATTACAGAGCTCTTTCGTCTTTGACTTTCACCTTCACATGTGGAAAGTTGGATTTAGGTATCATCAGTTTACGTGTGGGTACAAGTGGGTACAGTATTTATGCCTCTGATACTATCACTGAAAGAGGAACTCAATTTATCAAGAAGGCATTTGATTAAGTGACTATTCAGATATCCACCTGTATACAGATGAATATTTTCCTCTAGGATCTATTGACAACCATGATTAGATCTCCATCAGGAGTAAGGAGGACAGATATGCAGGAGCATAACTGACACTTTCAATCCAGAAACCTAAACTCAGGGTGCAGAATCTTAGTAAACTGATTGAGAAGAAAATTATTGTACTCCCCTCAACTCCAGCTGTGCAATGTTTGTTAACCTCCCTCCTGAAAAAAAACCCCAAAAAGTCCCAAACCAAACCAAACCAAAAAACCCCGAACCCACCAAGTGTGCCACGACTCTTTAGGTTAAAAAAAATCTACCTGGTTCAGTGTCAGAGTAGATAATTTGGAAATAAATTAACTGTCCTTCACTACTTTGTTCAGTCCAAGTCATAGTGTGACCGTGAGATTGTTCAATTCTCATCACCCAATTACACTTTGGAAAGAGCCACTTTAAACAAATCTGTGGTTATCTAAACAAGAATGTTGAACAATTTCAACAAAATAGTAGTTGAATGGCTACTTCTCAGTTTAAAAATGCAATATCACAGTTACAATGTTATTCCCCTAATAATGGAGAGAAGGTTTAAAGAGAAGAGATTTAATATCTTTAAGGATTTGGAGATAAAAATCACTATTGAAGTAATTTGATATCACCGAATACAACATCATAACTATCTAGGAGCTTTATTTGCAGATTAAATGACAACTACTGAACAAGTCCAATCTGGAAAGGGTGATTGTTTTATTAGCTAAACAATTTGTTTTCAGTGATTGAAAAATTGCTCAGACGTAAATAGATATACCTTTCATGTAATTGAAGGAATAGAGATCTGATGTTTTCTTAGGATTTTCATAAAAATATTCCCTTGGATTTCTTTTTTTCATATAATTTCATTTTAATTTAATTTTTTTCCACCATAGAGATCATTTCCTTGTCACTCCTCCTAATTTCACATACTGAGCTACAGGAGGAATTGCTGTCAGCAGCATTTTCTTTTAATGTGGCATATTTAAACAGGCTGGTGTTTTAGTTCTTGTCTGAGTGAATATGAATCTCAGTTGCTTAGAGAACACACAATCTTGTATGCAAATGCTGCATTTATTAGAATACAGCTATAAATCTGTGTATACTGGGTCCTAATTTTTAAATGCTGTTATTTTAACCATTCTCAAATTAAATAAATAAGGCAAATAATTCAGAGCTAGCTTCAACAAAGTCACACTCACTAACGGCTGATTATTTCTCTCAATCTGCTGAAGAATATACACACACAAAAAAGGAAAATTGTTATTTACTGGTTTGATGTTAACACATATTTTGCTTTATGTGGTCCTTTATAGCTTTATATTGTCCCTTATATTGCCAGGAGTAGCAAGTCACAGGAAATGTCCCCAAGTTGAAATGATTGTACACTGGACAGAAGAATGTAAAGCTCATTGTGCATAATAGGTAACCAGGTTTCCAGAAGTAGTCTATGTCTCCTAAAAAATAATTTAATGTAAAGAAGTAGGCTACTGGAAGCCTCACAGCATTTGGAAAAGGGTATTTTATTTATAATGCTCTTATTCCTGTAATCTTGATTTTTTTTTCTCTCCCATAATTTTTTTCCCATAGAAGACAAATGTGCCTGATTCAACTACAGGAGTAATGTGGAAGGTAGATGCAAGAAGTAAGTAAGTTTTTCAAATTGTTCTGTTTCTATAAATGTGAAATACTGGAAACAAGCCACTAATGTTGCTCAGCTTTTCCACCAGTTTTACAAAGATACTGTAGATGATCTATATGTCCTTTTACAAAAAATTTTCAAGGTCTTAGAAAGAGTATATTTGAAATAGTATGTGAAAATACATAGGTAGAACTGTTTTTAGGAATATAAATATGCATATTTACATCAGAAAATAATTTTTTATAAACAACTCAATCATTCTAAGTAATAAATCATTGTAAAATCTCTTTGCCATCATTAATAAGACACATGCCAATATGGCCAATATGGCCTAAAACTGATTTATTTTGCTCTATGTGATAAGAATTTTCCTCAAATTTTGTCTATATCAAGAATGACTAAGTTAAGCTATTTATACTATGAAATATTTGTTGATATAAATTATGAAGCAGAAGAAGAGAGAGAGAAATTCCACTGTTCTTATCTTGGGTCTTGGTGGCTTCCTTTGAAATAAGCAATAGAACTTTGTTTTTCTAAAGTTAAATATTACTGAAAATGAAACAATTTTTTTCCAAATGTCTTTGTTAAGCATTTGAAGATTGCAATACTCAACTCTCTATCCCTACTCAAAATTAATTCTGGCACGTGGCAATACCCCGTTTCTTGAAATCCAGTGACAAGAAATCTGTCTTGATGAACCTTGCTTCTTTAAAGTGCCTGCAGCTACATGCAGATTTGCATTTGGAGGAGATCATGTGAGTGTGCAATAAGGATTGCAGGCTGGATGGTGTGAGCAGATGTTGGACAGGTGCAAATGGCTGGTGCCCATGATAGCCTGTGCTCCTCCTACTCACATTTCAATACAGGAAAACTCCAAACTTAGTGCCTAAATGGTAAAACGTACCCTTTGCTGTTTAATTGCATTAATAAGGGAATAGAACATTTTTGAAGACAGAGAGGTACCTTGAGGCTCTGTAAACAGCAGGAATAACCTTTAAGCCAATGTTCAAATGACTACATCTCTCTTAATGCAGTCTTCTCTGCTAGGGTTGCTTGGACATAGACATTAAAAGAGTCTTTTGGGAGATACTCTTCTTGAGTTAATGTCTAAATATAACATAATTGAATTAAGATTTTTTGTTTTCTCCTCTGCCAAGCAGAGTTCAAGTGTATTGGTTACCTCTTACAAGACCTGCACTAAATAATTTTCAAATGGAATACATATAATATGTAATGTCTGAATTGTTGTTCTGCTCAACAATATATTTAAAAATTTAAGCAGCATACACACAATCAAACTTAAGCAATCAGTGATCTTAGTAAGCCTTGTAGCGATGATATGTGGTTTCTCTGAAATTCCTTTGTAGTCCTGTAACAAACCCCATTTTTCCAATAGCAATAAAATGCAGCATGTTCATTATTCGGCCTGCAGGTGAAGTGAAGCACTAACTCTTCAGTGAGGTTAGAGTTGTTTACATGCATGAGCATTCTTCACATAACTGACAGAGCTGGAAACACACAGTTTACGCAGTGTTAGTTATGCATTTTGTGTGAGAAAAAGAATTGAGAGAATGAATATAAAATTATTTTTAAAGGTGTCTTTTCAATACAAACCATGCTGGAATAATATGAAAAGAAACAAAAAAACCTCAAACCCACCACCAACAAATAAAAACACCAAAAATCAATGCAACTTTAAAACAAGAATAAAGGGGGCAAGTGTATTCCCTTGAGATTTATTTTTGATGAATGAATTATATTGTAACTCACACCAACCTGTAAAATATACTTGTGAAAAATATTTTGTTGTTAGAAAACACTGCGGAAATTACTTTGAATAAAAAATATGTTCTTTTCTTCTTGCAGGTAGGATACAAGAAGAAGAATGAAACAATGTCCCCAACAGCCAATTTTTGAAAAGCAAAAACCTGTAAAGTGTTCTGATTTTTCTTGTGTTTCTATTCTCCTACTGATCCTCTTCCATCCCATCCCATCCTTAAACCAACCTATAAATTAGTAGCTATAAAGTAAACAATTTGTGGTTAATTCAATTTAATGAAACTGAATTCAATTTAAATAAAGCAGCAGACATGCAGGGTATATGCAAAACACACTTCATGCATGTTCATGCCTGCCTCTAAGATACCCAGAAGTTACTGGGGCATTTGGCACTGTGAGATTTACTGGCACAAAGTGATTCACTCCATCTCAGTTTGTGATCACAAACGAGTATGAAGGCATTCCTAATACCCCTCAAAGTCTCAGTCCAGAAATGTTTTGAATACTCTGATGGGCATGTGCCCCATTTGTATAATTTCATTTTTTACTCCTAAAGTGTATGTATTCCTCATACAAGATATAATTTATAGTATCTTAATAGCATAGCCCAAGGCATCCTGGAGATTAGTTTTGAAACAGAAATTGATGGAAGAATTGTTTCTTGTGAGAAAGCGGTATAATTCCAGCTGACATAGGTATTAAAGCTCTTTGCATTATATAATTTTCTGTTTGCTTTCAATCACCTTTTGAGTATAGGATGGTATCTCATGACTGGTAAAAAAACCCCAAAAATCCCAAACCACCAGTATTGAAAGAAATGGCAAAAGCCAAGAACAAATGCTTTGACTATGAAACTCGATCTATTTGAAAGAACCTTTCTAGAACAGTGATGGAGAGCAGTTCATTATTCATCCTTACTTTGACAAATCAGATTTGGTTGCTCTCTTTTAATTTTCAGGAGTCTCATTTCCTTTTCTACTGCTTCTAATTGTGGAAGTCATAATCTTCTTAAAATTTCCCTGGGATATTTCAAGGAGTTTTCTTTGTGACTGTCCACTTGATGAAAGACAATTCTATGCAGGAAGGAAACAGAAAGAGAGAACAAACTGCTCCTTCATTTACTCACATCAGTAAGGCACAATACACAGGTCCACATGGTAACTATTTACCTGTTTCTCTTATCTCACCACTTGCTACTGATAAAGAAGCAGTAAATATTTCCTCCAGTTATAGTTTTTTTTCCTCATTTTTTTAGTGAAGAACCCTTTCTACTTTGGCATTATTCCATCTATATATCCCAAAATAACTTCATCAAAGTGATTTTCTTGTTTGTTTGTTTACCCAGTAGTGCATATAATTTTATATTTTCATTTAGGGAACATGGAACATAGCTGTGAGGTTTTTTTTCCTTGTCTTTATTTGTTTTCTTGGTTTTGGTTTGTTGGGGTTTTGGGGGTGTTTTTTTGGGGGGGAGGTGAGGGGTTGAGGGTTTTTTGAATAGTAGAACACAAAACTTCAGGGTAGACCATTTGAAATAAAAAGTAAATTGGAATGAAGCAGAACAACTTTGCTAGAAGGGACCAGAAGTGTCTAGATAAGTGATGAAATAACAGGAAGTACTCCATAAGTTCATTTAACCTGTTTAGGAAACTGTGGTTGTGGACAGGCTTGTCTAAATGTTTTTCATAATTTGCTGCTTTGAATTGAACCATTCAGAATTAAAGAAGAAGAGATCATAATTCTATTCATAACACAGAATGTGATGCATCTAAGGAAAATGCATTAGCAGCAAAATCTAAAAATGGAGGAAAAGACAGTTTAGAAATTGGAAAAGATTTATATCAGGCAAAATTAACCTTCAGCTACAGAAAAACACTGATTTTTTTTTTTTGCTTGTTTCTTGCTAAAGAGCTCCAAATTTATGTGTTAAGCTTTTGAGAGACAGAGAAGCTACTGCTGAGAGAGAAGAGTGCAAAATTATTAAGTTTTTTGTTGGAATTAGAGTGAACAACAACAAAGAGTATCAGAAAAGGAAATTTCTCTTTTAAGAAAATATTGTTTTCAGCAAGAATCTGTTTTCTGAATGTCAAAAAACCTTGATGCAATCTTTATCCTCATGATTCATGTCCTGGTGATCAGAGGTTTAGTTTGATGCCTCATAGCTCTTTGACCGTAGCTCAGTTTTGGTGATAAAATTATAGCTGCAGTTCGAGGTGTGCAGGCTAAAGCCTGGCATAATAATGGAAAAACACAAAACCACAAATACATCCAGTTGCTGAGAGGGTATTTAAGTCCTTACAGATTCAAGGGGGAAAATACAGACATGAAATATATTGTGGGAAAAATAGGTAGAATTCAAAGTTGGCAGTTTAGCATCACCAAGCCTCAGCGTACCTCAAGGGGAATCCTTTCCTCTCCCAGCTGACTTCCTGGCTATCAAAGGCTCCATGGCAATCTCACTGGCAGTGGGTCACAGTATTTATCCTCAGCTTACTGTCTCGTTAGCTCTGTGTATTTTTGTGTGCTCTTACCTTAGGTGGATTCTGCTTGGGAAGTTTCTCTCTGCATGCCTGAACAGAAGGGACCTGGTGGGTAAGTGCTGCAGTGCATCTACTGCTGCTCTCCTAAATATTTTACAAGGCCTAGAATATTTAACTGGCAATAAATGACATCTTCCATAAAGCATTTTTGACTGATACAACGGTCAGAGGATTTTATGCCAAGTAATATGGGAAACTACCAATTACAATTGTTTCATTTGTTCAGTTTTGGACCAGGACGTCCAGATGTAAGAGTAATTGAACTCATTTCTTTTACACCCAGGTCATGTCTGAAGTGTTATTAAACAAAAAAAATTAGAGTTATCTCAGTAAATTTCAACCAGTCAGCTGTAAATGCTAATGCATGCGTTCTAACTTTTAAATTTGAGTCGAAAATTATTTATGGGATTACTAAGGAGCACGCATGCCTGCCTGCATTCCTGGATACACACACAGGGTAGCCTTAACCTTTGGTCTTACAACAGAGAATCTCACATAATCCACATCAGAAGTAGTTTCTGCCTTAATGCAACTGTACATCATAATTTTATTTTCATAAATAAAAGGAAAGTCCTCATTAATTAATATATGTCTCTTTTACACACCTGAGTAAGTCCCCCCTCCAGTCTTTCTCTCTGATGCTACGAGAGTGCTGATATTGTCTTGGTCATCTTTTCAATATTGTTTCTACAGCTGTTTGAACCCTCCCAACCCTCTAGCTTCTTAATCTCTAGCCTCCCAACCATACCCTCACTTTTGTACTGGAGACTTCTTGAGAAAGTTAAATTTAACATTGCAAAAAAGGAAGCCACTGATGGTATTTATTAAAAAAATCTTGGTTTACATTTTTGTGATGTTCTTTCTGTTTTTATTGACACCATAATTTCCCCTGATAATCCATTGCTTTGGCTGCTGCTCCATTGGTTCACACACACTCTTCAGAAGTCTTGATGGCTATGAAGACATAATTCTGCAGATTGATTTTTTTTTTTAGCAAACAATAACATCCATGTGGACAATTCACAACTATCCACGAGAATCACTGAGGTTGGAAAAGACCTCCAAGATCATCAAGTCAAATTTTTGATTGAATACCACCATACTCACTAAAACATATCATAAACTGTCAGGTCTGCTCAATTCTGAACATTTCCAGCCATGGTAGCTCCACCACCACCATGGGCAGCCTGTTCCAAAACTACCTCTTTCAGGGTAGAATTTTTTCCATATATCCTACTAACCCTCCACTGGCTTACCATGAGACCATTTCCCCTTGTTCTGTCTCTGTCTGGAAGGAGAGGCCTGTCTTTCCACAGCCTCATTTCAGGCACCTGTAGAGAGCAATAAGGTCTCCCCCGAGCCTCCTTTTCTGCAGAAACACCCCCAGCTCCCTCAGCTGCTCCTCATCAGACCTGTGCTCCAGACCCTTCCCCAGCTCTGCTGCCCTTCCCTGGGCATGTTTCAGCCCCTCAATGCCTTTCTTCTAGTGAGGTGCCCAGGATTGGACACAGTGCTCTTAACGTATATCTTCCTTTTTCCTGTTAACCTTAGACACAGATTTACTCAAACTTGGCTTCTATTATTTTGTTGTCTAGTACTATCTGTCATAATGGCTATTTCTAATGCTAGTTTACATGGTCTACTAAATATTTGTATTACAACTGAGTTCTGGTGAATGCTGTCAGCCTGAATCACTCGATCTAACCTCCCAAAGTGAATTTTGCATGAAACCCTGTTTGCAGAGAGGTGTCTTCTCATTATTCTGCTGATGCTTGACCCTTATGAATGATATGTAATTATAGTTAGCACAAAAAAAGAATGAAATGTGTACATATATCTATATATACCTACATATATGTATGTCTGTATGTTTAAGTAGTCAACCCAAATGCACGATTACACAGCCAATGCAATTTCTTGTTCATAGCTGCTGTTATTCGATTAATTTCTGCTCTTCCAACATGTGTTACTGTGCCCTTTGATGCAGAAAAAAATATTTTCTTTTTTATTGCTACAAAACGAAATCCAGAAGAGTCTCCACTTTTGTGTCCATCTTTGGATGCTATAAACACAATAATAAGTGAACAGAGATGCCACTTGTGGGTGAGAAGTTCATTATTTACATATGTAAATTTGGGAAGGGGAAGGATTTAGCCATATGAGTAGTTAAGTTAATTTGCAAGAAGGGAAGGTATCAAACAGTTGGTGCAGAAGTAGCTATCATAATTTTCCCAGGGAAAAAACCACCAACAAACTGTTTTATAATATGTGTTGTGGTTTTGCAGGTGATTTGGCAATGAAGGAAATGCAATTTTCTCCAGTGAACTGCTTTTTATGTGTTTGTCTGTTGTTACATCTATTGAAAGATAATCACATTTTTATTTACTCTGACCATTTCTATTGTGGTGATTGTTAAGTATATTTATTTGCAAGCAATGCCATTTTTCCTTTCTTAAAAAAAAAAATAATATATCAGCAATATCATATTAGACTTAAATCTTTTGAATTACTGTTACAATATCAACCCTAAATGTCTGTTACACAGATGAAATCATCACAGTGCAATTGTCTCCAATTCTATACCTATTTATTTCTGTAGGTCTGAAAGAAAGAGGAAGTGTAACTATCCTTTGTGTTTAGAGTCTGTTATTCAGCTTTGCTCTGCTGTACTTGTTTTGGACAGCTATAGGCTCTGGTTTTTGCCTTTTTTTAAATTTTTTTTTTTTTTTTTTTAATGTGAAGGATGGCCTTTTTTTAAGGAGCAGAATAACAAATCATAGCAATCTAAACTGATCCAATGGTCTAATCCTTATATGGAAATTTCATTCATGGATCAAAAACATCACTAAATAAGTTTCCTTTCACTGTTTCAAGAAAGTGTTTGTTTTGAAGCTTTTTGTGTTTTGTTTTTTGTTTTGTTTTCATCCCTACCCCACTAAAAGAAAACAAACCAACACAAACTAACATTCCTATATTTTCATAAAATGGAATATATTTGAGGTGTACACCTCCAGATTAATAAAAAAAAATTGCAACCCAGTGTTTTCACTCAGTTCTTTCATGAGAAGTGACATAGGGATTTTGATTTGAGCCTCAGACACTTTCTCTGTTAAACCTTGTTGAGTATCAATGAGCTTTCAAAGCTCAACAACGTATCCTCAGAGTATTTTGATGAAAAGATATTTCTTCAAACATCCTTCCAATTGTGCTAGTAATCTGCTATTTCTTCTCTTCCACAGAGAAGAAAACCTCATTCTCTGAGCCGTGAAAAAACCTGAGAAAGATTTCTCCATATTTCTTTCTTGATTTTGAAAAACACAGAGGATTGTGACTGGATTAATTACAGCCTCAAAAAAAAAAAAAAATCCCAGATAACTGCAAGTGGGCCAAACTACCCTTACACTACCCTTACAATTACCTTTCTGTGAAATACTTCAAAGTTGGTTAGTTCTGTGTGAATAGAGTTTGATTACTGAAAAATACACCTCTAGTTCTTGTAAGTAGTAACAAAATAGGTATTTGGAAAATCTAATTTCTTAAGGATAACAAACTGTTTCAAGTGTCATTCTACAAAGAAGCAAACACTATTATTTTTAGAACTTGAGAAGGTTAGGTTTAGCACCAAAAGATACATTATAGGATTAGCCAGGTTTTGTCAAACTGTGTGAGTGATAAAAGATTTCCACAGAAGGATGGATTCATTTGTGCTCAGCAGTATAAAGGACTTAGCAATAGTACCTTTTAAAAACAAAAATGTGCCAGTTTTCAGCAGTGGCTAGGGACTGCAGGTATATTTTCAGAACAGAATATTCATGGAGCAGTCAGAATAAAAATCAGGTAAATAAAAATNAAAGCAAGCTTATACACATAATCAGCATGGAACATTTCAGGAATTTGGCCAGGACAGGAACATGTTTGAATAATGAATACAGAAGCAATATTGATGGAATACTTCAATCAATAACAAGAAGATCATTCTTGTTGTTTTGCTCTTGTTTTTGGGGTTTTTTTTGGGAAATAGTGTTGCTTCATTATATGAAAGGTGGTTAGTCCCTAGAGTGAGCCAGGGGAATTATTTCAAAGTACTCTATTATTCAAATATACAGATTTCTGATAAAGGGAAAAAAAATCATGATCAGCATTTCCCATTGTGTTACTGGGAGATGCCCACAGCTAAAACTTACATGTATTCATATAAAAGACACAATTATTCTTCCCTTGAAGGTAGACTGGTCCATTAAGAAATTGCATGCCTGCTTTACTTCTGATCTGGCAATAAGGAAAATTAGTGCCAACCAATAAAACTGTCTGGAGAACAAAATGTTAGTGCTGATGACATGGCATTCATGTTATCAGAATTACAGAAGTTTTACTGCTGCTCTTTCTACCCTTCTTTTGATAGATATGAGTAGTAGAATTGCTCTATGTGTGCTGCTGGAAAAATCTGATTTACCTGCGTCCCAAGGAAATCTAAGTAGTGCATTCTGAGACTACTCTGTGATGTGTGCTAAAATGAGTGTGAAAACTAAGTGATTTGCTTCAAATAGTACATTTGCAACAAGACAAATACTAATGTAGATCAGCCTTTGTCATTTAGAGAATTTCCAGCTCTTATTAAAAACATCCAGTTTTCAGAAATGTAGTCTAAATTGGTAGAAATAGCTTTTAAAAACCACCCATAAACAGAGCAATTTCTTGTAGCCATAGTTACATGGCAGAAGCAACAAATATGCCATTCTCAGTCTTCTTCCAGGGTAGAATCAACTTCAAGGGAACAAAATTTGTAATTATCCCCAATTATGTAATGAAATAACACTTCTTATGGTCTCACTGTCGTCTTCAGCCATTTTGGAATTCATGCTCTAATTAAACAAGGATCAACTACAGAAATAAAATTTTAAAATTTTGCTTAGCCTTTACTCAAGTAACTCTAAAAGGCAAAAGATCAGAGAAAATGTTTGTTGTTCTTTCATGCTACTTTGATTGCCAGATTTTGCTTTGTCTTTTTCTTCTTGTAAATGCAATAATAATTTTGGTAATTTTTGTGGGAATTTCCAAGGTATATTTTTGCAAATGAGATAGAAAATGTTTGGGATTTTTATCTCTAAGAAAAGAAAGAGATTGATAAGAATCAGGTTATGACTTTATTATTTAGTTCATAGCAGGCAGAAATCAAAGCTTGCAGAATTCTCCATTAGTGTGCTAGCTGAAATATCTAAGGGTAAAGTCCACATGTAAGAATGTCAGAGAGCAAAATGTACTATGGGAAA
Organism: Hylia prasina; assembly: GCA_013397195.1. Taxonomy (NCBI): domain Eukaryota; kingdom Metazoa; phylum Chordata; class Aves; order Passeriformes; family Sylviidae; genus Hylia; species Hylia prasina. The sequence goes on along the minus strand of VYXD01003419.1, from coordinate 858,566 downwards.
GAAGGACAAATAAATCTGCTTAGCTCAGACCACCAATGTGTAGCATAAAGGACTAATTCTGTGTGAACACTCTTTCTTGACACCTGGTTATACCACGCTGGATCAATAGCTCATAAAATGTTGCTTCACTGCAATTAAAATGTGCTGAATTACTGCAGATAGGATTCTGATCCAAGTGACCAAGAGTTAAATTTCTGCATTGGCTCTGGGACAGAGCACAACATGTTATTAACTTCTTAGGCAACTACAGAGTGTAAGAAAACTCGCCCAGAGAGGACATGCAGAGTAACAGTCTTCATCCTCATGCCTAGAATACAAGATTAGGGTCGGACTCAGCAGGAAAAAGATTAGTTAGTGATCTTAAATCTTGAATGAAATGTCTACTCACAGGTTTATGTCAAATTCTAGCCAGATAATTTCAGTTCCAAGGTACCTTCTGTTCAACAGGGACATTACTGAAAACATGGCCCTTTTTTTTCATTGATTCAGTGGTTTGACATGGTACTTTTGAATCAAAAATGAACCTCCTGGTTCTTCAGCTGCTGTGTTGCTACTGTCACTGACAGTCCTTGGATTTATTTCTGAGGACTAATAAGTATGAAATATAACAACAGGAGATAAATAATTGAAAGAATAGTGTTTTTAAATAAATGCTAGTACTGTGCCAGACAAGAAGTGTGCTTTTCACATGAATCATGCAATACCATTTGTGTGTACTGTTATGGATGCCATATAATTATCAGGTAGACCTTGTGAGAAATATGTTCTGTATCATTCTCTGTGACTACTAGGGGAAAAATTCTTCACAAAAGAAAACCACAGTGCCATCTTGAGCATTCATGTCCTGTAATTTTGCATGTTCATTTTTGTTTGGGGGAAGGTGCAGGGATCTTACTGATATTTGAAAACAAAAATATGTCTCTCATTTAGATTGTGTTGTCTTTTCAAAAGAGAAGCTGCTGACAACAAGTATGTCAGGTTGATACTTCTAATAGGTTTTCTTTACTGGAATAGTATTTCTGGTCAAACCTGAACAGGAATTCCACAAAGCAACAGCTTAAAATGGTAACAGCTTCATGGTCTTTGAGGTGAACCTGGTGCAGGTGTGTCAGTAGACATCAGTAGACATTCCAGCATCTTTCTTGGCATGATAATTCAAGCCCTTCAAGCATGGATACTCTGGCAACCTGCTTCTCTGAGAAATCTCAGTTCATAATACAAGCATTTCAACCATTCATGCTGTTTGGAGACAAGCTACTACTTACTGGTACAAACAATCCTCAGCTGCTAAAAGGTGTAGATATTAAAAAGAAGAGGCTTTCCCTCATCCTAACCCTGTTTCTGATCCAGAGAGCTTGTTCTTCCTGTCCCAAATACAACTTTTTTTTTTTTCTGGCTGCAACTATAATTCCAACCTAGTTTTCCTGTCATCAAATTAGAAATTGAAGAATAGCATTTTGTGTTGGTACTTATCACATTTCTTATCATAAGAACACATGTTAGAGGAGAATATAGAACAATCATTGGCATGAGTCAGTGTTCCACCAAAATTTGAAGTTACAAGCTGTCATGCACATATAAGAGAATACAGAATATAGCAAACTTATCATTCAGGTACTCTGAGGAAACTTTTCACTCACATCCAGTGCAAGATATTTTATTCTTAATATGCTCCATGTTTTATATACTCAACAATTCCTGTTTACCCAGAATTTTGTTAGAAGGAATGAGGAGGAGGTGTATGCAGAACAAGCAGTAGATACATTGGAAAGACATTAATATAGTAACAAATGGAACATGTCTTCAAGTTTTCTATGCAGAATGATTGAAGATCCATTAAACATGTAATCAACCTCCTACCCTTCAAATACCAGGAAGGAATACATTGAATGAATCACTCTACTCTTTTGCACAACAAAGTATTAAAAACTCATAGAATAGGTTTTGAAATGTTTTATTTTAAAAATTAGATTTCAGTATGAAAAAAATCAAGCCATAAATTACAGTGTTTAGAAACCAAATCTGGGTCTACATTTTCAAACAATAGGTTATTTGCACTATTTGCTAAGACTTCCTTAGGTTGCATGTTAGGTCATGGAAGTCAAAAATGCTGATCAAAATGTTGAACTGAAGGTCACTGACGTATTTATAGGTGTCACTTAATATGTAAAATGAGATTGATGTAAACAGCCTTAAATTTGGCCTGTTAGAAAGACAAATGTACTGAACAGAAGGAACTGTAAAGTGAAAAATAATGATAGAGAAGTTGTCTCCCAACAGGGAAGCTGTGAGCCCGGGACTAGACCTGAGAGCCAGAAATATGAAGAGTACAGCTGACCCCTCTGAAGTACAGCTGGGTTACCTAGATACCAGAGATATCCTCAGATACCACTAAAAAGTGTAAAATCAAGGAATTGTAATGACAACCTGTTTTCTGAAAATGTGGAAATAATCTGGGCCTGAAGGATAGAAAACATCATGGCAGGTGTAACATAAAGATTAACAGCATATATTGACTGTTTGAAGTGGCGACGTCCCATGCCATGTTGTAGATCAATGATTTGAAAAGGACTAAATTTTTATCCAAAGTTGAGTCTCTGTCTCTGGGAACTTCCCATGCTGCACACAGTTGAGGATGTGTGCTGTTATATTGGTGATAAAGTTTATTCACGAAATAAATTTGTACTAACCTGTGATATACCTTCTGGGTTTTGCTGTCAGAAAAGTCTACACCTCCTTGGTTTTGCTGTTATTTATTGCTAGATAATATTGATTGAGACTATATAATTGCCTACCATATTAATTTGTAACAGCTTGATATAGGTCAATATAATCACAGCAGTACCTGTCAGTGATGGTTTTGTGGTAGCCCACTTGCTAAAGTGCAGGATGGACACATACACATGATTTTATAATTTTCCTGTGGTTGGTATTAAAATAATTGGAGAAACAAGAGATCACAAACATGAAATCCAGGTGTTCTGAGGTTTTGCTACAAACTTAACATTTGAGAATGACGCCTTAAGTTTTTAGCTCGTATATTTTTCAGGTCTTATACTGGATTAGTGTCTAACTCTGAACTCCATATAGAGTGTCAGCAAGCTCTCTTCATATTTTGGTCAGACAAAACAATTCTTCCAGGCCTGAGAACCAAGGTCATCCTCGGCCTCAGGCCCCAAAGAGTATAAACAAAAATGAATCAGGAGGAAGAGCAAACTGAGGGAATATGACTTCATTACCTGTAGTTGTAATTGGACAATTAACCCCCAATATGCAAATAGACCAACTTTATATATGTCTGAAAAACTCGTGACCATTGTCCATCCTCTGCAAGGCTTTTGCACTGCCCAAGGTGTATCTATTGAAGGCCTTTAATAAATATCTACTTTATTCTCTAATTGTGTTTAGCCTCTAGGTAGCCATTCCAAGTCATCTTAATTGAAGTAAATAAACTTAATTAAAAGAGGGAGGTCTTTGAAATGCTCAATAAACTAGAGAAATACTTGTTGTAGATCAACGATTTGAAAAGTCTAAATTTTGCTCCAGAGTTGAGTCTCTGTCTCTGGGAACTTCCCATGCTGCACATGGCGCAAGTTATCTACAGTAACAACGTTGCTATCATTTTATTTCTTTTTGCCTGTTAAAAAAATTAAAAGGATAACGTTTTCACAGTAGAGAGAGGATTTTAATGCTTCACAGTATCCCAAATTAAATCTCAATATGGAACAAAGGAGACATTTTCTTGACATGGATACATGGAACAAAGCTAGAAAAAAGAAGTCTTGTTATTATTTAGAGATTTAAACTGTTCATTTTTATGCCCAAGAAGAATATGTACACAAGTCATTACTTGGTCAAGGGATTATAATGAAGGGTGGTGGCTGACCTACCACTCCTGGAAATTACTGCTGTGCTTCCACTTGTGTAATGGATTTTAGAGTTCACTATGTGACAACATGAACTCCTGTGGAAATTACCTGTGAAATATTACCCTTCTGAAAATAACATTTTAAACATGCTATTATTCATTCTAGTCAGCTGTAACACCATTATATTACTTGGTGCCATTTTGATCTCTCAGAAGTCACTTCTTGGTAGGACCAAGCCAAAATAAAAACAGATTTTTCTTCTTTCCATTTTTTTACACAAATTGATGAATTATCAATCATGGAATAACTAAAGACATAAGTAAGTGTCCTGCTTTCTGGCTTCAGCCATATATAGAGTTACCTAGGGTAGAATATGGAACTTTCACACATTGAAAAGTGGCTCAAAAATAACCACTTTAAGTGAACAATCTTACCATGAGTGTTGATTCTTAATCAAATTTTAAAATTAGTTTCATACTAAAATTGGTAAAGCTGATGCAGCATTAACAAGACTTTTTATCAGTTGTTTTGACTTTGCAAGAAGAGTTTATAAGGACAAATGAGAATAACTCCAGCAGACACAGTAACCCACCAGGCAATACAATAATATCTTCTGTGATTATAAAATACTTACTGTGACAGAAAAAGAGAGAAAGTGACAGAGAGGGAGCATGACATTTGTTTTCAAAATATGCAAATCTTTTTAAAAATGTCATTTTGAAATAGAAAGAGGAAATAAACCACAACTAACCTATTATGTGATCCATATTAAGAGAAAAACATTTTCAAATTTACTGAGCAATTGTTCTATGACAGAGCCAAAACTGTTCTAAATGACCATGAAATTCTAAAGCTTTCAGCTTGAATTCTTTAGTAATCAAAGTTTGTGTTTGCTATTTTGTTATTTTGTCCCTCTGCTCTTGATTTTTAATTGATGTTGTTTATCCCATAAAAGTGATCACTAAGAAAGAATGTTACAGCTTTCACAAGTAAGGTCAGTAGAGAGATTGTAATTGACTCAATCACCCAGAAGGAAATGTAGAGATGTGCTAGTTTTCATAAAGCATAACAGAGATTAAAATGGTGGGAAAGGAATAAAGCATAATAAATTGGTATTAGATTGGAATGTTTTTTCTTTTTTTAGTAAAGGAAATAAAAAGAAATAAAAAGAATAAAATGTGTTTTTTTCCTTTTTTTCTGTTTTTTTGTTTGTTTGTTTGTTTGTTTGTTTTTCTTTTTTTCCCAAAGCAAATAAATTAAGCAACATTAAATGATTCCACCAATCATTTCAAAGAAAATGTATACAAGTGACCTGAGGCAAGGAATAAAAAGAGATATTTCAACCTTATCTGAAGGGAAATGGCAGAAGTCAAGGAAAAGGTGATTTTTATTTGTCAAAAGTTAAACATTCAAGTGCAAGTTCCGCATTTCATCTTTCTTCTCTAACTTTCTATTTTTCTTCTTATCTGAGGAAGAAATCTATCCTCTTCTTCCAAGGGTTTGCCTTCCTCTGACAATACATGGCAGGATTAAAGTCAACATAAACTGTCAGAGATGCAGCGTGTTAAAATGTTGAAAGCAAGCAAGCAAGCAAATGAACAAATGAACACACCTCTTTCAATAAGATGTGTCATATGTCATGCTTTAAGCATGTAAGTCTTTCACTTCTGGAAAGCACCACTTGAAACTGCTGCTAAGAGTAACTTACTTTTACTGAGGTCAGCATTCAGAATTAAAAACAATAGCAATATAAAGTCTCCATTCAGATTAACCTGGAAATCAATTTAACAATTACCAGAACTTCTTCTGTAACTCTAAGGGAAAGGAGAATTAGCCTAAACCCTCCTCCTAGACCCAGTGGGGATTTTTTTTTTTTTTTAATAATTTTGACCTTTTTAATTAGATTTTTTTTTTTAGGATACATGTCAAGAATCTGAAGTCTGAAAGTGTTTGCTATTTCAGCATTTATTTTCCTGAAAAAGTAGTCACCAACTGTTTTTAATAAAAAAAATTTTGTTCAAAATGGATTTTACAAAAATAAAATTTTTTAATGGAAATTTTCTTGATTTTCAAGATTTTCTATGAAAGTCATAATTGATATGTCTGTTATTAAATGTACTAGAGTCAGATACTGTGGTAGTTACTGCCACAGAGATTTCTGTCCAGGTATGAAACAATAAGGAAAAAAAGATTTATATACTTATATACATAAGCATAAAACTTTCTGCATTAAAAAGAATTCCAGTGACCACATCACAGGCAGGAACTGATGAAGTCTACTATTTCATTACTTGATAATTCTGCAACTATAACTCTATTAGTGTCTTCATATATATAAGGACAATATAGTCTATTATTTTGTGGGGGACAGGTGTCCTCACAGGAGGCCCAGGTTTATCACAGAAAGAGGGAAAATCTTTAACACATAGAAATTTTCAAAAGAATCTTCAGATTTCCCTTTTCTGCCTTAAATAAACATAATTACTTGATTTTATGTGCAAGGCATTCTGATCTGTCTTGTTATTTGAATATATAATCACAATTTCAGTGAATATGCAGCTTTTCCTTTTTTTTGCCATTTAAGAGCTTCTGGACAGAGCCATAGAATTTTGTGACGATTTAGTGAAGATTTACTGTTCTTCAGTGGTAACAAAAGAGAGGTTTGGAAAACATTTCCATCGTTTCATGTACATGTTTCCTTATGGCACCAGAAGCCTCAGTCATACAAGAGCTCTCATGGGGAGACTTTTTGGCTCTTGACTCTACATGTCTACATCTTCCATTTCCTGAAGGCATGCACAAACTGTGCTCCAAAGCTCATCACAACATCAAGTACTGGCACACGTTGCAGTTCTATTGCAGTCTGAAATAGGAATGATATTGGAGCAGGCAGAAAAACAGGTTTTCTCTATCCAAGATGTAAAACCATGGGGGTATATCCTACATGAAAACAGCTGTAGAAATGTGTCATAAGACAACAGTACCTGACTATTTCCAAGAGGGCAATCAACAATAACAGCTAATTGTTTAACATAAGCAGTACAAAACCAAAATAACCTGCTGTGCTCTCTTCTGTTTTATCTCAAATAGGAGACCACAGAAGGTAATTATTCTAAAATAATGGGTTTGTTTGAACACTACTGGCTCTACTGGCATTTTAAACTATATGAAGCTTAAATAAAACTCTAACACAAATTAACACATATTCTTGTCATTATAACCAGAGAAAAGGAGCTAATACTGCTATGGCTCTTATGTCAAATGATGTACCTGGCTCATACGGTACAAAGGCTCCAAGGGAATAAAAGAATGTTGTATGGATAGTCTAAGTTTCAAGTTGGATAAAACTGAATTCAGAGGTTTCAGTTACTGTTATTTCACTCAGATCTACAGGACCACTATGTTTTAATTCAACATCTCCTTTTTTCCTTAAACCTATGTATTTATTATTATTTCATATTAACACATCCTCTGAAATACTTGTCTGTGCCACTCTTTCTCCTTTTCATGGAGTCTGTCATTAGCAGGGAATTCTGATTAACTTCCACCTTGTGGAGATTTCCCATTCTTCCCACTGATGGAGAGGGGATTTATGTCAATGCCTTTTATTAAAACAGACTTCTGTTGATAACATTGTCTCTCCCCATTGCTTCAAAAAGCCCGCTGTCCTCTGTCATGCATTGGAACTTCTGTTTAGTTTCTCAACTTTTCTTGCTGTTATTTACAGAGAATTTTGTTCACATCTCCTATGAGGATGGAAAGGCCAACTTAATAGTTTACTGTGTCACCCAGTCCTTAGTATAACAAGAAGTAAAATAAGAGAGGTGCACAAATGTGTAGAATTGAACCTCTACTGACTGACTCCAGTTCCATTGCCTGGCTGGCATGGTGGACCCCACATCATTTATTTTTCCTTAAAGCTTTTGATAGAGGAAAACTTCATTCCTTTCAAAGGTTTTTGAATATGTAAAAATAAAAAGCCAAGAAAAAGTAAATGCTGTGAGCTTTACATAAACAAAGTAGATCAAATGAAATTGATTTCAGCTAAACAAAAGGACTTATAAATGATTCTTTAAAATTTTGAAATATAGATGCAATGATTAAATGTTTTGGAGAAAGACAAGATACTACAGCAAGGTGTTTGCATTGTTGGCAGGAAATATCTGAAGAGGAAATAGAGCAAGAGGAAGCAGTACAACTAGGATGATGATGAATAAAGCAAAGGTAAGTGGATAAGTACCTGGGAGCACTGAGACATTTGGGGTTTGTCAGCTGATGGATAGTTTTAAGACTTACCTCAGTTTGGCAACTGAAGGACAGAAAGTCACATAAGTGACTGTGACTAATTCATTCTAGCCCCCTCCTCACTGAGTTGCTCGCAGAAACATGAAACAGATTTTTACGCTAAGAATTTATGAAGCATCCTGTACCTTCAAAAAAACTTCAATTCCCTTGGCTATGCAAAAAATATTAAAACCTTGGGCTTTACCATGGAAGAAAAAAGATGAAAAAAAAAGACAGTAGATCTAGACACTCAAAAAGTTTTGCCTTAGTATTGGTATTAAGCGTTTTTTCATCAGTACTAGTTCAGTCTTTTCAATATGCAGTTTTTAACAAATATGTAGCACTCTGCAGGTAGAAGAAGCCACCTGGCTTTTACATTGCCTTTTTCTGTCCTCAAAACTGATACAGACACAATGACTTCTTAAATTAGACTTGTCCGTTACAAATTACTTCTATTCAGGTTGTCTTCTTTAGGAAAACATTTGAGGCAGTTTTAGAGAAAAAGAAATGTGGGGCTGAAGGCACTGATCTCCAAATCCAACATAATACTGCACCTCACTTGAAAAAAATGCCCCATGAACATACTCACAGAATCACAGAACAGCTGAGTTTGAAAGGCATCCCTGGAGATCATGTTGTCCAACCACCCAGCCCAAGCAAGGCTACCTAACAGCAGGCCACAGTCATGTCCAGATGCCCTTTAGAGACCAAAATCTTTGGGTATCTACAACATTCACAATCTTCTTGGCCAATCTGTGCCAGGGCTCGATCACTCTCACAGTCAAAAAGTGTTTCCTGATGTTCAGGCAGAACCTCCTGTGTTTCAGTTTATTTATTTTACTTATATTCAGTTTATTTATTTTAGTTTCAGTCTATTTCCTCTCATTCTGTCACTGGGCACCACTGAACCTGGCTCCATTCTCCTAAAAATAGTGGTTGGTTCAGTCACGAGATCTCAGTAACATTTGTATTTAGTATTTCTGTTCTACTGGTCAGCTTATATTGCCTTATTAGCAATTCAGACTGTGTGTCAAAGCCATGGGAAAAAATAAGCAAAAGACATTAGACTGAGTCAAATTAAAAGCTTTCAGGGCCTTAACTGTAAAAATAACTTGCAGTATTATATAAATACTGTCATTTAACTTCTTAAATGGAAAAAATATATGATCACATAAATGAGGGAAAAAAGTCTCCTTTTCCATTATTTATCAAATCATTAACTGCAAATGAATAAATACGATACTAAGTAGGATACTAATATTTTATATTAAACTCTTTTCCTCATAAAACTGAAATTGATGATACTATTTAATTTATTAATACTGTTTTGAGTATTCTAGGAAAATGATACTGAAACAGCTCTGTGAATTTGAATGTTAGAAAATTGTAACTGCTTTTATACAAATACTTGTACATTGTCTGTACAGCTTTTGTTCTATACTGATGGCACAGATATAAAGTGAAAATGGATGCTGCTAGCCTAAATGACATTCCAGCCAAGAAATTAATTGGAGAAGCTACAATTAACATTTATAAGATTATGAAAATGTGCTATTTGGGAAAATAAATACTTTTGTCGGAAAAGCTGCTGAAAGGCATAAGTGTGATACTTAAAAGAGATTTTTAAAATTTCTATGGACTCAATTTATGCAGCATGGTGGAAAATGTATATTTGCCTCAACAGAGGAAGAGTAAAATTAAACCTTTTTATAAAAGCAACAAATCTGGTTAAATGAGTCAAAGGAAGATATTAAAAAAATACATCATCTCTTAAGACACAGGATCTTACATTGTGGAGCATTTAAATAAAAGGTTGGTAAGAGCATCCTATTTCCAGTACATTTGAATATTTTTTACCATATCGTTCTATTATTTTATGAAATGTTTTCACAGAAACTTATTTTAGTTCTGCTGATACATACATTGTCTGTTATAACTATTGCATAAGAAAGTATGTTAAATCTCACGTTAACTACATACATACGGAAATAAAAGTACTAAAACTAACGTGATGAAGAAAGAAAATATTTCCAGACTTTATCATGCCTTAAAAAAAAATCAGCAACCAATACTCATAAAAAGTATGCAAACACATTAAATCAAGTTCTAAATAAATGATGAATGATGTGTTGCAATTAACTCTGCCAGAATATGGGAAACACCTCTATAAAAAGAGGTGCCTTTTTTCAAAAATAATATATGTATGGCATCTGGTAGTACAAAGGACTGAAGAAATATATAGAACAGGCTGTTCAGATATTGTGGCAGTGTGGGCAAGTGGAATTTCTTATTCATACCTTGCGAAACTGTCAGATTTTAGCAAATTTCACTGCCTAATAGCACAGACTACAAAATTAAGAAATCTCACGATCTTGTCTGTGTGCTCCACAAAACTGCTTCCTCATGCTAGAGCACTCAGTGATGTCCACAAGAGGCTTTCCCACTGCCTTAGCTGAGCTAGAAGACTTGACAGAATTCTTACTTCATTTATGCCTTTAGCTTTGACACGGGTCCCATATGCCAGTGTCCTTGAAAAACCTTATAAGGTTGAGAAAATAGAAAGATGGAAAAAGGGGACTCTGGACAAGAAGGTATATCTGGCAAATAACACCTTCTAACTCATTTTTTGCCTTGTCCATCATGCTCTTCTTCTACCAATTGTGATTAGTAATGCCATAATAAAAAGCAGTACTTCTCTGTTCTTCAACTTTTTAGTTGGTTCTTTGCCAAGTTGCTGGGTGCTGCTGACACTTAGCTTAGACTGGACACACCTTCACAGTTCAGGTCACACATCAAAGCTTCTACTTGTTTTTGACCAAGGTGAGATGAACAACTGCCTACAGCTAATTTCAGGGTATTGAAAGACAGATGAAGTCAGGTGTCAGAGGTAGAATTGGCACAAGCAGGGCAGTACACTTCTTTCTGTTACCTTATTGTAGCCTTGGAAAGAGCAATCAGTGCTTTCTGAAAGCCAGATTCATTAGACATTTACTGGTTTGTGAAACAATGGTTTAGCCTCAGTAAATCCACTTTAAAACCATCAAAACATTATATACAGGAGCAGGCTGGCAATTTTTTATTTTAAATGGTTTTATAGGCTGCACTCTACTGGGCTTCAGTATTTTGTCAGTCAGTAGTGGCCATTTGTTCTTTCCAGTGCTGGCTAATGCATCTTTTGGATTGACAGTGGTTTCAAAGAAACAATGTTAATGTTTGAGGTCAATACTCTATGAAATTTTATCAAAATCTGAGATTGGGAGGTGTCTAATTACTTGCAGTATTGGTGATAATGATTTATCCTATCATCCTTACTATCCCCAAAAGTAGATCTTGTGCATCCTCCGTTGCTGAAATTGGATTAATAATTGGATATATAAGAAAGAGTCAGCTGTAGATTCTCAGTGTTAGGAACAGCCAGATCTGCTAGCCTGGCTGAGGTGAGGTTGCAGAGGATCCATAATTCCACATGTGACTGGGGGTACCCTTTATTCCTCAGTGTGTATAGGGATCAGACTTTTATCAAATAAACTAACACCTAGGTACCTGTTTTTTTATCAACATAAATGTACATAATGAGCAGAATCAGTGTATAAAGCTGTGCAAGAAAGGACCCCTGAACAGTCCCAAAATAAAGTGACTGGGAGTGTTACTTCTACAAAGTTACAGCTCTATCTGACACCATCCACATACACGCTGTGAAGTCCATCCCACTTATATTTTTCACACTTTTGTCTTCATTTCATTCCACAGCACAGCTCTCCATGAACCTCTACCCACAAGGCCCCTTTCTCCTTCAAAACACATTTCTTCATCTCTCACTGCTTTCTTGCAGATAGAAGGATTTCTCTCCCTCATATTGATGGAAACCTCCCCACCATAGTGTCTGGGACATTCAGTTCTGATAAAAATTTCCTTGTATCTTGAGTAGAGATCTTTACAAATCTTTATATAAAAAATATGCTTGGCTCTGCAAATTTCTCCAACCACTTTTACACTCAAAATGCCTATTCCTCTTCCACATACTGCAGGCTCAGTTTTTGGCCTAGGTAAGAACTGGGAGAGCCAAGCCTAGTGCTCAAGTGACAATTAAAATTATTTGGTCCTTATTTTCTACCAAATATTTCCCTTTTGTACTTCCTGCTCCTATTATTTTCTGGATTTTAGTTATAAGTCTCACTGGCTGGCCAGGCCCAGCATTGTAATCCTCTGTGAGTAAGTATGGAAAGGGTATAAGGTAATTCTGCGGAGGGGGCAGAAAAAAAATTCCACGTACATTGCCCTCAGGTGTCCTATGGAGCCCCAAAACCAGTGAGTACTCTTTCCTGATCGATCCACTGTTACTTCAATTTGTTCAATTCAATTATAAAGATAAAGGTTTTCAGACATTGTATATGATCCCTTTCATTCAGAACTTCCAGCTGTTGACCAAACTCCCATTGAGACAGTCTGGAAATTAACTCCTCTAAGTTTACAGAACACAGTGGGGCTTCAACATCCTGGGCCATGCAGGTGAGGAAGAGCAGAGTACAGGCTGATGGACTCAGATATTACTTCACAGAAGTCCCTCATTCAGCCTGTATGTGAGAACTTTGGTGGGTATTGCCTGCTGGGGATAGTTGTGGGAGAGCTCCCATATCAAGGAAGAAGTATGGATGCTTTGGTCTTGAGGACACTTATAGCAGATAGACAGAGAGCTCTGATAAGAATAGTTATGGTTTAAAGATTGATATCCAGGAAAGATTTAAACAGCTGGCTGGTTTATGAAATTATTAGTATTTATTTATCTTTTTATTATTATTGTGTATAGATTTGTTTTACATGGAAGAATTCTCACCTAAGCCAGTTCTTGATTGATAAAGCCTTGTTTAAAAATGCCAAAAGCTAACTTTTGCAGTCTTTAAATCTAGATACAATTGTTGTTTAAATAACTGTGATTTATCATGGAAATAAGGGAATTGGCTTTTTTTACCACCTATGTCACAAAACAACCTTGCAAGATTTAGATGACATGAAGCTGGAGGGGGTGGCCCAGAAACACTGTGAATACCTTTGCATTAATACCTGCTGGTGCTTGGAGAAAGTTAACATTCTTGATATTCCCTAGCCCTCAAAAGAAGATCTGCAAGTGAAAGAAATGACTGATGTGTTCTTGCTCAGTCTAGAATTTCTGTTAATCTGATTAAAAATATGCTAATATATATTTTAGACTGGCAGGTATGGGAGTTACCCCAATGCCTCTGAGGGTCCAGCCCTGCAGAGAGTTGGCTTTTGTAATTAGCGAGATGGCATGGTCGGACATGTCTTGATAAATCAAAAAGGTTTAATAAAGTAAAGAAAATAACACAAAAGCATGATCAAAGCTGAACACAGTGTAAGGACAGATCCCACACCTGATAAAACATCCCAAGAATGTGAGGAGTCCCTTTGTTCTGTCTCCTTTTCTACTTAATGATTGAGGATGGATCTATTGGGAAACTGCCAATGGAAAGAGGCACAGGTTTTGATGAACAGTAACAAGGTCCAACAGGTGCTTCTCTCTTAGCAAAAAGCCAATTATTGTCAGGACAGCAAAGAAGTTTCTGGCTCTTTTACCTTACAAGGTTTACCTTGGTTACCTTTCCCCATATGGAAACTCCTGCTCAGGTTTAGGGTGCATTCGTAGAGACAGGCATCTGTGAGTCAGAATTAGTGTAAAACTCTTCAGCCATGAAACAAGATGACAACCAACAGGTGCAAGATCAGCTCACTTTCAATGTCTGTCAGTCACAGACTTGCAGCCTGGATTAGCCTTGGCTCATGTTTTCTCGTGCTGAGTGTCATGGCTGTGCATAGAAAGAACAGGCAGAGAATCAAAGAAAAGTTCATCTAAAATTAGATTTCATTAGTCTCCTGAATATCAAGAAATTTGTTTCATATGACAAATGTCATAATAATTAAGGGGAGACAGATTGACTTTGAACAACTAAAACGGCGAGAATCCCAGCCCGGCACAGGATAACCGCGCTGGGAAATGTAGCACTGTGGTTTTTCCCACAGGGATACTTTCCTTGGCACTGGATGTGAGCTCGCTCAGAGGGCCAGTCCCAACTTGTCCCGAAAACCCCGGGTGGTAGCAGACCTGGAGCAGGGCAATCCGTGTGACCCACTAAGAGAGGCAGGATGAAGCAGTGGAGACAAGAAACCCTTTCTGCTGGGGGCTCAGTCCACTGGTTTATTTATCCCAGCAGGGGCTCCAGACAGATGTTACCTTCCCTGGCTGAGTCCCCTCAGCAGAACCCTGCACATGGCGAGACACCTCTTTTTTATTTGGGGGAGGGACAAGGGAAGGGTTTCTGTCCCCACCAATCCCAAAGTGGGGGGCAGTGACCTGGGGACAGACAGACAGTCTAAGGGTCAAATCCC